>JAACJT020000053.1:1540037-1571653 GCA_009936485.2 Gymnarchus niloticus
GGGGTATGGAGAGAAGGGACAGACAGCAGGAGAAACGGGGGGGGGGGCATTATGGCATTATGGGGAGGGTTTCTGGAACAAGCCAGGATACACATGATGGTGTTTAACATCATAAAACTCTGTCATGGGAAGAACAGTGCCACCTACTGCTCATACTGCAGTCCTTAATCTGTTGGCCCAGTATACTTGCCAGAAATTTGGCCAAAATAAAAAGAACGGAAAATTCAGCTGCGAGGATGCAGGGAGATTACCCAGCACGCGGCACGTATCCTGAAAAGCTCAGCCGACAGACTTGGCCACAGGCCCAAGCTGTCATGAAGCAGAGAGATTTTAAGGCAGCCGCTCCTGACACAGCACCTTCACATCCTTAGTTCTGATGGGCACACTCTGCCATACACGTAGATGAGTTTGGTGAGGGTCAGTCAGTCAGAGAGGACGTGGCGTAGAGGCCGGAATATGCCGGGGGAGCGTAGTACTGCGCCGTTCCGGAGAGTGTACCACCATGCCATTCACCGTTTTCTCTCTCTTTTCCTTCTCCGGCCTGGAAACCACCGTGCGGATGGCCAAGTCTGACTCGTGTCCTAAACAAATTTATTTGCCACAGATGTTTCGGAAAAAAGCTTCGTCCTCCTTGAGAATGAGAAGAATATCAGAAAGTAATAGATGTAATAATTTACCCTTCATCATTTCTTGATGCTGCACTAACCTGTAGTTTGCTTGCCTCATACAGCATTGCTTGAAAACACCCGCTGGTACAGCGCAAACTGCCACAAGGTCGCATCTCATTAGCGACGGATTTGGCGTTGCAGTTTGCGCGAAAAGTTCCATATTTTCCTTTGATAATTAATCTGTACTCAGAACTTTGTTTGGCATTAGCTTACTTTAGCGTAGCGTTTAGCGGCTATTGACGATAACGGAGTGCTTCTGTTTTAATGCTACCACGGGTGCTTTCCTACTAATAATGTGACCTCGATTACTAACACTCAACTTCGGAACGCTGCCGCTCTGCGTCCTGAACATGCCGGGGGTCTTCTCGCCGAGCTTTATCGACGCTTATCTGCTTGGGATAATGAGACAAACTTGTGCCTGGGATTTTCCACGTTCAGGGAGTGGAATGGATGCTTGGGCCAGTAAAAGCAGCGGATGTCCGCCCGGATTGACTTTGAAATGGGCGATCTGCTGCTTTTGGTGACCAGGTGGCTGTAGGAAGGGGGCTGTCTCGCATCAGGTTTTTCTCATTTGTTTCGGCATGTTCTCGGCTTTTAGGCCCGGAGAGAACTGGGAGTTGGTTTAATCTGTGTCTAAACTGCACGCTTTTATTTGGTCACCGTTTGGTACCCAGGAGTCAGCATGATCAGGCATCGGCAGTACAGGCTTTGTGTCTGGGGGTCCGTGTTTCTGGTCAGAGGGTAAGGGTGAACTTAACACGCGGCTTGGTATCCGTTTCACGTCCAGCGGAGGTTCTGTGCGACGTCAAGCGTTCGGTTTGGCGCAGGATCGTCCATGTGGCCGTTCGTGTTTTGGAATAGTGCGATGGGCGGCTTTCTCCGGCGCTGCAGTTCTGTCCCAGACCGGCCCGCCTGACGTCCCTTTCCACTGCTCAGGGAGCATCGACCGAGGCCGGAGTTCCTCGTTCCACGAAGTGCGGGGCCTGCACGAGCTCGACATGAGAGCCGCGCCCGAGGAGACGTCCGGCAGCAGTAGCGGAGGCAGCGGCACCGTCCTGCAGCGCCTCCTACAGGAGCAGATGCGCTATGGCGAGAGCCGCAACTTCCTGGCCCTGCAGCAGCAGCAGCAGCAACAGGGGCCAGTGAGCGGTGGGGGGGCGGGATACGCAGGTGGGGGTGGTCCAGGTGAGGACCACTCCACGGCCCCTCACATCGCCCGGCAGGAGCCGCAGGGCCAGGAGCTTCAGGCCGACAGCAGCATGGAAAAGCAGCTGGGTCCTCGCGGCGGGGCGGGAGGCAGCGTGGCCGGTGGAGGAGGTGGGGGTGGGAGGGCAGGGGGGGGCCAGGGCCCCAGCCCCGAGGACCTGCCCACGTACGAGGAAGCCAAGGTACAGTCACAATACTTCCGTGGGCAGCAGCAGCAGCAGCCGCAGCAGCTTCCCCCCTCGGTGGGCGCGGCCTTCTACGTGACGGGCGTGAACAACGCCAAGGTGCGCACCGAGGGCCGGGCGGCCGTGCAGCGGGTGGGCGCGACCCGGGTGCACCAGGACGACGGGCTGAAGGACCTCAAGCAGGGGCACGTGCGCTCCCTGAGCGAGCGCCTCATGCAGTTGTCGCTGGCCACCAGCGGGGTGAAGGCCCACGCCCCCGTCACCAGCGCCCCACTGTCCCCACAGTCGCCCCCGCCCGGGCCTCCGGGGGACTATTACAAGCCCACGGTTCAGCACCGGGGCCCGCCGCCCGACTACCCCTTCAAGGGTTTGGCCTCCCCACCCAAACAGCAGCAACCACAGACACAGCCCCAAGAACCAGGGCACTACTACCCTGACCACCGTGGCAGCCAGCAGGGCCGCGCCGATGTGCCACAAGTGCGGTACCAGCCTCCCCCAGAGTATGGGTCTTTCCGGTAAGCGCCTGGTCTCGTCAGTGCCGTGTTATTACTCCGGTGTAGGAGGGTGCGTGTTGGGTGGGCTTCCGCGTGGCATCGGTGCCTTCTCCCGTTTCATGAAGGCTGGGTATTTCATGCTTCGGCCACTGAAACTTTGGGTTAAATTTGCCGCCACGTTTAATGTAGCATTAGATCGTATCTGATGTCTCGGACAGAACGCGGCGCTGACGTGGAGTTCTTTAACGGCGTGTTGAACTGTTGTAGGCTTCTTTTAAAATGCTGGCATGTTCTGGAGATCTCTAGAATACAGAACCGTGGTGGAACTCTCTTATAGAACGTGAACCCCATTCTGCAGTTTTAGGATATGTAGAATTCCGTTGAGCCCTCTCCTGTAACTGAGATGAGAGCGCCCATCCTCGCTTGTCTGTTCAAAACAGGTTATTAATTATCTGAAATTATTCTGAAACAGCAGATGTACACCTAAGGAACAACTTTTCCTCTTAGCACCGACGAGTAGTTACTCCCTGAGTATAAGCCTGTTATGCCAGTTTATTCTTCAGCATTTTGGATTAGAACTCGTTTCTGGCATGGAGGAAAAGAATGCTAAAGGAGTAATTATTAATGTCACCCTGAGCGTGTCGCTTCATGATTGTACCCAGAAATATGATTGATATGTCCCTGCCCACTTTTAATTGTCCCATTTTTTTTCTTTTTTTTTTTTTTTTTAACTAATGTGATGGTCACATTCCAGCTCTGACAGATAACGGCTTCTTTTAATTTGTAACGATGACAAAAAAAAACCAAAAACTTTTATTTTATATATTATCACGGGTGTCAAAAGAGGCTTCATAGTAAGGTCCAACAGACGAGCCATTTCTTGTGGATTCCCGTTTTGATTCATGTAACTCTGCGAGGTGTTAGATTGGGGTCCCCCGGCCAGGACGCCCAGCTGACCGCCGTGTTTACCGCCTGCTGTGTCCGTCCAGATCCAACAAGGAAACCACAGGCCATTCCCAGAGGCCTCCCCATCATCACAGCCCCACGTCATCTGTCACATCTGTGGGGTCCCTGTCCCGGACCCAGTCTTCCACCCTCAGCAGCCTCCTGGCCTCCTGTCACGCTCCACCTGTGTCTATTCCTGGGGAGCCCCCTTTCCTAAAGGGTCCTCGGAGCCCAGCCTCACACCAAGGAGACGTCTTCAGCCCGGGCCCACCTCACCCTCCAGCCCCCCGCCCTCACGGAGGCTTCCAGCCGGACCCCTACCTGTCAATCTCCAGGGGTCCGCCCCACCACCACCACCACCACCAGGCGCACTACCCCCACCCGCACGGCCTCCAGGGGGAGCCGTACGCCATGGTGGCACGTGCGCAACAGATGGTGGAGATGCTGTCCGAGGAGAACCGGCTCTTAAAGCAGGAAATGGAGGCGTGCTGTGAGAAGGTGACCAAGCTGCAGAAGGTGAGAGCGTCTCCGTTCGGTCTGGGTGCCTCGTTTGGACAAATCATATCCGGTGCTGTCTCCAGTGAAGGTCTGGCTGTGTCTCAACGCTAAAGACCCACGCCGCCAAGACGTTGCCCTTCTGATCGTGCTAAATCTTCGGCCTCTCGTGTTCTGGAATCGGTGCAAAAGATAACAGCCCACCAGGCAGGCCTGGTCTGCTCCCCTCGGGACACCAAATCTGCACTTATGACAGTTTGAACACTGTAGACTTGCACGATCGGCCTCTGCCGTTTCCTGCGGGCGAGTTAGGATCATGGCTTTCTTCAAAGGAAGAAACAGCCTTTCCTCTCCTGGGATCTGAGTCTGCAGCATCCTGTACTCAACATTTTAGTTTTATTCTGTTGGCACCAGACTGTCTGCCACCCAGACCAGATCACCTCTATCTCTAAAGCCACATATTTTAAGTGAAGGGTGTGACAAGTGGCCCTCTACCCCTCGTCACAGCTGGAGACTGAGATCCAGCTGGTGTCTGAGGCCTACGAGAACCTGGCTAAGTCCTCCAGTAAGAGGGAAGCCCTGGAGAAAACCATGAGGAACAAGCTGGAGCTGGAGATCCGCAGGCTGCACGACTTCAACCGGGACCTCAGAGGTGAGGGGTGGAGCCGAGGTTCGGCACAGCGAGGCGGGAGGGTCACACACTGAGGGTCTGACAGCTTAATTGAGGTGTCCCCACTGGTAGGAAAAGTGTTACTGTGGTAGTATTTATAAACAGAAGTGTAGAACGGGGGTTAAGTTGGGGGCTTATTACCCAGAATTCCTGGGTCAAGTTCCAAGAAAGAGCTTGCTGTAATAGCAGGGATGATCAAGGGTTGAAATCATAGCCTGTTTTGCCAGTTCCTCTAAACATCTTTGTCTCAGGACATGTTTTTGTTTGGTGACAGAAGAATGCTGGGGAAACGATTGCTCTGTCACCCCCAGCGTGTCCCTACATGATGGCCTTGGTCTAGAAATTGACGAATCCTAAAGTATGCGAGTGCGGTGTAGGCGCTTTCCCTGAAATGAAAGAAACTCCAAATCTGATTTGTGCCCCCTCTGTTTATTCTTCCCCCGGGGGGGGAAAGGGAACTTTCTAGGGGGATTTCGTAGACCGTCTCACTTCCTGTTGACACAATTTGGTTCAGGCTGTAATCGCTCATGTTCTCCCATGCTGAGATTATCGAGGACAGTCAAAAACTCGGGTTTTGCTTTAAAGGAATGCCAAAGCGTTTACTAGCCGAGGACAAAGTCTCAGAGACTGCTGACAGGAATCCAACAGTGTTTTTAAAAAAAAAAAAAAAAAAAAGAAGTTCTTTAGGTCTCTTCCTGTTCCTTGCAGTCGCTCAGAGCCGAGGCACATGGTCTTCCTGTGAAAAGAGGAATGCTGAAACGTGGCAGTCTGCCCGGAGCTGAGGCTGATGGCTCCATGTACAGGAAGGCAGGACAGCTAAACCAGGCTTTGTTAAGCCGGCTATCCAGCACCTTAGAGCAGGCGCTTGCCAGGAGAGGGCGGCTCTCCCTCAAAACATTCTGCCGTGTCCTTGTTGTTTAATCTTTAATGTCCGTTTGATGAGGGATTGGAAAGAGGCGGAATATTCGATCCGGATCGAGGTGCACGTATGACGCTGTTGGCTAAGGGAGTGATATTAGTGAAAAAATAATATAAACTGGCTTTTTGGAACTAGTCCTTTTTGAGCACTGTAAGGAAAACATCTTTGCCATAATGGTTCTATTGTCCAGGCCGCTTTCTGTATTTTTTTATTTTTTTTTTTGTCATCTTTTTTAGCAGATTTTGACGTACTCTGACTGTGGGAAAGGAGCTTGTGTAAGGTTATTGTTTGATTTTTGTTTAAAAATTTGCTGCGCAACCGGCCCCAGCAGTGTTTTATCTTGGTGGGGGCTGACAGGGTGGGGACGTTTTCTGTGTGGTGGTGTCTATTAAAACCACTTTCGGGGGATTCGATTTCCCCCACCGCATCCATTCTCACTTCAACCCGCAATCCCTCCGCGTCCGAAACACTGACATTAAAACCGTTTCACAGAAACCCCCACAGAAAGTTCTGGAAGTCCACTTGAGCAATCTCTGGACAAAACCCCGTGTTATTCCGTCCGTTAAACGTTGTTCGGGGTCATGAAATGGATGTGATTAAGCCGGAAATGTTTTGAAATGTTCTGTTTCTACCGACCTCAGGTTGGAAAATTTGACGTTCGATTGTACCAAAGCTTAGCTAGCCTGTGGCACGTCGTTACCGTGCAACGAGCTGTAGGAAGCCGACAGCCAGGACTTTGACGAGGGTAACGGCCACGGGGCTGACGCTAACCCCTTGTGACGTGTTCCCCCTCACAGAGCGCATGGAGACCGCTAACAAGCAGCTAGCCGCTAAGGAATGCGAAGGATCTGAAGACAACCGCAAGACAATCTCACAGCTTCTCGCTCAGAGTGGGTTCACCCTCTTCTAGCTTTCATACATATGCATATTAATATCATATGTACCATTGTACAGTAGCGGTATGATAGCATCACTGTTTCAGAGCTAGTCACAGGGACTTTGGGTCACGTTTAGTGGTTCGACCAGCCTCCGTCTGATCACTGGAGTAAACCAGTCAGTGACTAGCAGTGCATAATTAATCCCACCCGATCAGTGGCTTTTCAAAGCTCCCCCCCTTCACCTCGGAAAAGCTGTTGCATCCATCTAACTAAGAGTGAAAATGCCCAGTGAAATTTATAAAATACCGTTAATGATTTTAAAAATGAGCTGTAATTTGCGGGCTGCCTCAGAGGGTAGCGCTGTTACCGTACACCTGCAGGGGTGGAGACTCGAATCTCGCCTCTGCTCCACGTGTGGAGGTGGCATGATCTCCCCGTGTTATCCGGATTTCCTCTCGTAGTCCAGCAATCGGTGTCACGTAGCGTGTGACTGTATGTGACTTTGTCATGGATGGATGACGGATGGATGAACGTGTACTCGGCTTTTGATTAAAGCCCAGCAGGAGACTCAGTCCTACACACAGCGTCCATGTGCTTCCAGACAAGGAAACAATGCGCGAGAAGGAGAAGCTGGAGATGGAGCTGAACGCCCTGCGCTCCACCAACGAGGACCAGCGGCGCCACATCGAGATCCGAGACCAGGCCCTGAACAACGCACAGGCCCGGGTGGTCAAACTGGAAGAGGAGGTGAGCGGCGACCCCAGGTTACTCTGCACGAAGCAGGCAGTCGGTTCCCTCACGTTGGATCTGAAGGACACTATAACTGGTTGTCGAGAAGAGTGACACAATGGATTTTTTTAAAAGGCTTAAATTTGGTATTAAATCAAATAATTTGTTACCGGTGATCATGTGAATTACATTGACGTGCAGCTGAATTAGCAGATTGGGTTGATGGTAAATACTGACTGTAATACTGGGTACTAAGTTAACTGCTAAACAGAAATTCAGTGTTTCATACCTTCCATGCTGTATGGCTTTTATGATTGCTGAAATATTCTGACAGTTTTAGGCAGTGTCTTTAAGACCGTTTTTCTGTCTAATACCGAAGAAGCTTTGAATGAGGATTGAAAGGCTTTCGCTTACTTGCTTCCCCCCACGAACCGCAGCCTTTTAGAGTCCGGTCCTGCGGTAAGGTCCGTCTGCTCCAGACCAGACGGCACCGAGCGGCCTGCGGGGGAGGCCGGCCCAAAAGCCTCCTTCCACGTGGGCAAACTGACCTCCCGCTGCTATCTTTGAGCGGATTGCGGCCTAGTTTTTTTTTTCCATTCTGAAACATCCTGGCCCGGTTCCAGGTTTGGGGGGAAACCTGGAGGGCCCTGAAGTACAGGATCGTTCCGTTTCTGTCCTGAGTTTCCACGGTCTCCAGCTTGTTCTTCTCCTGCACGGTCGTCCCGTTCCTCTGCCAGCGCTAACGTAACCCTCACGTCGACCTGCGCCTCTCGCCCTTCCCTCAGTTGAAGAAGAAGCAGGTGTACGTGGAAAAGGTGGAACGCATGCAGCAGGCACTGGCACAGCTACAGGCCGCCTGCGAGAAGCGGGAGCAGCGGGAGCACAGGCTGCGTACGCGGCTGGAGCGGGAGCTGGAGACACTGCGGCTGCAACAGGTAGGGGGTGCCATGCAAGGTGGGTGGGTGGGTGCGTGCATTCATAGGGAACCGACACTCGCGCTCAGACCTGAACAAACACACATCTGAGTCGTTGAAGCCCTGTCGGGAGACTTATTCACGCCTCCATGTGAGTGTTTCACTACCGGTCACCCCACCCCCACTGACAAACTGATAACGTGCACATCTACGACACGCGTGTGTTAGTCCACCATCTGGTTTTCGTCTTTAAGTGAGAGCAGCGGGGGGGGGGGGGGTCATCATTCTTAATTCTGCAAGATTCCAGAAGTTTTCCCATATTGCTGTGCCGCAGATGCTTTTGGCTAAATCCTGCCAGAATGAGCCGGGGAGGAAAAAAAACGCAGAGGAAGAGGCTTCATCTTCGTCTGAGTCATGACAGCTAGTTTATAGACACAGGCGTATTTTATAGGTTGTGAAAAATAGATTTTGATTAATGCTCTTTGCCAACTAAAAACTCAACTGGCAAATTGTATGCAGGATTTCCCAAAAAAAAAAAGAGCAAAAATGTGCCTTCCCCAGAAGACGTCCACATGTTGAATTCAACTCTGTGTCCTGTAGATACAATGGAAGCCTCTCCAGATGTTTTTACATGACAGGGACTGAGGTGGGTCTGGTGAGACCAGGGCTTGGGGTAGTGGTGGGGGGAGCTTGTGGGACTGGGGGGGGATGTAGGTGAAAGGTTACAGACCGACAGAGCAGAGAAAAATCTGAATCTCCCCCCCCCCCCCCAGCTCCAGCTGTAGACTCCATTAGGTGTTGAGAGACACAGACAGTCCCCCAGGTGTGTGTGTGTGTGTGTGTGTGGAGGGGTGTCCCATCTTAAAATCATGGCTCCCAAAGACCGTGAGAAGTGAATTGACCTTAGGAATTTGAAGAATGCAAAAAGGAAAAAAAATTTTAGGGATGAACCAAAACCTGCTCTCAGCAAAAGCAACTTTAATAGTTGCCCTGGGTGTACTGGGCAGAGAAAGGGTGTGGAGCCTTTGAAACGGTCGGCATTCCTGAGTCATGTGATCTAAAATGCGATCACTCTTCATGTTAGTCATAACAGGTACACCCCATAAGGCCTTTTTCAGGATCCAACTCTGAAAACACACATCTAGCCCATAGATTTACACAGTGGTGGCAGCCTCTTAAAGTACCAGCTGCTCCTCTCCAGCCTCGGCATCCGTTCGATCAAAGTCGGCGACTGGCCTTGGGTGTTTCAAAGACGCTTTACATTGAAGTCCTCCTCACGGATGGATAAACAGCACTGTGGAACGTCAGGGTATCAGAGGAATCGTTGTTTCCCCCCTCAGAGAAACTCCGAACGAGGGCACGTCCTCCATCGTGATTCACGAGCTGGCAAGGTCCGTGTCCTCCATTGCCAGACCCCTCATCTGTCCCCCGAATGTTCCTCCAGTGGCGTTATGGAATATCTAGGTGGTCTTTGGCAAACGTGAGGTGGGCAGCGGTGTTTACGGAGAGCGGCGGTTTCCTCCTCCGTGTCCGTCCTCTCCCGCTCGGTGTTTTTCTTACGGCAGACTCACGAGCGCTGACGTTAGCCAGTGCAGGAGAGTTCTGCAGATCTGGAACCTGTGCCCTAGGGTCCTCCCCCCGGCCTCGTACGGAATTGTAAGTCGTTCTCCTGCGGTGATTTGTGTTGGACAGGCTCTCCTGGAAAAAGTAACAGTGCCATGTTTTTTAAATTATTTTTCCTCCATCTGTACTCTGTCTGACGGTGCCGATTGACGGGGACCGGCTTTGTAAATGGGACTGTAAGCCTTTCTAGCCTCTCGAGTGCCGAATCTCCATCGGTGGTTTTCATAATCGGGCTGCGATCCGCTCTTATACTCCCGCATCATGTGGAGTGAATCCTGATGGCAACAAGCTGCTTTGTGTCTGGATTTATTTATTTATTTATTTATTTATTTTTTTATATATATTTACATAAGAGAGGGTCCGCCAACTCGCATCTGATTGTCATCTTGTTGAACGGACCAACTGACTCAAATTACGTTAGAAAAACAAAGTGAATGTAACCTTGGAAACATCTCTCGCGTTATTGGTTTGATTCTGTTTGCCATCTAAAATGTGAGCCTTTGTTAAAGTGAGAATGATGCCGGGATACCGAGGACTGGAGTCTGTGTCTCGCTGATGTGGTGTGGCTAATGAAGCATCCCATCGCAGCGGCAGGGTAGCTCCCAGAGCGGCAGCGCCACAAGTGGCGGCCCCGAGTATAGCACGGCGGCGCTTATGGAGCACCTTCGAGAGAAGGAGGAGCGTATCCTGGCCCTCGAGGCCGACATGACCAAGTGGGAGCAGAAGTACCTGGAGGAGAGCGTCATGAGGCAGTTTGCCATGGATGCCGCCGCCGCGGTCGCCACACAGAGGTAAGAGCACCCCCCGGTGGTCGCGTCTGGTAGTCTCGACTTCCGTGAGCATCGTAGGGGTTTTCGAAAGTCGTTAATGCTCGATGTCGTCGAGGATAACCAAAACGAGGTTTTTGTTTTGTTGCAGAGACACGTCCTCCGGGATTGCCCACTCTCCCACCAGCAGTTACGACAGCTCCGTGGAGGCTCGCATCCAGAAGGAGGAGGAGGAGATCCTCATGGCCAACCGGCGCTGCCTGGACATGGAGAGCAGGTCAGCTCCACCCCAAACGCACTCCCCAGGAGCCAATCTGCATCATAAAGAATAAGTCGTACTGAGGACGCCGGTGACCCGAGCGCGCAGTGGAGGCGCTTTAGTGAGAGCTTCAAGTACCCAAGAGAGTTGAAACTTCTGCCCCGACCTGTCAGTGTTAATAGAAGTGAACAGCGCGTCGGTTTGACGCTTCACTGCCTCGCGGAAAGTCCAGTGGAAACTTGGAGAGGCTGCGTTCCACTCCTGCTCGAAAACGTTAGAAAGCTCCGCGCTCTCAGAGGACGTCTTGGCAGGGGGCTCGTTCCGTGTTCCAGTTCTGTCGAGTTGACGTCGTGACTCTGGATACCGTCGAACACTCGTTTTCCAACAACCAAAATATTTACATGTGCGGTCGTCATTCATTTTTCCGTCGTTGGGGGAAATGCTGTGATAGACAGTCGTAGTTTGTTGCGTAGCCGTTAGCGTTATCGTCATAAATTAGCAAATATCCATAAGTGAGTTATGAGGCCTACGTGACCTCATCACCGTGTGCCGTTCACCCCTGAAGGATCAAGAGCCTGCATGCCCAGATCATCGAGAAGGACGCCATGATCAAGGTGCTGCACCAGCGGTCACGAAAGGACCCCGGCAAGTCTGACGGCCCGTCGGCCATGCGGCCTTGCAAGTCACTGATGTCCATCGCCAACGCCGGCAGCTCGGGGCTGCTGTCGCACTCCCTGGGACTCGGCAGCAGCCCCATCGCCGAAGAGCGCAAGGATGACCGCAGCTGGAAGGGCAGCCTGGGTGAGTGTTCCGCGGGGCGGCAGTTACTGTAGCGCCGACACGCAACGGGAAAGGAGGAGCGGTTAGTACGTTTGTGGGGACTTTCTCCCTCCGTACTACCCTGTCCCTGGGGAACAGTAGCCTCTGAGGATGCAAATCGCTGAAGCGGTTTTGTATTAGCATGCAAATGACATGTTCTGACGATCTTGAAACTGACCGTCATGTGTAACCTATTGACCACTAGGGGGCACTGCATCTTCTTTTAGACAGTTGGAATAATGCTGAATAAATTTAATCATAAGATTACAGGTTTACATTTCAGAGATTACTACACTTGTTTGGCTCTTAGTATTAGCAAACAGCTAGCTGTACTAACCGCCAGCTATGTTTGTTTTGTTATAAATTTGTCTCCTTTGCGGCATCTTTCCCAGCCTCTTTTCCATAACTGTTTCAAAAGTGCATGCGGTACAGAGCAGACAGCAATGTCACACCGCTGTGAACGCGTCACAGTACGTTTATTCATGTCTTGGAATAAGAGATGTGCACAGTTTTCTATCACAAATAATTCCTGTACGGTTCCCACGGTTATAGTGCTTGGCTAAGGTAACGTGATTCATGCTGGGACACGCTTCCATGCCGTCCCATCAGGGGTTCTCCTGGGCCCGGAGTTCCGCACGGACTCCCTGCGGACCGAGTCCATCTCGTCATCACCCTCGCCGGTGCTCCCGTCTACTCCCATGGCAGCCGGACACTCCAAAACGGGCAGCCGGGACAGCTGCACGCAGACCGACAAGGGCCAGGAATCTGGCAAGCCTGCCGCTGCCCCCACCGCAGGCCCCACCCGCATCAGCAGCCCCAGTCCGGTGTACATCCCCGACCGCATTGCAGGTACCGGCACACGGCCTTTGGGCAGTCACTCGAACCCGGGTCACCGATTGGCACGGGGATGTCGTCTAGTCATCTTTAAACCGGCGATGACTTCTGGGGGCCTGAACAACGGTGCTTCTCGTAGCATTAAGAACTGAAATGTCTGCGTAGACAGGACCGGGTCAAGAACCACTGCTAAGAAACCCAATAAGGAGCGATAGAAGAAATTAAGCGTCGTATACCCTGGGGACGGGACTATCATTCCCAGTCAGTCAGCGACTGGTTTAACCCATTTCTGATTCCTTTCTTCTGTTGACTCCCGTTGGGTAACCCAGAGGTTCCCGAACTGGGGTCCATGAGATTTATTTTTTAATAAGTTCTGCGTAATATGTCTGATAGTCTTTTTGACTTAAAATTTTACAAATCTTAAGTTTGAGACCACGGCATCTACGGTAGCGGTAGAGCTTACATTTTTGTGAATGGAGAGGCGTACATATGCATATTTTGTAGGTGGGGGTTTTCAGAAAGAGTGATGTCAAGAAGGGGGGGTCCCTGCTGTAGGTGACTGACCACAGAATAATAATCCCTCCCACCAAATTTCTCCAATCCTTCGAAGCAGGCATTAGACAGACGTGATGCCGTGAGTCTCGTTAGGGTATGGACGTTAAACGCTGCCTTGGCAGAAGGTCCATAAGTTCCCCCGGTTCCCACCTCCTCCGCAGATGTTCCCGTGTTCCACAGCAGCACGCTAGAACGGAGGCCTCCGGCTCAGCAGCAGTCGCTGCCACAGCCCATCGTGCAGCCGGACGTGGACAGCGAGATGGTGGAGATCCTCATCTAAGTCCCTGGCCTCCACCTGACCACCCGGGAGGAGTCAGCTCCCATGCACACTAAACATTTGTTGACATTTCTTAACGTTTTTAAGGTGAAGGATTCCTTTCTTCTCAGTTCTCTCGCTTAGTCGTATCTCAAGCGACAAAGACGCTGTGTTTGAATGCACTATTATTTGAAAGTGTCGATTTGGTGAAAAATTCTCGCCTGTTTTTATTCTTTTTTTTTTTTTTTTCCTCCCTCTGACCCGTAATTCTTTTGTACAGTATTGAAGGGGTTACTGCTAGCCCTTCGGACCAATTTGTTCCTTTACTCCTTCTCGTTTGTTGCACTATCTTTTTGTGGCTTCCCTCCCAGTCTGGCTAAGATGCCTTATTTATAAGTAGCTTTAACATGCAGACTAAACTAGGCACTTGGGTAGCAAACGATCGCGTTTTCAAGCTATACATGTACTGTGATACTGTAGGGCAAGTCCTTTTTAAAATGGGACGGACTTGTCTTTGCTCACCGAGAACCACCAGTCTACTGGAAGACAGTGTTGGGCTCCCGTTTGGAAGTGAGTCCGCGACTGCGATCAAAGACTGAAAGGACGAGGGACCCCGCTGGCATGGGGTCTTCCCGCGTGCGCTCGGAGCACCCGTGGGCCGAACAGCCTGGCCCCCCGCATTTCCGGCCAGGCGCAGACCGTAAATGGGATTTTATGGGGAGGAGAGGGTGCTTCCGGCTGGACCGTCTTCAGTTAAACCGTTCACGTTTCGCCATACGCGGGAACCGTGTAAGGACCGCGACGTGTGCCCAGGCGCGAGGTCTGTTTTCTTCGCGGCGATCCTGCTCCACGGTGCCCGAGTGTGTCTTTTTCCCGCCAGGATTCGAGGTCAGCTGCTTAGAGCACGGGGCTAGAGGGCGTGGCCCGGCAGGTCTCCGGCACCGAGACGAGGTCAGCCGGGCCGGTTCTGACATCAAGCAGTATTAACCGCTTCAGGCTAACCCCCCCATGTGACGGAGCTGTGCTGCCTTCCCAGCCACACGCGTAGGCGGCACTCGGCACGTCAAACGCACGCACGGCAGTATTGATGCACACATTTCACGTGAGCGCCGGTTACCTACAGCTCTGCTTCCCTAGTCGTGGAATTGGGGCTGCTTTGTTTCCCACGCCTGATTTTGTTTCATTTTAAAGGCTCACATTTCACGTTTTCCTCTCAGTGCTTTTGATATTCATATTCATTTTATAGCATTCTTTTCGAACATGAGTAACGTGATCTTGAAGGCTGCGCAAATATTTTTGTGTCATTATATGGCAAAGCGATTGTCGTACCTTAAATATGTCATAGAGCCAATGAATCATTTTTATATTATTGTAGGAAAATGTTTGTTTTGGGCTCATGTTGGGTAGCTAAATTTTAAAGAAACGGCACAACCCGACTGTTACAGTGGCACTGATTTGTCCTCTTTTGTTAAAACGGTGTTTCCTTTGGTTATATTTGGGAGGTCTCCTTAGTTTTCACGGTCATCGCATTTTCTGAACAATGTCGAAATGCGTACAGGAAGCCTGTGCTAACCAGCTGCTCACTCGAACAATAGAAGGGATCACGGCCTCACACCGTGTACCTGACTCCGTCTGCTGCCTCGGCCAGCTTTCCGTGGCCCCAGCTTCCCGTACATAAATTTTACCGCTACGTTTCTGCATTTCATCTCGCCTCCTCTGCCGCGGAGGTCTTCCACGTTCTGATACTTTGTTCGGTTTGGCTGGTCATGGCGGCCGTCACGGTCTCAGAGTGGCAACGTGACACTCGGCCGTGACCGCCGTCGCTACGCCGGGGACTTGGATTTTTCAACGCAAAGAATGTTGGGAATCAGCTCGTCTTTACAGAAACTGCCAGTCACCGGTTTCCCCAAGGGACAGTATCGATTCTCCGCGTCGAGTCCGGTTACATAGAACAGTAATGTTTTTAAAGTGATTTGTTTTGAGTTTCATCACTGCTGAAACACTGTTTCCATCTATAAAGTACAAGTAGTATTTGGGTGCAGTGGCACGTCGGGTCACCGTACCGTCGCGGTCCTATTCAAAATCGTCACGTGACCTTTCATCTCAGACACTTTCTGTTTGTGGTTTGGTTTATTACGCCTATAAAACTCAAATTGCTTTAACTGTTTACCATTAATTTAAAATGTTTTTTTTTTTTTAATTAAAAGGCAGCATGAAAATCACGTTGGTTTATTTGCCATTATCACATTGTGTGTAAGCTTAAAATCACTCTATTAAAAGAATACACGTATACAGGCATTTCATCGAATGTACTTTTCACCTCACTAGGATGTGCCGAACGAATTCAGGGTGGCACTCTTTCCTCCATCTGTGTGTGGTCATCCCATCTCCCCCCCCCCAGAATTCGCTGGCTCGTGTTCGTGTGTGTCAGGGCCGCGTGGTGCGCTGGCATCCGGTCCAGGGTGCGGTCCACTCAAGGCCTGTACGGCGCGGTACAGGCCCAATAACGCTGCAGTCTAAATGTCTTCCACATGTGAAGTTAAAGAGCCACAGTCCACGTCAAAACAGTCTGTCCAGGCATCCGTCCACATAGACGTTAAGCTATGATTAAGTACTTTTATTTAAATGAACATCAAGCAGTGTCTTGAAACAAGTCCAGTTAATCAGACATCCTGCCTGCCATATCAATTCACACCATACATTCCGTAAGTACTAGTACATGCATTACAGAATTAAATTAAACCTTCAATGAGACTTTGGAGGAGTATTAAGGCTTTATAGGGGCAATGCATTGGACTGTCACAATCACAAAATATAAATTCTCACTCGAGTAAAAGCGTCACATACGCAGCCTGACAACTTTGGAGCACTCATCATGTATACAGCTCCATTTTGAGGTGTTTAGGTGCAACTGTTGAATACATTCAGGCCCGATCGTGTGACCTGACAGCCGCCTCTCAGTTCAGAAGTCCATCTCGCTGCGTCGACCGGCTGTCTAAGGGATTAGACCACGCCGTCCGACACGAAGGTCACAGGCAGATCACGCCTCTGTCGGCGTCCGCCGTCCCTCGGCCGCACGGAACTCCCCCAGGGACTACAGCCCGAGAACGAGAATGGCTGCGCGGGCACCAAAGATGGCTATCTGCGCAGCCAGAGCCAGCCATTCAGCAGGAAGGCAGAGAGCAGCAGGGCAAAGACTACTTGCTCGTTCTGCCGACACTCCACGTTCTGCCTCTCCAGGGCAACCAGCCGCCGGTTCATCTTCGCCACCTGGAGACGGCAGACAGAAGCCCAGCCTGAGTCCCGAGTCCCGCATCCCCCAGGGCCGCCCTCCCATTCTCATGCCGGGATTACTGGACACTTGCCACTTTTATGCTCGTTCTAAACGTTCATGTGGATTTAAAACATCCTTAGGGGACAGTGGAAGTTCTTGGAGAGCGGTAGCCATGGTGACACTGAGCAAAGTAACTAATTAATCCAACAGGTCATCCGGCTGTCTGGACGAGTCAAATCACAAAGGATAAAATAACATTACAGCCCTGCAAGAAAGCGACTGTACCAGCTGTGCTGGTAAGCTTGGCATACTTGCTGTACACAGTGAGCTAAAAGTCAGTGAGTAAAACTTTAAGTGAACGAATGTGACATGGGAGGAATTAAGATTGCACAGACCACAGAAGGAGTGCGTACACAGCTGACTACGTAACGTTTAGACCAAACGTGGAGTGGGCGGTCTCATTCGAAAGAAGCAGCGTACACCGTCATGACGGTTCACTGTGGTGAACACCGAATCGTTTTTACTGCAGTGTATTGCAGGTCAGGTAAAACGACGTCTTTACTGTCAGAAGAATGCCGCCACATTCAGTTGGTTTATTATTTTGATGGCTTCCAACCAGAGGCTACTATACAGCACAGTTCCCTAAGTCAACCCCAGGGCAGGCCCAGGCGGCCGTGTGGCTGGTACAGGAGACGACGTGACTGGAAGCTCACCTGTCTCCGTAGTACGATGAGGTCAACGCTGCTCCAGTCATCCTCTACCGGGCAAACGTCTGCGGCGCTACGTCTGGAAAAACGAGGCACAAAAAAAAAAGAAATTAGCCTGGAACAAGAAGGCAGAAGGCAGAATGCATCCACCTCAAGGGTATTTCTGTTTCTACATTATGTTATCAGTGGGTGCTAGCCCAGCAACTAAAGAGCCGTCCTCATGACTTATCGCTTTGAGTGAGTTATAAAGACGAGCACCGAGGAATGGATTTTTGACTAGTCCACAGAACAACAGGAATAAAACTGCAAATGTAACGCGGCAGACCGGCTGCATGCATCACCACCTTCTCGGGCCGGGGTCTGCGTGGCCTGGGGTCTCAGTCAGGGCGGCAGGTGAGTTCTCGGGACAGCTGAACCTGTAAGTGAGCGATTGTGGGAAAGAGGAGAGACACACATGGAGAACCCCCACATGGAACGGAGTCACCTGAAGAGGGACGGAGCAGCCACTGGGGCAAGGTTACCTGGAGAAGTGGTTCTGGGTGACCATCTGCCAGAGCTGACGAAAGGTCACACACCCCAGATCCTTGGTGGCCCGGAGTAGGGTCGGGAGCCTCGACAGGAAGGCTGGGGGTTCAGCAGACTGTTGAGGGTCTCCCGTACCGTGACTATAATGAGTCAGGATCACATACGGGAGAGAGTCGTGCATGTGATGGATAGAGTAATGACACGGGCAGCAATTACATCTGCCACCACGTATAAAGCCAGCTGATTTACTACGAGCAGAATTAAGGGCGGTGGTGGGACATACAAACAGTCTACAAACAACTAGCGTCTATCGCCACCACTCAGCAACTCAAGCACAGCGTATCATTAAAAACTGCCGCAACACAAAGGCAGTGCTGTCGTTATACAGAACTCTGGCTCCACCTAGTGGCCACTGAGAACCCTGACATTACTACGTGCAATAAGGTAAATAAAGTTGGTATTTGGAGTGAATATACTACCCAGAGCATGTCACGTGACCAACACAACCAGGAATTGTGCTCATATTGTGCTTCTCTCGGTATGAGATTAAGAGGCCAGGTGGGGTGAAGGGAAAAGATCCATAAACTGGGGAAGATTATCAGGGAGGTGAAGAAAACAGCTTGATTCGATCCACAAGTGGGGCGATACTTACCAAGAAGGTGCGTGCAGCAACCGCTCGGAAGGGGTTGGGGTCACATGACTGGTGCGGAAGTTCTGATCACTGTAGGACCTGCGTAGGGGGTGCTGCCAAAGCAGTGGGTATATTCTTTTTTTTTTTTTTTTTTTAAATTTATTTTTCTGAACTGTTATTATAACTTTTACTTGGCTGTTATAAGTTGTATTCAATAAATACAGCTGGAAATTTTTTTGTGTGCGTCTTCATTTCAGGCTGCAAAGCAACAAAATGTGACTCTTTTGAATGGGGGGGGGGGGATTCTTTTCTATGCCCACTGTTCATTTATCCTTTATTAGCATTGAGCAAAAGAGGGATGGGGGGAGTAGGCAGGAATGCGAATGGGCATACCCCACAATTGCATTTAAGTAAACGCAGGAGGATCACACAGACGTGACGGCCAAATTAAGCCCACTTACCTCAGGGGGGTCTTGTGACAACACCGTCCTAGCCCATGCCGAGCCAAAGTGGCAGGTGCCACTGTGCTTGAACGACTTGTGGAAAAAGGGCCGTGGGTTCGAATCGGAGTTTTCTGGCGGAAGTCAGCACGGAGTCGAGAGTCAGCCCTGCTGCGTGCAAATAGCACACTCTGGTCTTCAAACCAATACCCACCTGCCAGCGACAGCCTGTCGGGGACATTCATTCCGCAGACAGGGATCACGTCCTTGAGTTTTTCTGGCTGTTCTACCGCGGGTCCCACCACGACTTGAAGGTGCTCAGGCACTTGCATCTTCTGGCTGATGGCCTCAGTGAAGCTTTGGTCAGGATCTTGAGCCCATGACCACCTCTCAAGGAATGCAGTGGGTTCCATAACACCCACACCTGTAGTCAAGTAGACAAACAATTCACTACACCCCTTACCTAATTCCAGCTGTGTGGCATTAAAAATAAACAAATATACCTGTAGAGGTCATTGACACAATATGAGATCATTTATAATTATTAATAATAATTTCATGTGAGATTCGGTCCTGCCCTGGTGTGGGTAGTTAACGTGATTAGACTGTTTAGGATTTTAATCTAAATTTAAAGAGGGTTTCTGACTGTAAGTATACCCAAACGACTATATTTTACATTTAATCGGTTAACTGCAACAGTTTGCAAGTGTTATATCCAACGACTCTACAAAACTTTATGGAACGAAATTGACGCTAACACGTCATGTACCTTGAACTAATTGCATGCCAGTGTCTGATTTATTAGGAAATATGACTGAAAACAGCAGTCGGGTGACATCTGCAGAACAGCCAACACAGTAACTAAACATCTACCTTCCTCAGGCACGCCGGCCATTTGGCAAGCGCAGCATCGCAAAGGACACTACATAACAAGTGACACTTTATTGAAGTGACTCCAAAATACATTCACGCTAATCCATGAACTAGCGGAATAGCTCGTGAGTGTAATACCTGCGTAAACAACCAAAAGCGACTCCAAGCCTCGAGAAGCGCACACCGACCTTCGCCGACCACGGTGCTGCTGTCGCTTTAAAAGAGAAAAAAAAGAAAAGGGGGGGAAAAAAAAATAATTATCGACAGGCGGAAATGTAGTAAGTACGAATGACGCTTCAAGACCATACGAGAGGGAGCGTCATAAACTAACCAATCAATGTTGACGCAAATGAGGCCACAAATACAGTGGTGGGCGGGAGCATCTACAACTACCAATCAATGTTGTTTGAAATATTCCCACCCACCACTGGTCTTTGAAGTCTCATTTGTCGCATTACTCGGCTAATGCTGGACTGTGATTGGTTGGGAGTGGGCAAGTTAATTTCACCCTTCGGTCACTATGGGGCGGGTGATTCCTGCCATTATTAAGATGCGCATTCGGAAAGAAGGCGTGTCCGCGGAACACGCGCAGGTGCTACTAACTAGGTCTTGTCTGAGACTGCAAATTCTCATCACCCGGTAGCAAAGCTTTGTCGTTTTCTTAAAGAGCAACGTCACGGCTCCCGATGCATACCCGAGTTAGTCTCCCGCGTGAGTATGAGCCGTGTCGGTATTGAAGGTAAGCTTGGCGTGTAAAGTCAGTCGAGGTGTGAGAAGCCCCTCTGTGAAGCTGAGTGGCCTGAGAAGGCTTCTATTCTGTGATTACAGAAGCTGCCTGAGTATAGAACGTATTGAGCTTGATTGTCACCACCATGCTCCCCACTGTCTGATCTGTATGTTAACCTGGTATTTGAGTGACCACGTGTTTGAGAAGGCAGAGCAGTGACTCTGGAGTTGATTGTAACTTATCGGTAAGAACACCTAAGCCAGAGTGGTGTCTTCTATTGAAAGCTTTGTGGTGGGATTCTAAAGGTAAGTGTAGGTTTGATACTTTGTGGTTGGATTGAGGTAGGGACTAAGAGGCTTTTCATGCTCTTGTAGGTGGCTTGTGGTACCTGTCCCTCTCCCACTCTGTAGGTGGCTTGTTGAGCTTCAAGTTTCCCCTTAACCTCTGCAGGTAGTTCCACTTTTTGTGCTCTCTAGATTTGTGGTGGTTTTTTGTCACCCCCTTATGCTGTGTAGGTGCTTTGTAGTCCTCCCCTTGTGGTTTTTGGTGGTAGTTCCCCCTGCTGATGCTGTGTGGGTGGTTTGTGGTGGTCCTTCCTCATAACGGCTAGGTGGCTTCTGGTACTGTGTACCCCGTGCTCTGTAGGTTTGTGTTGGTTTTGCTGTGGGTCTCGTTTCCCCCCCCCCCCCCCCCCATGCTCCATAGGTGGTTTTTCTGTGGCTGGGGTCAGCCCCCCTGCTCTGTGGGTGGCTTGTGGTGGTTTTAGTTTGCCCCCATGCCTTGTAGGTGATTTGTGGTATCTGAACAGCTTTTCTCTGTCTGAGGAATATAGCTAAAGTTTGGTAAGTGTTGTCTCTCAACGATTCTGAGAACCTATGTAACTCATGGCTTTATCAGTTACATATTAGATTATTATAATGCTCTGTTTTTCTTGATGTAACTCTGGGTTGTTACCAGACTCTAGCTGGTGTAAAACGCTGCAGCCGCTTTTCTAACTGTAGCTAGGAAGTTTGATCATATTAGTCCCACGTTGTCATCTTTATGTTGGTTTCCCATTAAGGCTCACGCTGACGAAAATACTACTAACCTATAAGGCCTTGTGTGGTTTGGCTCCGGAATCTGATCTTTGTTCCGTTATCCCTGCCCCCATTTGCTTTGCTCTCAGAGGGCAGGTTATTAGTTCCAAGAGTGGGGGGGAAAAGCTGCGTTGGGCTGCAGCGTATTCTCCTACAGAGAATGGCAAAATAGTTTGGGTAGTAGTGTGGGACTCTGGCTCACTCCAAGTATAGGCATAAAACACTTATTAGCTTGGTGACCTTGGGTAGCTACTCACTGTTTGCCTAGGCTGTAGTGAGGTGTAGAGCTGGTTGGGGATGAATGCCATATACTTTGGATGAGCTGTTCTGTTAGTGCTGTCACTCCTGCTTCACACATTGCTGGAGGGCCAGCTTTCAAGGAGTCCTGATGCCTGTGTCCCCACTGGCCCCTCCATCAGTTATGCTGCTGTGTATATATAGTTAAGCCAGGGCTTTTGGTGCTGTTGCAATTCTGCCACCTCAAATTGCTGCTCTGTGCATGTACATCCTCTTTCCCCCATGCCACCATCTTTGGGGTGGTTTAGGATGTTTCGATCCAAGGGGTTCCCATATTGTTTGCTGGCCTACCGTGCCCTCCCTCGCTTCAGCTGTCCACACTGACCAGCTTGCTGCCTTCTGAACCACGGAACCTGCTCTTCAATCTTGATTCCCAGACTGCATCCTTTATCACCCTGTTGTCCTCCTGAGTGTTCTATGACATTGTTTCATTTGTATTACTGAATTTGTCTGGCCTGGTGCCTGCCAGAAGAGGATGGGCTTCCCCCTTGAGTCTGGTTCCTCCCAAGGTTTCTTTGTTGTCACTATTGCCTTTAGCTTGCTCTCTGGGGACCCTGGGCCTGGTACTATATAAAGTGCTTTGTGACAGTACTTGTTAAAGGTGCTTGGGAGGAAGGTGATGCTCATCTGGCTGGCACCAGGCAGGACAAGTTCATTAATACGAATAAGAAACAATGTTATGCGACAGTAAGGAGACCAGGGTATTGGAGGATGCGGTCCAGTGATCAGGACTGAAGAGCAGGTTCTGTAGATCAGAAGATGGCAAGCTGGTGAGTGTGTGGCCAGAAGTTGGAGTCGGGGGACGGTAGGCCAGCGGACGATATGGGCATCTCTTGACTCCAAACCTCTAAAAGAAGCACCCCAAAAAGGGGGGAAAGAGGTGGTACATGAGCAGAGAAGCAATTTAACACTGCAGAACTGCAATAAAATGGCAAGAACCCTGGGATAAATATATACGGTAGGATAACTGAGGGAGAGGCCAGTGGGAACACAGGCGTGAGGAATCCCTGAGTGCCAGCACTGCAATACACAGCAATGTGTGAAGCCGGAGTGACAGCACTGACAGAACCGTTCATCCAAAGCCAGGACCATAGCCAGGAGAAAGCTTGCCCTGTAATATCAGGTAAAGATTTTAGTCGAAGAGAATGTCATAGTCAATAGTATCAAATGCTGCACTGAGATCTAAGAGCACCAGCAAAGAAAGACAGAAGCCCTAAGTAGATCATTAATTCTTTTCAGTAATGCAGTTTCAGTGGTGTGATGTCTTAACCCAGATTGAAATATTTCATTTATGCCATTGCTCTGTAGGATGGAGTACAAATGTGTTGTTGCCGTTTTCTCCATTTTAGAGAAGTAAAAGTTTGGTAGGCCTATAATTTGCTAGGTCGGTAGGATCAAGCATAGGTTTTGTCCGCATTAAGTTAAACAAAAACAGCACAGTGGGGTGTTTCTGTTTATGTTCACCCCTCATGCTGGGGTGTGTTTTTCTTTTGTTTTTTAAGCTTAGTTTCTTTAGTTACCCATATATATTTTTTTTTTTTTGTATACAATCGGTGCACCTTGCTGGACATCGGGCACAGGGTTCCAGCAGGCTTCACCATTCCCAATTTACCAAGAAGTTCTTTGTTGCTGTTTGGTCTTGTAGTGCGTCGAACGTCGACGGACCAAACAGATGAGGGTGATGTAGCGTCATGCTCGCCAGGCTGTGACAACGTTCGTCTTGACCTCCGATCCCCATTATTCTCCTGCCTAACCTCCAGTCTCAAACAAGCTGGACCACTTGCACTACCCCACCGACTCTCAGATCTTGGCAACTGCAGTGTATTGTGCTTCCTAGAGACCTGGGTAACACCAAACCAGAGAAGACTGCGCAGCTCTGGGGCTTCGCTGTACACCACTGACCGCACCACAGAACTCACCGACAAGTCAAAGTAAGGCGGTGTGTGTTTCTTTAATGACAGGTGGTGTACCGATGTGGTCTCCAAGTCTTGTTCGCCAGTCCTGGAGTATCTCACGATCAAGTGCTGGCCATTTTACCTGCCCAGCGAGTTTTCTTTGGCGCTGCTCACTGCTGTTTCCATACCACCGGAAGCTCCAGCTGCGCATGCACTAGATGAGCTGTATGCCACCATTTGCAAATGAGAACAGTGGCCTTCAACCACTGCAATCTGAAGGAAGTCCTGTCCACGTACCGGCAACACATCACTTGCCCCACCGGAGGTGACCGGACTCTCGACCTCTGCTATGCCACACTCAAACGTGCTTACAGGTCCGTCACCCATCTGCACTTTGGCAAGTCCGACGTCTCCTTGATGCTTCTGCTCCCAGCCTATGAGCAGGAGCTGAAATGCACTCCACTGCAGACAAGTATAGTGCTGAGTGTTGTGGTTTTTCTTGCAACAAAGAAGCTTGAGACTTGAAGACCTGGTCCTAAGATGGCAAACTTTATTGCTAGCAACAAAGTGAGTCAGTTCCAAAAACAAGGTTGGAACATAGCTGAAAAACACAAGTCTGGTGTCTGTCTTTGTCCAATTTCTTATCTATTGTCCCACCTTCTGGGGGTTTCCCCAAAGACCAGACCCTGCCCCACTTTCCAGGTCTTCAGCATCCCACTACTATTATGTAGTAGTTTTCCAGTACCTCTCTTTGGGATCTAACAGTAGTATTTTAGCTCAAGTGTCTATTAATTGGTGTTTTTTCAAAAATGCATTAATGCATACCACAGTGTGTGTGGCGCTAGGGTTTGCTAACTGTTGGCAACCTAGACTCCCCAAACAGCATCCTGACTTTTATGACCACCTGTCATCCTAATGGCCTGTGCCTGATTCACTAGACTGTTTCACTTGCCATAGGTGTTGTGGCTGCTTAGTTTCTAGTGTTCTACATGATTATGTAGTTTTCAGCACTTACAATGTTATACTTAGTTTATAAACTACATAACCATATGCCATATAGACTTGAGTGAAATATTCCAACTGAGCACCCGACCACAAATCCAGATGCCAAGACTGCTTGGATTCAACTGTCTGGTTTGTCTTCAAGGTGTCCTCCCAGAGCCTGAATAAGTATGCCAAATTGGTGATGGACCGTGTCAGGTGCTCCACGGACTTCACTGTGCTTTCCTGGCCCATTTGCTTCTACCCCAAACAAACTGTGGATCGACACGACTGTTCCCCAGGAGCTGATGGAGCAGAGTGTGCCTTTGCCTTCCGATGACATTGTTCGACAGAATAATGCCAGATTTGAACTGAGGGCTACCAGAGGAGCAAAGAGACTGGAGAACGACTTTGGTGGTGGTGGTGATCCGTGGCGCTTGTGGAACGGACTTCATGCGATCGTGGATTACAGAAGCTCGTCGGCTACACTCACGGACACCCCTGGCTCTCTCCCAGACAAACCGAACCGTTTGTATGCTGGATTTGAATGTTGCGACTCGGAAGCGGAGTGAGTGCCGGCACCACCAGCCCTGGACCCACTCCAGTTTGCTCTTCTGGAAAAACAGATCTGTGGATGATGCTATCTCCCTAGCTCTGAACACTGCCCTGGGGCACCTGGATAAGAACACCTATGTCAGGATGCTGTTTGTGGACTAGAGCTCAATTTTCAACACCATCGTGCTATCCAAATTGGTATCAAAGCTAAGAGACTTCAGTCTGAGCAGCTCCATCTGTGACTGGGTGTTTAATATGTAAACAGACCTCAGATAGTGAAAACGGGCAACAGGAAATCATCCACTCAGCAGTAGTGGTGTCCCGCAAGGCTACTGCCTCAGCCCTCTGTTGTACAGCCTGTTCACATGACTGCGTGGCATGGCCCAAGGGCAACACCATAATCAAGTTTGCAGACAACACAGTAATTGGCCTTATCGGCAACTGACGAGGCTGCCTACGGGAGGGAAGTAAAAGACCTGACCGTATGGTGCCACAACACCCTCTCCCTGAACGTTAAGACCAAAGAAATCATTGTGGACTTTGGGAAGATTAGAGGACCCCACCGTCTACTAACCGACGGCTCTCCGGCCGAGACTGCCAGATGCTTCGTGTTCCTGGGTGTGGATCATCGACTCCCTCTCCTGGTCTCAACACCAGCTGCATCCGCAAGAAAGTTCAACAGAGATTGTTCCCACTCTAAAGCTCTTCAGCCTCCTCAGGAAGAACAAAGGCCTTGGTCACCTTGTACTGCTGCACCATTGAGAGAGCATCCTGACAGGATGCATTACTTTGCTGTTGGGGGGGGGGGAACCTAACCACCCAGGACCTCAAGCTGCTACAAAGGACTGGCCCAATGGCCTCCAAGATCATTGGCATGGACCTTCCACGCTTGAGTCCATCTACCTCTCCCGCTGCTAGGAAAGGAGCAAGGGGATCATCAGCGCCGCCAGGTACCCAGCTCATTGCCTCTTCACTCCGCTACCCTCTGGGAAGCGTCGCCAGGACATCTTCACCCGCACCAGCTGCTTCAAGGACAGCTTCTTTCCACAGACCGTCAGGCTACTGAACAGTCTGACCTATGCCCTCTGCCTCTAAATTTCACAGGACTTTACTTAGCCATCAGTCATTGCATCACTTGCGCAATTCTTAGCTACTGGTTAAATGCTTATTGCCTTTTTTTTTTTTTTTTTTAAACTTTGCACTGTCCTATGCAATACCTTATTGGCATTTGTGTCTGTGACCACCCTGTGCTCTAGGTGGTTTGTTTCTGCATTTGTACCCTCCCCCATATTGGGGGAGTTTGTGTCCATGTTCACCTACACACTATGGGGGGGTGGTTTCCTTCCTTTTCACCCCCTCATGCTGTGTAGGTGGACATGGACACAACCACCCACCCAGTGTGGGGGGGGGGGATGGTGAATGTGGATGCAAAAACCGCCCATGTTGCCGGTTTGTGTCCATGTTAACGTTACCCCCCCCATGCTGTGTAGGTGACTAGTGGTACCAGAACAGGTTTCCTCTGTCAAATCTTGGCTATATTCCTCAGATGATGTTGTCCTTCAATGATACTGAGATGCTAATTTGTGGCTTATCAGTTGTATATTGGATTATTGTAATGCTGCTTACTGCATGTATGTTTCTGACTAGAGCTTGCAAGTTTGGTTAAAGATGACAATATGGGACTAATATCCATTGGTGTTCTGCTATGGCTCATGCTGACTAAAATGGTAATCCTAAGGCCTTGGGTAGCTACTTGTTGACTAGGCTGTAGTCTGAGATGTAGAGCAGGGTGGGGAGATTTTGGATGAACTGTTCTGTCAGTGCTGTTGGTTTGTAACACTCAAATTGGGGGGGCTTTAGCAGGTGCTACATAGTTGCCCCATTTGGAAGTCAAGGTAAGTCCTCAAAACAAATTTCTACAAATGTATAATTTGATGTATACGTTTCACAGTAACCTTATGTAGAAAGTTAGCTTGTTTTGTTGAGGTGGCTAATTCTGTGCCTATAAAGGTTGAGTGAACTTGATATTTGGTCACAATATATGATTTTCATATGATGAGACGGTTAGAGTGTTTCCCATGAAAGGTGTCCTAGATTGGCAGTGTTGGTAGTTTCGTATGTGTATAAATCAAATTGAAGTACTTGGAATAGATTTAAAGAATCTTAATGGAATTTGAGTTATGTTTCTTTCAGAAATGGCAGTTTGTATATTATCATGAAAAATTTATAGCATCTAATTTCATGCTGCTGATTACTGATGCATAATTGTTTAACGGTTTCAATCTATTTACCAGATGCCACTGTCAAGCAAAGAAGAAGCTGCTTAGCCTTAGGCAGCGTGTTGCCTTTCTCTGACGCCGCAGCAAGAGCGGAGTACCTTGCTGGGATAAGTTATTTAAAAAAAAAAGTTAATGAAAACCATAAATAAAGTAACAAGCAATATATGCACCTCGTGTGGCTATGTAATTACTTGATGGAAATGTATTTTTGATATTTTTTTTCATTAATAGACTATACTTTGTAGATTATTGGCATGATGTTACGTTACTGTTTTGGCTATTGGAGAAGGAAATGGCAGGGAAAGATTCTGTATAAAGTCTAGTGAGCGCTGAGCTGTAAACACATGGGTTGCTTCTCCTGTTCACAGGGAAAGAGAAAGCAAACCCTGTGTTAGACCTCATACTGCCATCTAGAGAGTATTCAGTCAAATTTGGTTGCTGTAGATGTAGCCCAAGAGCAGCCCGGCAATTCAGGTTAAGGTGTCGTAGACGTCTGAATGAGGATCTTAATCCACCAGTGTCCTCTACACCAGAGGGGTAAGAGAAGGAATCCATGTTCAGCAGAGGAATGTTGCAAGAGATATTTGTAGTTCAGTAATTTTTAAGATGTGGTCTAAATCTTTTTAGGATGGAATGCCAGTTCCTTTAACGTGTTAGGGGAATGAAGAAAGAAATCTGGGTTTCACCACATGACTTTAAAAAAAAAAAAAAGGCCAGGTACAGTTCATGTGGATAAAATGGTAAAATCAATTTTGGAATTTAATATGAATTTGCGTACACCACATTTTTAATATCTATTACTTGTTCAAATTTTTTTTTTTTTTCCCTTTGGAAATTGGTCTGTTAAATCCTTGTCATTGACCCCCACGCTTGCGAAGCACATCTGTGTCAGTACTGTGCTCTGGGCCAAATCCTGCTAGACGTGGCAATGAAGTTTACAGGTTACGGTCATTGCCTTGTCATCTGTCGGAATGGTGCCCAATAAATCGTGGGGCCTTATCGATTATCTGGCAGACTACTTTTGGGCGAGCCTGGACTTTTGAAGAGAGGGAATTCACCTTACGTGGCCAGGTGTGACTTTCGTCGAAAAGCATAGCTAATGGTCTCGACGGTTAGTCAAGATTTTACAGAGCCAAGTTGAGGCTTCAGAGTCGGCTTAACCGACCGTCTGCTAGCTGCTTAGGCTTGTCACCTGATGCTCATTATATCGAGACTGTCTTATTTCCTGCATTTTATATTGTAGGGAACTATTCTGCAACATCTCCTTTCAATAACCTGATGAATATCAAGTTAGAACCGTTGTCAAAGTCCCTGTGAGGTCAGGCTGAAGTTGGGGCTCTGGGATGTGAGGCCTTTGACCCCAACGCCATCGCTTATAAACGGTAACGTGACCGACTCTCGTCTCGGTACGCTCTCCTCGAAGGAAACTCGGCTCAGTCGAGATGACCGCTCGGCCCTAAACGAGTGTCCCCTCCTGTCGTCGGCTCACGTGCTCGTAACTCCCCGCTGTCGCTTACTCTTGTCATTTATTGACCACCTGGATCGTATAGCAGTTTTAAGGGTTTTCTGACTTGCTGTCTGATCTAGTTGTTAGTACTGACAAAGCTGTAATTCTTGGGGATTTTAATATCCACTTGGAAAATGACTCATCCTTGCACTATGGCATTTGCGCCTCTGCTTAAATCGGTTGGTGTTGTGCGGAATGTAGTAGGGCCTACTCTCTCGGGTAACTGCACTCGACTCGATTCTCAACCACGGTATCGCTGTGGAGCACGTGCCTCCCTCTAAACCTTGCAGTCTGAGATCACTCTGTACTAACATTTGAAATGTTACTGAAATGTGCTACTCTGCATGTCTCCAAAGCGAGCGTCAGTCACTGTGTTACACTCTCACCCGCAGTTGCTATCGTTAACAGGCTTCCCCTGGCATTCTCCCAGATCGGTAAGCTCAGAAACGAATCTGAGCTCGGACAGGTAGCTATCGATACATTTTATCGCTCGCTTTGTAGCGGTCTTGACTTGGTTGCTTCCTCTTGGGAAGGAAGTGCTTAAAGAAACGGGCTTCTTGGTATACTGACTATACGGGTGAACGTGAGAATGCTTCAAGGAACTTGGAGCATAAATGGTACTCGTGAAATTTGGAGGTTTTCAAAATTGCGGACAAATGAGCCCCGATCGCGGCTAGATCCCAGCCGACAGACGATGACAAAAGTAACGGTAGGTTCCCGTTTTATTCCGTGGGTAAACTAATGAGGAATCGGTCTGGTGTAGCCCATACATAGGTTGCAATCTCAAAAAAGACAAAAGCAATGGCTTTGGCATTCTTCATTGGTAAAATAACTAACATGGGGAAGATAATCCAAAGTAGTACCCCTGCCACAGATTGCTTCCATAATCTGCTCGGTCACCCGGTAGTGGATCGGAGTAATGCGGTAATGTTGGATTTTTTTCTTCTCTCTAGGAGAATCTGAACTTCTGAACCCATCTTTCTCCCAAACTGCCAGCTGCATGTTGGGGCCTATTGCTGTCAGGCTTGTTAAGGAGATAGAGGGAGCAATGGGTAGTAGCTTATTAAACTCGATTAACTCATGACTAAGTCTTGGATCTGTACCAAAATCACTAAAAGTAGCTGTTGTCAAGTCTGCTCTTAGGAAGCCTAAGCTGGATCCTAGTGATTTGGCAAATTATCCGCCTATCTCAAACCTTCCCCCCCTCCTTTAAAATCTTGGAGAAAATAGTAGCAAAACAATTGTGCTCGTTCTTACAGAGAGATGGCATGAATGAAGTTTTTCAGTTTGGCTTTACACAATGTTAGACTAGTGAAACTGCCTTAATGAAAGTAACAGAGGACCCACTCGTGGCCTCCGACGGCGGTCGTGTTTCTTTGCCAGTGCGCTTAAGTCTCGGTGCGGCATTTGATACTATAGACCGTGCCGTTCTCGCAGACGGACTTGAATCTCTGGTCGGTATTAGGGGGCAGGCTGTGTCCTGGCTACGGTCCCATCCCGTCCCACTGCCCGCTACCAGTTTGGTATAATCAGAGCATTTATTGTTAACATAGAGTTAGTGATGGTGTTCCACAGCGATCGGGGTTGGGCCCACTGCCGTTCACCCTGTTTATGCTGCCACTGGGTGACATAATGAGGAAATAAGGTATCGGTTTCCACTCTTACGTCGATGACACACGGCTATCCGTATCGGCTAAACCTGGTGAATCGCCTCATCTGTTAACGATTGAAGATCGTCTATTAGCTATTAAGAGCCAGATGGCTGGAAATTTCTTGCTCCTAAATTACGATGACACAAAGTAATGCTGCTTGGTCCTAGAGGGCTTCAGGTACAGATCAATGTAAGCTATGATGGATGCTCACTTTGGTTAGAAATCTTGGTGTCTTTGTTGACCCAGATCTGTCCTTTGAGGCTCACATTAGGAATAGAGCCAAGGTTTGGAAAACGTTGTCCTTCGGCGACCCAGAGAAGGTAATTTGTGCTTTTATCGGCTGCGGATTGGATTATGGTAACGGTGTTTTCTGATTCCACTTCCCGCTTGTTAGACTGGGGCGGGTGCAAAATGCTGTGGCAGGAGTGTTAACTGGAACCCTGAAGTTCAATCGTATCAGTCCTCTATTCTCATGTTTATACTGGCTTACGTCTTGCACTGACGTAAAGGTTAGTAATACTACTTTAAAGGCCTTGCGTGGTTTGGCTCAGGAATATCGGTCTCATCGTTTGGTTCCTTACTACTCCCTCTTTGTTTTGCTCCTACATAACCTGCCCCCTCTCAGTTGCAAGAGTGATGTCGGGCTGCGGCACAACGGCCTTAGAATACACCTTTTTCATTAGCTTGCGGAGATCTTGGGTAGCTACTCCATCCCCCAAATCTAGGCTGAGTTGTAGAGCTGGATGGGGATCAGGGCCATTGACTTTGGATGAACTGTGCACTTGGTGCCATCACTCCCACTGTGCCTGTTGGCTAACAGGTATGCTGCGAGAGAGGCCAATGGGCACACGGAATCCCTATTTTATTTGCAATGATTGAAGGTGTGTGTGGTTTTTTTTTTTTTTTTTTTTTTGATCTTATAAATTTCACACCCAGAGCGACATTTAAACAGGGTCTTGGCGGTCAGCTCGGCAGAGCACA
>JAACJT020000053.1:1571753-1582644 GCA_009936485.2 Gymnarchus niloticus
AGGTTCTCGTGAGGATTGATCCGGTGATGTCTGACCACCTCAGCTTCTCTGAGATCTGGAGTCTGATGACAGTTTCCACTGTGCTCCGTGTGGTTTTATAAGACAGGAAAGGATGTCGTCGGGGCCGGCTGTTCACTGATTATTATTATTATCATTGACCTCACGTCATATCACTATAATGTCTGTTGAGGTGAGGGGGTTGAATATTTCTGATCGCAACTGTACCTAGGACATTATCTGCATCGTGTGATTATCAAATGTACTCCAGTCTTGTTAAATCGGTATCTTAGAATTACAACACCGAGGTGACGTAGAACGCGTATGACGTATTTGTATGAAGGTTCGGAAAGGATCCATTTTGAAAAGGCGATCCCAGGTAAGAAAAAACGGTTGAACATTTTGTCCAGAATGGATCCATACGCTTGAGAGACCTAGTTTTCAGTGTTCAACTGCGATAATAAGAAGCACCCCTGGATTAGGAACGGGGTGGTTGACTACTACTATTGTTCTCCATAGTTTGTAATAACATGTTAATATCATTATTATTGCCATGATTATGAAAACGGTCCTTAAGAACATCAGCGTTTAATTGTTTAATTTTTCAGTGAAATTGCCCTCCATGTATTTCAGGGGTAAATGTATTTTTAATATGTTTGTAACAGAAAGCTCGACAATGAATTATCTTAAATACATGACCCAGGAAAAGCAGTTACAAGGTGGACGAATGATCCATTGTGAAATCAACAGCGTTTTGGCTAAATCGTTGAATGTAATGCAGTAAAAGACAGGGCGCTATGCATAAAAACACATTTATTATATGCAGAAAGGTACAATCAGTGCTTTTCACAAATTTGGCACTTAGTAACTCAGCGTCTTGCTAAATGGTCAGCGGATATGGAGTGAAATGTGTCGTTAAATGGAACAAAACAGGTGACACGTGTGTAGAAATGGGCTCTTCGCTTTGTTATGGTGTCTAACAGCCTCATTTGTGAATCTTCTTCCAGTATCCTATCATTACCTATACCGGTCATACTGGCATCCCATCAATGATGTACCCCAGCCTTATGTCCTGTACTGACTGCTAGCTGGGACAGGCTCCGGACACCCGTCACCCCGACCAGGATAAGTGACGAGAAACTGATCGGAAGTTCTACGGTGGATATTTGCATATCATTTACATAACAGTTGTGTGACATTTCAGATATTTTAGAAATTAATCACATTGGGGTTTTTTTGGAAAAATGAAATCGAATTTCTGAATGTGTGGGAATTTGACAGCAGTACTTTAAGGGGCCCCCTTCTTGACGGCAAACATTCCTCGTCACCTGTCATGTTCCCCGACGCAGTTCTTTACATCGTAAGTACCGAAAGACATCAAGAAACTGACTCGTACAAATTTAGCATGACGACCTTCCCCACAGCTGCGGAATTTGCTGGGACGATACAAGAAGTCAGAATGTGCCAACGGGACACACATGGAGGGGAATCCCGTACACTTTCAAAGTACTTCACTTGCCCGTGCATCCACGGTAACACAACATCGGCCCCCTTACCGAGAATGTAAAAACCTGCCGCAAATCACGTTCCCTGCATCCTTACTGGAAATAATCAATTCCAATTAATCAATGACTCACTCAATAACTCCATCGATATTCAAATCCAATTAACTGACTCAAACTGTTCAAAGTCTTCAAGTCTTTGTTCCAAAAATCCCGCCTTCCATGTTTTATCCAGCGTGGATTTAAAAACCAAGACGATTTAAAAAAAAAAAAAAAAAAAATGAAATCTTCACTCTCACTGGAAGCTCTTTTAAACGGGAAAGGAAAAATATATATATATATATATATATATATTCTGAGGATACAGGAAGACGAGTGCCAGGCCTTTCCAGAGGTGCCAGGAGAAAGATCAACTATCTTCCAGAAGGACCGGCTCGTTTCAACAACTGTGACAACCGCGGCATTCTTTGGATGAATCACCGATAGCAAAATAGTCGATTCTTTAATGGTCGATTTAAAAAAAAAGCTTCTTCTCTCATGAATGTGGAACACAAAGACGGATATAAATATATTTGTGTGTGTTAAACGAGTAAGCTCAATGTGTACATCTTTTCCAGCATTTCCAGCCACACACATAAAGACCCTTCCTCCACACACTACCTTGTTCACAAGTGTGTTCAGATCTGTTCTTGAAACGTGACGAAAGGCAACGAAATACATCATAAAAAAAAACATTCGACTGGAGCGTGTAAAACATGTATATAATATATACATATCTACATGAATATACACCGTAAGATCATTTCTCCTGTTGTGCTTTATAGGATGATTCTTTAAAGACAACTAAATCCTGGACCATTAAGGAAAGCGTTAAAACACAAGGCTCTGTTTTATTTGAAAGATCAACAGAACCGACGTGAGCTCACGTGTCTTGGAACCCCTGCCACGCCGGTGACACCGTCGAGAAGACACCGTTCTTATAGATTAAGGGGGTGGCATCTAACGTCATGGAGATCCGGCCTGGATGCACGGGAACAATGACTTTGTCATCAAGTGTCACCGAGGTGAAAACATGAATCATTTGGGTACGGAGATCTATATGGCACCACTGTGGCAAATGACTCTACGAGCGACGGGTACGTACACACCATACTTACTCTGCTTAGAATTCCCATAGGTCAACCCGATACCGAGTTAGAGTACGTAAGCATATACCGTGTAGAAAGGACAACGCGTGACCCCGTGCTTTACTCCGGGGATTCTCGACACAGCATTGAGAATAATGACACACGAGAAGAAACGGCACCGCGGTGATGGGCTGGTGGTCGGTGCCCGACAGACTCGGTAAACAGACAGACGGGCCGCATTTGCATCAGCAGCAGCGGCGATGCTGCGTGGGATATCTTCCGCACCGGTCCACCTCTCCTGCTCTAACCGGGATCAGACAAACTCCGACTCCTCCAGGAAGGCTTGTGGGCCAGCTCCATTCGGGGCCTGTCGGGACCCCGGTTCCCCGTCCGTTGCCGGTGTGATCACACCTTCCGCGGACTCCAGCTGCAGCGATGACTGTGGTTAACCTGAGCTGCGAGTACAACGTCCGACACACATCAACACAGACTCAACAAAGGCATCACGGCTGCTTGTTCGGCAGGTCTGATCCGAAAGGAATGTTTCTCGAAGCCTTATAAAGACCAGAACAAGCGTGCAAACGGTGCCGCCTAGTGGACACAAACGATTATGGAATGCTTTTTAGACATTTCTCCTCGTACTGAATGTCGTCGTTAAAAACCAACAAAACGCGGTATAAATCCTCGGGAGGCACAGACGCCGGCTTCCATATCATTCTTACGCCAGATTGACAGAGTGGTTTGCGGAGAGGTGGGAGCTTACGTAATGTGCAATTCCACCACTAGATGGACGGCGGCGTAAAAAACCCAAGGCTTCACACGTTGAGAGGAAAACATATAATCTTTCTTTTTCCCTTTTTATCCGTCCTTAAACGGTCACAAACTCCCCTGTCGTTCTCCACTATAAATCCAATAACATGCCGTCGTACTCTGACGACACGCCAACGCATTTAAGAACCATGGAGCTTTCTGTGGAAGCACGCATCCGTTCCCGGGGGTCGCCAGACCCCACAGCCTGCCTCTGTGAAGGTAAAGCTTGACGCTCGCGTACGATTTCAGGGCATTTTGGAAGCTGTCCTTGCAACGCCGGCGGAGGGCCGGTTGGAAAGCAGCCAGATTCGGCTTCTCTCCCGCGGCACCCGCGAGCGACGGCTGGTGTTCTGATAGCTCCGTTTCGGTCGGGGGTCGGGGGAGCGCCTCGCTTGCCGCTAAATCGAAAGGGGGTTTCCTCCGCTTCCACTGTCTGCATCTGCGCTGGTTTGGCATTTGGGCTCGGCTCAGACCGATGCTGCCCGATCCCCAGGCGCAGACCGGAGGACAATAGGGGGCGCTGTAGGCTGCCCGTTGTTATAAACGTCACTCGCGGTGCGCGGGAAAACCCTCGCGACGGCGCGGAGACGAGGGACCAGCTGCACGGCAACCTGGAGCGTCTCGGCGCTCTGCCACGAATCGATCGGTGACCGGAACGGCGTGTCGGCCACACACGACCCTAACACCCCGAGGGCGGGTCACCCCGGTGAGTCCACGCACGGAACCTAGAATCGATGTTACCGCAGAGATGCCCGCGACGTTTATCAGCAGCAAAGGGTGGCGGTGGAGGGAGAGGGGAGGGGACCGGGATGGGCGGGAAGACGTGGCGTTCATTTCTGCTTGACGATCTCCTCATATTTAGGAGGGGGGTCGTTGTAGGGCGCTGAGGTCTCATCGCTGCTGCTCTCAAGATGCCCCGTCACCTCCTCGTAGGAGGGTGGGGGCGTGGCACCAGACAGACGGGAAGCAACCGAAACCGACGAGTCCTGGATGTAGAGGGCGCGGCCGTTGGAGGGATGCGAGTGCTGATGTGGGGCCAAGCCGCCACCTGGGCCTCCTACGCCCGCACCCCCCGCCGTCGCGGCACCGGCCGAGCGCCCGCACTCCGAGTGTGCGTTCTCAGAGTGGACATTGGGGTCCCGGTGCACCAGGATGCGGGGCAGGCTCCGCGAGGTACGGCTGGCCAGGTACCGGTTCTGCGTGTACGCCGGCCGGCGCCGGGTGGCCTTCTGCAGTTGGCACCTCCAGATGAGGAAGAGGGCGATGATGATGAGGAGGGCCACGCCCAGCAGCGGTACCACCATGTACACGGTGTCGGCACGCTCGGAGCGCGACTCCGTGTTGGTGCTCACCGTGTTGGTGCTCACGCGCTTCCAGAACTCCATCTGAAGTGCCTGCAGGGAAGAAGAGCATCGTGGGGAAGCGACTTAGTGTTAAACGAATACATTTAAATACCTCACGGGAGGCCAGATGACGAAAATAAGGCGGCAAAACAGCTCTTGGCTTTGAAAAACCAACAAATACACAGACTCTTTAAAAAGACACCAAATGTGCAGCAATGTTCCACGCACACACCCGGGACGCGAGGCTAATGCATTTGGTCCTTCCGTGCCCGGGTTCTTGACTCCCGCTACAGCGGGCCAGAGAGAATCCAGGTGGAGTACCGTGGGCTCGGAACCGCGTCTGTCCTCCGCGTGCTGTCAGAACACCTCCCGGAACCCGGCGTCTCTGGGAAAATCACGAGCGGAGAGGGGTCGCACGCTCCGCTCCGGGGAACGCTGCAGGCGTTAAGAGAGGCCAGTGGTCAGCGGTTTGTGGTGGGGGGTTGGTCAGTGGTCTCTGACGGACTCCCAGGCCCGCTGCTCTTTCCGGTATGGTGGCTGCCTCCTCGTCTGCCTTTGCACGTGAGGCGTCTCTGTGCCGGGAGAGGTAATTAGCATCTTTTTTTATACGGGGTTCTAGTCACAGTGGTGAAAGACGCAGGCTTGTAACCTGAAAGATGCCGTATTGGAACTCAGAACGAGCCCTACGTTGGTACCGTGGGCCAGATGATTTACCTGAACTGCCTTAATAAACATACAGCCAGATAAATGGATACCACGCGTTACGTAAAACTGTCAGCAGAGGAATTAAATGACGATGTTAACTTTTGCCAGCATACTTAACATTCTTAATTGTTCAGGCAGTAAAGGGAGACTTTCACTGGACTGGAGTCGTTCTCCATCTATATCCATTTAAATGTATAGGGTAGTCCTTTAACACTTAAGCGTCGACGCTCGAAAACAGATAAGTGGCCATCGGTGGCACTTAGCGACACCGATGCGTCGTGCCGCCTTCCTACCTTGAGCCATGTCGACGCTCCGCAACCGGGACTGGGAGTCACGAACCTGTGAAACAGACTCCGGGGAGTCAGAAGACGGGGCCTCGGAGAGTCACGGCACAGCTACGACTTAGTGACTCCGTGGCATACGAATGACCAGGTTTCAACCTGATTTTGGTTTTTTGCAATATTTACGGCAGTCAGTATCAATCTGCCACAGTAGGTCCTTTTCAGGAAAAATACACATCAGTGCACGCAAAAAAACCTTTGAGGTTTCAGATATGTTCATATTTGTTTAGAAAACAGTCACTTTGTGATTGTTAAAGCTCTTCCTCTAGTCTGCTGATTTATACAGGATTTTCCCGTAATAGTCAGTGTCTGTGTACTTCCACGAAAAATAGTAGGAATTGCTCAGAATTTTCAATCCGAAACTAATCAATAACACTCTCGCATCGTTAGTAATTTATACGTGAACGCATACCAATTGCCTAACATCAAGAATATTAACGTTTAGATCCCACCAAGAAAACTACTGCTCCCTGCAGACCGCCAGGGAATAACTATTCAACTACGCTGTGAGGTTTAAGATTTAGGAATTTATAGACAGCTACATGCACCATATACCTTTATAAATAAATTCCTCCTCCTATAAATATGCGGTCATGGGAGGTTACCATGGCAACAGTGAGGAGGTGGAGGAGAGGAGGGAGATGCGCCGAGATCGGTCTCCCAACAGTCAAACAATCCGCGCGCTTAGTTAAAATAAACACGTAAACACACGCACCGAGTTCGGCTCTCCCGCCGGTGTCACAGGCATCGAAAAGGCAAATTAAGTCACGCAAGGTAGCATGTCATTTGGCGATGGAAGGCTCGGGTTACACGTAAAAACTTAGCTGGCATGGCAAAGCATGAGCTCCGTTATATGGCATGGGTACCCGTCTGATGAAATCCAGGAAAGATAAGATGCGGCTGTGATACTCCTTGTATGAGTATTAGGTAATCACGTTATTTTTATTCTCAAAACTCAGGTAGGCATACGCAAACATTTATCTTAGACACGAATGGATTTGCAAACAATGTAGGCAAATATTATTTATTACGTTCAATTATTATAAATAAATAAATTGTTTATTGTCTTACCGGCTATAAATAAACAGTGGTAGGAGTTACACGAGTGTTTCGTTGAGATTTGTAGAAAAAAAAAAAACCACTACGTTGCAGGCAACTACTCAACATCGCATCGGGCACTAATAAAAATGACTCGTGAGACATTTTCTAACGGTATTTATATAGTTTTCAACCACGTGCATATGACCAGCAAACAAAAATACTCAAAATAAACCCTACCTTCCACATCATAGCAAAACCGCTTCCACGCCATCCGTTTCCAAAATCGAAGCACCCACACACGGCATTTAAGTGTTTGTAACGGAGATGCGCGTCAGCCAATCGGAATTACGGAATCCCCCTTCTTGTCCGATGAGCACACGGGCAGAGCCGCGACGGCAAATGAGCCACGCCTTCTTTGCCGTAGAGCATGCCGGGAATTGGAGTTGATTACCGTACACGGCCTTGCCTCCTTCTACAGATTTCAACAAATCGCCTCACGTTAAGGAACTGAGGCGCCGATACGCTGTTAGGAATAAATATTTTACATACATACTACATCCAGTGCTTTCATTTGAAATATATCGATCCCTTCACAGAATGAAAGATTTATTTTTCCATGCCACGCCTTACGTTTGAAAGACTACATGCCCCAGAAAACAAACGCCTCGTTCTTCGTTACGTTTTCTCAGCACGGAAAAGGAGCGCACGACTTGAGACGTTTGAGTAAACGTAAAGTGGTAGTGTTAAATTAAAAGGCTAAATAGAAAGACCTTAGCTTGACTCCCACGAGCTGTAAGACAGTAATACTATAGTAATAGACTATTACTAGTCTGCCAGGAGTGAGTTAGACTAGTCGCACAGGATATCTCCAACTCATGGTGCTAATAATATAAAAGGCCAGCTTTTCAGAGACAGAATTCAGGTTTATCGTGTTAACTTGGCCAGGAGTCTTGAGTGTCAGTGGGGGTCGCGTCTCAAAGCGGTAAAGCCGACCGCGCCGAGGCACTCCTAGTAACCTGAGAGGAAGACTCGTGTCGTTTCATCCTAGCGGGATATTCCTACAGATGGCTCACGCTTAAACCACTTAAGACCAAGACATGCTCTATCCTGACAAGAGAGATAGAGCCATTGTACATCAAAGTGATCTAGAAAGATGTGAGGAATGTCTGATAAGTCCAGAATCTAGCTGGATAGCTCTAAGATAATGTTTTGTCAATGCAAAAAAAAAAAAAAAAAGCCAAGAATTACCTTTTATCAAATAACAGTAGTTTATGCAGGGTTTCCACAATGTATAAAAAGTAGACAAATTACACATAAATACATATCTTACGTCATAAATTAGGTATAGAGATAATAGAAATTGTATTTTTCTATTTACAAACAAGGTCCAGACCCTGAGTTTATATGCAAACAATATAGTCATCCCAATATGAGATCTACACAATCCCAGCATGCATTGTGGTACCTTTGAGATATGCAAGAAAGCTCTAACTACATGAAACTGTCAAAGCTCAATAGTGCACAGAATACTTTTACAGAAAACCTTTTACATCAAAGCACAAGAAACTTGGTGTTGATCAAGCGATAATGTTTCATGTTCAATTTGTTATCCAGGATAGACCTATAAAATCAAAATGTCAGTCGTGTAACACCCAAGGCAGCATTTATCTTGAATTATACAGATCACTGCTATTATTGTGCTCTGGAACATCGCAAATGAGGACAGCATTGAAATTTTCTTGACCACAGTAATGCAAGTGCTGCCCGTGCTGGGTAACGCGGTCACCGAAACGGATTTATCTCTGTGCGGTTCGGTAGATTAGCTGGGACAACAGCTCCCCTGAGGTGGGCTCGACGGACAACAGGACAGGTCCTGGCAGGCCCCTGAAGTCAGTTCAGTTGTAGCTCGTGAAATGGGTTCGGTGCTTGAGGCAGCTTCCGGAACCCCTGCTGTCCTGTTCCTCCCATTCCTCCTCAACATCTTCCTCCTCTTCCTCACTTTCAGACTCGTCGTAAAAACTGATGGTCGCCTGAACGGGGAAGTTTCTCAATAGCGTCTCGCCGTCGCTGTAGAGGTAGTCAAAAGACTTTGATCTGGGCCAAAACAGCCTACGGCATAAAAGATAGAAAGAGTGGTTAGAAATGTCATAAGACGTATACTCGGATTGAAATCGTGCAAAATTCATGCAGCATTATGAAAAAAAAAAAAAAAAAAAAAAATTGTACTCGTGACTGAAAACCATGTACAATTGCTTGCCACAATAACAAAACAAGAAAAACACGAGTTTAAATGAAATGCTGAACTGGCCATTTTTTAACATCCGAAAGGCTAGCCGGCATTCATCCGAAATCTTTACTCCAGTGGAGGAAGTACTGACCTTACTGGATGCTGGAATGACTGACATTTCCCTTCAACCATATTGCCCCTTGGACGGACAGCTCTGGTGTAGGGCTGCAAGCAGAAAATCAACTGTTAATTCAAGCTCACGGGGGTGGAGGGGGGTGTCCATTTTCACATTTGGGTTTGTCCCTGTCCAGATGGCCAAAGGATGGCTGGGTGCTACACAAGTGGGAAAACCGCACCGCTTTCTCTCCGGGAAGCGGAGGTGTCTGCTTTGGCTTTTCTCAGATCGCCGGGGAAGTGCTGGCCAGGGTAAAATGCTCTTAACGTGTCACCTCTGGCGTCAGCGGCATTCCTGGATAGGCTGCTACTGTCATGCCAGATGGCTCAGTGTCTTGGACCCAGCATTCCCTGCTGCTGCATGCCATTGGTTGTCTTACACCCACAAAGTGTCATTAGCAGTTTATTTCCTTACACCTTCAGCCCCGGCACGCTCCTGTGAATTGGCCACACATTCCATTCTCTTTCCCCGCTGTTCTGACAAGTTCGCCTTGCTCCACCGCCCTATTTAAATTAGGTTGTCCGCAAAACACGTGACGTACTGTGCAATAGATATTTAAAGTAAAACTTATAAACGTATGTTCCGCCCAAAAAATTAAAGCTGCATATAAGCGAAGCAACTCGCGTTTCATACTGCGCAATTTAAATGCATTTTGTGAATGACTGATGTGACCGATAGCTCGCGACATTAATGCAGTTAAATGCGACTGAACGCATCACATGCCAATAAGTCCGATTCAAACGAGGGGTTTAATAACGGGGGAGATGAGACTTACACATGCACTTCTGTTCCGAGTACATCCGCTCTGCGCATCCTCGTTGGTGGTGAGCCAGGGTCTCCACAGGACAGCATGACTGCAGAGGTGCCACATGGTCAGTGTCAATCAAATACGCTTCATGGAAGCGGAATTCCGCTTCAAGCACAGCGAGCCACTGCACAAATGCAATTTTTAAAAGCTTTAAAATATAACGTTCTGGCTCTTTCTGGAATCGGTAAACCCCACCTAACTAGGGAGCATTCACAGCGCACAAGACAATACGGGGAGATGTACAGTTTAAGAAATCCCAACTGCAAGTTCTCTTTTTGTCTTCCGAGATCCACATGCATGTACACAAGTCACGCAAACGTTTCTAACTGGATATCACAGCTGTACAGCTGCGTATCATCGTGCACACGACCTATTTATTCAATCAGCTGAAATCATCATTAACTGCATTACACGATCAGTCATTCAGTGTATCACTTACTCACGGTAAAGTGGAATAAATAAGATTACAATTTATTCATATCGTAAAAGCGTGCATGCACTGTAAAACATGGAGCCTTACCTGTTCCTGTGTGCTTGGCTACGAAGGGCGCAGTTCGAGAGCGAAAGAGGAATGGCAGAGAAGGGATTTTGTTGCCTAGCGAGGATACTGGTTTCCATCTCCGAACGAGAGAAGTGGGTTTCTCTGGTAGCACAGTGTGATGTGAGCACAGTCTCCCGTCCAGCGTAGAATTCGCCAGTGGTGCTTCAAGTCACTCTGAGTCTGAGTCGTGGACGGCCAGGGGTTTATAAGGACCAGAGCCGGCGGGCTGGCTGCTGGTGAATAGGTGGGCAGAGGGTGGTGGGAGGGACCGGGG
>JAACJT020000053.1:1582744-1608952 GCA_009936485.2 Gymnarchus niloticus
GGGGGGGGGGGGGGGGGGGGGGGAGGGGGGGGGGGGGGGGAGGGGGGGGGGGGGGGGGGGGGGGAGAGAGGGGGGGGGTCTGCGTGCCAGATGACTGGAGGGGGGGACAGACTGACTGCATTTTGGTGTGAAGAATTACCCAGTTGTATAAACAGAGAGTCACAGTGAGGGGGTGAGAATTCTCATACCAGTGAGGTGGTTATAAAAACACAAAGGGGAAAAGTTAGACACCATCTGCGAGAAAAGCTACGGGGGGTAAAGCAACAGAGGGGTTGCCGTATAATTAAGAGGAAAATTGGTTTCCAGCCCAATTATTTCTGATTAGATCCATTTTGTTTACTTCTTTTAAGTTGCATTAATATTTGCATTGTTGTGTTGCCATTTGAAGGTGATTATATACAGCCATATACCTAAAATACGTCAAGTATTTAAATGAAATGTATCGACTGCAGTTTTAAAATAATCGAATGACATACGTATGAAACTAATACATTTTCGGTTCCAGCTCCAGAATTATTTGGATTCTCGGACCTGAGACATTTTTTCAAAAGATTAATGTATATTGCGATTATAGACAAATAATCAGACGTCAGGATTGTTTTCGCGATACAATTAACGTCAGCTACATAATTGCCGTTCTCATAAATCTTACTAATACTCTTTATTTAATGTCAGGTTGACCATAGAAATGCAGCTGCCAAATTAGAAATGCATATTAGAAATAAGCCTCTATTAAAAACGCTCGTGTTATGAGAACTTTAGCTCTGAAGTGGGATATGGGCATGCATGCTGGTGTTGACGGCTAAATTGGGGGGGGGGTGCAACGTAGCTGCAGCTTTAACAGAGTAGATGTGATCCAGACAGCACGCGTCTGCGGCCCGTTAGGTGAGGTGTGACAAATGTCACTATGCGTCCGTAATGAAGTTCTAACGGGACCCCGATGGACTCCGTGACTCCATTTGGAAAAACCAACCCTTCACCTACCGCTATAGTTACCTCCTGTCGAGACAGCAAACTGACACAAACGGCACAAATGGACATGCTGTAGGGGCAAGAAGAACAGCAATGATGTAGCCAAATAAAAAAATCTATCTATCTGAACAATTGAATAAAAAAATCTACATTTATGTTATAAAATTACAATAAACAATTAAATGTCAATAATCATGCTACGCTACAATAATATACAAAAAAAAGAGATCTCTACATTCTAAAACAGACGTATAACTCATTCGTCTTCGATTTGAGCTTTTAATTACATAGCCTTAATTGGCGAAGTTGATAATTACTTTGACATGGAGGTTACAGAATGATTTCTCAGACCCTTTGGTTGTGATGCTTCAAATGAAATGAAATATTAAATCATGTTAAATCATTTTGATGTTATGACGACGCTGGAAAACTCCTTTGTGATGGCAGATAATCGAGATTAAGGCCGGCATTTATACCAGTGCAATCAAGAATAATTATTTGATGTGCTAATTTTAATGGTGTTTTAATCCTGTTGCTAATCTGATCGTGTTCGTCAAATGTTTCTTTTAAAATCTTAGAAATAAAATCAATGATGCAACAAATTCATAAATAGAAAAAGTCTGATTAGAGTAGAAGCCTGATGAAATGTGAGAGGTTCAAAGCTGACCATATGTAAATGCATCTTCATTCTGTAAAACGAGGGTCTTCACATCGGGTATACAGCAGGCTGCGTAAACATCACGTTTTGGTTCTCGAGCGTTTATCATCTTTCACAAATTGCATTATAACGCCCAGGCAAAAGTTTGCTCCGAGTCCCAAATGTCTAATCCCGAAAACGCAGTCCTGTGAAAACAAAGGGGGGTTCGCAGCTGATTATTCCAATCTGGTGATGGGGGGGCGGCTGTACTGGTATCGCATTTGCTGACCATCGGACCTCGGATGGCTGGGTATAATACATGCCCCCTCTCCCCACAGCATTCCTCCATCGTCGACCTCGCACGCTGCGCTCTCCCGTGGCGTGGAATGTAGGAAATCGCAGCTCGAACGGCTCACATCCCGAGCGTCTCTGCACTTTCTTTGTGCAAAGCGAGTCTCTGAGGGAACTGAATATAGGCTTCCGTATGCAAAGTGCCTTTCAAAATGCAAAATACCTGGTTTTACGTTTGTATCCCTGTGACGTGCCCAACAAGGCCGGTAAAAAGACCGTTTTAGAATAGGGGCCGACTATACATTAGGCCTGTTACAACAAGGTTATGTTTTATTTAGTTTATTTGCCATTGCTCAATTAAAAACAACTCGGTTACCACGATGTAACTGATAATATTTAAATTATTATTCCAGCATGACATTATAAAAATTCTGGAAATATTAATTGGCATCAGAATTATTATTGGTGAACTACCAATAATAAAAACCGCATATTTTAAATTCCTTTGCTAATTTTTGACTTTCTCACGCATTATGCCTTTCAGACACTACAGCAGATCTAGGTTCCAAACTGGGATTTCTGACTGACTGGGGGGTGAACAGAGGACACTACCCCCAGCCCCCAAGATGCTACACTACCGTGTAAGCCTGGCCTTTCTCCCTTCTATCTCAGAGCAGTGTTAAGGCAAAGGCGACACCTCAGGTCGCCACCCAGGGGTCACTGTTCTCAGATCAGCGCTTACAGTTCTTACTTTAGATCATGATTCACAAAAAAAAAAATAGATCAGTGGCACCAAGTGACCTCTGACCCTTACTGGAAGTACAGACATAATAATGCGTAAATGTACGTTCATATAAAAACATACTCCCAGAATTAATATCACCTTGCAATACTTCAAGAGGTTCCTATCCAAAACAGTGGGGAGGGGGAACCGTAAGCTTGTTAGGATAAAGCTGTCAGTTAAGCAGTTAAATTTCAATGCCTTGCTCCTATTCCCGCTAGAGTACAGAACGCGTCATAAAATAGTTGTCCTGGCAAGAGCCTCTATGAGGTAAACAGTCTGTTCAGAAAGACTTTGTTCGGCAATCATCTCACCAATCAGTTACGAGATTGACTTAAAGACCCTTCGACAGCTGCACATCACGAAATATTGGAGCCCAGAGATATTCATTCAAACTGTCATCTGCCCTCAGCCTGTTAGTGTATATCTAAGGGTAACTGTGCACCTTACGATTTCTAATCAAGGTGAACAAAGTGAAGCTTTGATCTGTATTTCCCAAATCAAATAAACCATTGAAGTAGTGTTGTTGAGATAGAAGAGGTAATGTATATGTCACGACAGTTCGCAACTGTATTTTGGGCTGATGTTCATGGGAACACTGATAAACACAGATGTGCTTGGCGTGGATCATTGCTCTAATAAACAATATAATATTACAAACATTTGCAATGTAAGGTTTCTATATTGTTAGATTTCCCGGTGATCCTGACCAGCATGGGTTGATGGATGGATGGATGGATGGATGGATATAGTCAAATTTGTAAAAAGTGAGACATTGTTACAACTGAACGATGCAGTTCAGTATCCCCCTAACAGCACCCTGCCCCTTGGCCAGATCAATAATCCTCATTAACACCAGTCTGACCCCGGTCCCCGGGGACACTCTCGACCAGAGCTGCATGTGTCACCATGTGACCTCACATGTCACACTCCTGTCCATGCCTCACAGCTCTGGGCTGATTTTGGGAGGTGTTAGCGTGGAAAGTGCACCTCCAACCCCCCTCACACCTCTGCAGGCACACTTTGAGGTCTGTGCCTCCCCCATCTCTGTTCTAGCACCTTGTTAGACTGAGTCTTGCCCTGAGGAGAATCTGAAGCATGACTCACTGTTCCCAGATCTTCACCCCACCGACTCGGCTGCTGAATCAGAATCACAAATATCTGACCCCACCCCCACCCCCACCGACTACAACGTCCACCGGCACCCTTCAGAGAAACGTATGACCATAAGAACACTGGCATATTTCACATCCCGTATGTAGTAAAACAGACACAACCATTTTCAAGCCGTAAAAGTCAGTTGCCGAAATTCTCGATCAGCGTAGAATATTCCGCTAGCCGGTGACATTAACTCAGGTTCTAAAATCTCCGGTAGCCTCGTGCTGACATCTGACCCTGCTGCTGGTAGATTTTTTTACCTCATTCTGACGTGTGCGTGTTCCAAATAAGTAAGGCTGGTGTGGTGGTCCGTCTCTTGACACCAAACTGACCCCGGTCCACGGTCACCATCCGCTCTTGCTTGTGGTAAAGTGTGACCTCACCTTTCACACTCCCGGCTCTGCCTCGCACCTTGGAGCTGGTTGGGGAGGTGTTACTATGGCCAGTGCCTCCCCCATTCCCCTGGCTACACCTACTGGCACACTCTAGAGTCTAGGCTCTCCCACCGCGTCTCTCTCCGAACACCTTCATTAGAGTGAATTCCAGCTCGGGGATGGAACACCCTACAGACCCAAACGCCGTGTTGCTTTTCCCAGATCAGCACCTCCTAGCTGACCTGCACAGGGAAGGGGGTCACCGGGAACAGCTGACCCCTGACCTGTTCATAAACATACACAAATGTACAGTAACAGCAAAGCATTCCCACACACTCACCTCTACGTTCAGGTCTGTCACTTAGGGGCTCATTTGTACTTAAAGTATCACTGTTTTTGAATCAGCTGTTTATCAGGTAGCATTCCAATGGCTAATCTGTAGATGAATTTGTCCCCCATATTTCTTTTCTTGGCCTGTACTGTCTTCGGATACTCCCATAATGCACCAGGAAGCCACAGTGGTTTTCTGTGATATTCTGAATATTCCATTGTCATCTCTTTTCGGCTAATAGGCATTGATGTACGCTGTGGATTGCCAAAACTTTTTTCTGGTATTTTACTTCCACCACAGGGCTGTGCAATGGGTAAAGCTGTGGTGCATGTGAAGATATGGCCTTTGCCCTCACAGGGTTGCGGTGGAAAGGATCTAACAGGATACAGCACAGGCGTCATACTCACCCGGTATCACATAAAACCACGACTGACCTCGCGTGGTTTTCCGTCAATAGTCTGTAGCTTCGAACGATCGGTATTAATTATGTACGGCTCCTACTTATGAGTGTTTTCATTGACGGTAGCGTGGCCCGGCCTCTGGTCAGTTTCCAACCTTGACCGACGCTACAATCTAGCCACACCAATTAGTGTATAATGCATGTCCTTGGGTGGCAGAAACAAACCAGAGTACCTGGAAGAAACCTGCGAAGCACACGGAGAACACGCAAACTCCATGTACGCAGAAGACAGGTAGGATTAGAATCCTCACCTCTGAAAGCGTGAGGCAACAGTGCTAACCACTGAGCCACTGTGCCCCCCAAGTGCCTGCTAAATGAATGCACATGTAGGGGTCCATGTTGAAGATTATTGGTTCAAGTCCCAAAGGGTGCCATTCAGCATGGTACTCTACTTGGCTCTATCTCTTTTTCCTTTATCCATTAGTATCAGTATTAATAATTAAAAATTGCAAGATATGTTACATAATCACAAGAAAGAAAACGTGTTTTGGTTATGCATATGCAGAGTAACCCGTAGGAGTGGGTTGTTGCCCTCAGCCTAACCCCAGACGTCCAGGTCACGCTTCGCTCCTGACCAGGGCTGCATGTGCCGCGGTGTGACCTCACATTTCACACTCCTGTCCACACCTCGCACCTCTGAGCTGTGTGGGGAGGTGTTAGCGTGGCAGCACCCGCCCCCCCCAACCCACAAATCCCTCCACACGCAAACTCCAGACTCTTAACACCTTATTAGACTGTGTGAGAGAATCTAGGCCACAGAGTCAGAAGCATGCCTTAGATTTCCCAGATCAACACTTGGCTGGCTACTGACCAGGAACTGCACATACTGTACATGCCTGCCCAAATATCTGCTTCTGACGTTTAACCCTTACATGACCCTATTAGCAGAACCATATCCTTGGACATTACGTATCTCTAAACACACACACACACACACACACACACACACCAGTCTGTCTCTTACCCCCCTTCCCTTGGCACCTTGTTAGACTGAGTTTCACGCCCAAAAGAAACGCCCTACAGATGCCAGTCCTGACTCATTATTCCCAGCTCAACACCTGCAGTCCACCCCTTAACTGGGCAAACTACCCAGCAGCACTCTGTGTCTGCTCTTCTCTCTCTCACACACACGCAGAGACCTCAGGAATGCCATCTTCATCCTGTAAATAGACTTATATCTGAACCGAGGTCCGTCTCTGAGACTCTCACGGAAATGCTGACGCCGTCTTCTAGCCGCAGCCCGCGATTGTCATTTTGCAGAGTTTAGAAACAAATCCCAAAGTGAAGCGCACCCTCGATTCCCAGAGCTCGTTAGAATAATGAAAAGCGGCACCGAAATTCCCCTCCACGGACATGTGTCCATGCTTATCGGAGGTGTACGTTTTTTTTTTTTTAAATGGCTCCTGATTTTTACGTGGGCAGAGGAACACTTGAATGGCCTTTCAATCTGATATTCATCAAGGTAACAGGTAAATATGTACCAAGACCTACACGTGTGTAATGGCTGATCTGCTGGACAACGTGGTTTAAGTGACTGGCTTAGTAAATATTAAACAAAATGGGGACAAGGTCCCTTTAAGAAAGACAAACTCAGTAATGAGAAATCCTTGCAAAAGAGCTAGGGAAACCCATAAAAGGAGACACAGAGAAGCCTTCTTCATCACTTTCCTTACCCCACCCCATCATGTCTCTTCCAATCCACCCAGCTAACCCTATAAATAACCATAACAAGGTATTGAGGCTAATGAAGTCCAGCTGGCTTTTATTAACTGGGTTACCTGTAGATCCAGGGCTGGTGATCTCTTACCCTGGCAACACAGATGGCCCAAACCTATCCCTGGACCGTCACACTGCCCCCTACTGGGCATGCTGTGTTTCAGTGACACCGGTCTGATCCCAGCTCCTGGGTCACTGTCCACTCTTGACCAGACCAGCATGTGCCACAATGTGACCCCACCTTTGACACTCCTGGCCACGCCTCACACCTCTGGCCTGACTGTGGAGGTGTTACTGTGGTGACCCTCCCCGATTCCCCTCACACCTTCACAGGCACACCCTGTTCGACTTCAGGGGAATCTCAGGCGTGGGTTGCTCTTCTCAGATCAGCACCTTCTCACGTGACCCCTGACCTTCAAGCGCAAAGACCTGCGCAAATATTCCACGTCGAATCTGTACACAAACATGTCCAGACCTCACTAAAAAAAACTATAGCACAAGAACTGTCTAATCCGCGTTTGCACATTTTATAATATGTTAGGTGAATTGAATGAATTATGTTTCATTGTCTTTTGAACCCCTTCATGTGGATTGCATAATTACAAACAAATAAATAACAAACAAATGTAGTAATGATGTCAGTGCTGAGCTCTGTGAAAACAAATGCGATGTCAGGTGAAAACACACGGTTTAATATGATTAGTGCCGCCCAGTGGCAGTAATCGAGTACTACAGATTTTAAGTACACGACGATGGTAAAATTCATTCCGGCGGTAGGTATGGTAACTGATCAATATGATCAAACGGTACCGCTTGAATTTGAAATCTCACCAAATCTAGGATGAGGAACTGAAGGATGGCTATTCAAATGTGTCTCACCTTATCTCTGCGGGCTAATCTGTCTTATACGAAATCTGGTGACTGAGTAATTTAAAACCAAGCAGCGTTTTTTTGGTAGGAACGCAACCAAGGAAGCTTGGCCAATCGACAAGCAAGCTGCCAAATTCTAATTACTTTAGCAAATTTCAAGATGATAACTACACAATTACATCCAACTTCTAACCGTTCATACTGGTCAGGGTCATGGGGGGGGGGGGAAGCTGGAACCTATCCCAGGCAGCACAGGGCACAAGGCTGAGGTACACCCTGGATGGAATGCCAGTCCATCACAGGGTGCATACATGCACACAATCACACTGTAGCCTAATTGCGTGTCTTTGGACTGCAGGAGGAAATCCACCGAGGAGAACATGCAAACTCTGTGCACACTCAGGCGGGATTCAAACCCAGAACCCTGCAGGTGTGGGACATCACTGCTTCCTTCCATGTTCACAGACCCTATTCTAGGTCAGACAGAGATTAGGCGATTCTAGCAGTTTTTCCTCTCTTTTGCCTTGCTCATTCTGCTGCCTCGAGTCTAGAGACTCGCTGTAAGTCCAGTTTAAAGCTTCCTCTCGTGGTTCCGCTCCGCTTCCCAAGCTCCGGCAGTGAATGAACCATTCGAAATCAGAGAGAGGTCCACCTTCTCACGGCGACACTGAGTCCAGATCGGTGAGCTGGCAGGTGTCTCTCAAACTGCCACTGTGGCTGAATGCCCAGCAGCCCCGGTCCGTTCTTGAAATACACCGAGGATAGAGTTTTCTAAATGGCAGACAAATGAGTGCAGGAAAAATAACCAGGGCAGCAAGTTAGTCTTCCCTAGAACAAGGCAATGTGTTCCGCTCCTAGAATCCTGTTCCACTACCCACAGTGCTTTGTGTTTCTTATGGGGACATAACTCCCCTTAATCGCTTAATCACTCCGGCGGTTCAGCTGACTGTGAAATCAGTCAGGGGACTCAGGGTTTAGGGTCCGGCTGCTGGAACCGGCAGCATGGAGCTGTCCGTTTTCTGAACTGGACCGCAGTCTGCTGCCTTCAGAGAGAATCACGTTTGTTTCTAGATTATATCTAGATGGAAAATCAAAGTGGGCAGTGTCACGGGGCTTTTGGCTATAGCTAATCTGGCCTAATCTTTTCACCAGAGCTATGGGGTCCCCCTGATGAAACTATGGCAGGCTGGTGCGGTGTGTAAGTCACACGTCTGTGGGGTTCCCACAGGATCAGAAGAGGCATGCGCCGTACTAGTTTCTCAGCTCTAAGAAGCTACCTCACAGCTCGACCTTTGGTCAGAAACCCAGAAAAGGAATCCAAATTAGGATTCAATCCCTGCACAGCTCAGATGACATGTGAATGGATATTTGGAGGAATTAATCTCCACCCACAGGCAGACCGCTAGCTGCAGACACGCTCCTCGCCTTCGTCGTGACAGCCGTACTCCAGGACCTCCACGGCGGTAACAGTACTCGGTCTCTCGCAGCCGTACTCCGGGACCGAAACAGACACTGCTTTTTTCGCCTCTGACACTGGAATTATGGGTAAAACTACTTAGACTTCCAAAGAGGTCACCGTATCAGGTGAAAGTATAATTTTTATAACATAATTCCTATATAATCAAATTAAAAAGATTAAAAGTATGCCGTTTAAGGACATAAAATTGATTTTCCATAAATGTTCCAGAAATGCATTATTAACTGTTTACAATTTTTTGTTACCAGCTTCTTCCATTTAAAGTGCTTGAATGTTTATACGTTCCCATTCAATGTATGTGTTAATTTACATATCGTTATTTGACAAAGAGCACCAACACAAGCCAGTAATAAGTGCAGAACCTCTCTGCCTGTCTAAGAGTGCATATGTGTGTGTGTGTGTGTGTGTGTGTGTGTGTGTGTGTGTGTGTACACTAAGTGGCCACTATATTAGGTACGCCTAGCTGAAGTGGGGTAACACTTCCAGGGTAGATGAGGGGTGCTTTCACAGAGGCCTCTTTCTACACCCCAATTGGACAGCTGCTGTACTTACACTTCCTGTTACTGTTGGCCTTCCTGTTAGCATTAATGAGTCTGACCGCTCTCCTCTGATCGCGCTCTGCTTTCGCTCGCAGAATCGCTGCCGATCGATCCGTTTTGTTTACGCCACCATTTTCTGTGAATTGCACACACCGCAGTGTGTGAAAATCTTAGGAAGGCAGCCATTTCTGAGTTGCTGGAGCCACCACATCTGGCAACAAACCATCACACCACGTACAAAGTCACTTAGATCAGACGCTTGTTCCAGAAAGCGGGTGTCACAAAACCGAAAGCCCAACTTTAGGATTTATCGATTTCACGAAGCTTCCCGAAAATCTCCAGTCGGAATTCTCTTTTAACTATAGGATTTGTGCAACCCACTTTCAGAAATACGTCCCCCCGGGCGGATCAGTACAAACAGTACGAGAACCTCTTAACCCCGTGTACGTGCTGTATGTATTTAGTCAAAACCATATTGTTTGTTCTTTGGAGGAGGCAGTTTGTATGACCAAGCCAATGTACCTAACACACTGACCAGTGAGTGTTTATAGCAAATGATATTTAAGTCCAGCCGGACCGTTGTAGTTACCATGGATGGACCTGCTTATTTGTCAGGACTGCTTCCTCTTCTCAGACGAAACTTGACAGTTCTGGCATCTTTTGGCTTCTGAGACTGACTGACCTTTTCCCTGCATCTTCTGTTACTCTTTCTCGCTCTTTAAAACTTCCTCTGACCAGCAGAGGGCGCCAAGAAGAACAAGCCGTGCCATCGCCTGGTCTGGGCCACATGCAGTGGCGTCTGGGCCCAGTAGCCTTGTTTAGGACCAAAGGTCCACGGCGGGAGGCGTCCTCGAGCGGGTGAATGTTTAACCTGCAGCCCACTGGATTGAGCAGAGTGGGACCTCACCTGAACTGAGGGACGGAGGGCTGCAGTGCAACGCTAGATGGAAACAAAGTGTCCACCGCAAACTAGAGGGAGAGAATTTAACCGAAGAGACGGGAGACACGGCCCTGTCTGCCTGTGCATTTGAGAAGACCCCCGAGTCTGACACACCAGGATTCATCTCTGGGAGAGGCAGTGCTGAGGGTCTCCAGAGGCGAGATCTACAAGTTGTCCGAGGAGCAGCTTTCAGTAGTTGGGAGGGTCAGTGGCGTGTGGTTTGAATCGAAGCGTCTGCTGGAGGAGTGACCGCACCAGCCATGCCCTCAGTGGCGCTAGAGCTTGTGGGCTTCTTCCTGGGCTTCTTGGGCATGCTGGGCACACTGACGGCCACGTTGCTGCCCGCCTGGAAGGTCTCTCCCTACTACGGGTTCAGCATCGTGACGGCGGTGAGCCAGAAGAAGGGCCTGTGGATGGAGTGCGTGTTCCAGAGCACCGGCACATTCCAGTGCGAGACCTACAGCTCCATGCTGGCCCTGCCCTCCGACCTCCAGGCCGCCCGCGCCATGATGGTGTCCTCCAACGTGCTGTCTTTCCTGGGCGTCGCTGCCGCTGCCTTGGGCATGCAGTGCACCATTTGCATGGAGGGCGCTCCCGTCAAGACCAAGGTGGCTGGCGCCGCCGGTTGCTGCTTCCTGCTGGCGGGCTTCTTCAGCCTGGTGCCCGTCTCCTGGGTCACCCACGAGGTGGTGCAGACCTTCTACCAGCCCAACCTGGAACCCACCTACAAACACGAGCTGGGTGAGTGCCTCTACGTGGGCCTGACGGCGTCCCTGCTGTCCATGCTGAGCGGCACCATACTCTGCCTCTCCTGCTGTGACGCCCCGGGCGCCGGGCCTGGTGGAGGCTACCCCTACCGCGGCCGTGCCCCTGGGATGTCCTCCCGCGGCATGGCCTTCGGTGCCCCGAAACCGCAGGGCGGGCCCCAAAAGCACCGGGGCGGGCACCGAGGCAGCTCCAGCTCGAGCGACAGGGCCAGTGCACCGAGTCCCCACCCGAAGGCGACCCGCTACAACACGGCAGCCGGTTATGACATCACCGGGTACGTCTGAAGATGCCACATACAGCGCGTATCTCCTATACCTCTCGTCTTCACTATCCTAACCCTGACGAAAAGAGGAAACTATGGCAGTGTCTGTTTTTACTTTATTTTTTACTCATTGCATATTCTTACATTTTACCAATTATTATAAATTAAAAAACATTAATAATTTAGGCTTTATCCTTCCATGCTTTGATCACATTTAGACTCTTAACGATTTTTATTCCTGTATGCTTTAGCATGTGATGGGTTGGACTCAATGGACCGTAATACCATTTTAACAAATGTTTGCGCGATTAAAAAAACCAGATTGAATTCCTTTATTCTTTTTCAGTTACAAACATAACGGCTCGGAAATGCCGACTCCGAAAGCCTCACCCGGCGCGAGGTAACAGATGCAAATTCGGTGCAAAATAAATCGATGTCTCGTTACCTTGTGGGCAAGGCTGTTCCTCTCCACTTGGAGATAATGTCTCTATTGTAAACACGGAGGGCGATAATCATTCACAGACACACCACTGTTTACCCTCTGTAACACAGCTGGGCCAAATCTACGACACCTGGATCCAATAAACATCAAGGTGGATGACGGAAGGATGCGACACGGACTGCAAAAATGCTTTATACCCATTTGACCCCTGATCAGCACTTATACAGCTAGTCCTGCCTACTCAAAGGCTTATAGCGGCTATGCAGGATGTATATCATTTTAGGACCTTGTAAGCCGGTGTGTTAGCATCTCCGGATGCTTTGCTATATTTGTCTAGAATCTGTCAGGTTCCGTTGCAGTGGGGTGTGTCGCCTGAATTTCAGACGTTTACGTGAACAGTCAGCTCTCAGACTCCGTGGTAACGAAATGACTGTTAAAATTTCCCAGGATGACTTGTCACGGGCCGTCGTGCTTCATCATTAAATTTCACGTTTGCATTCAAAAACCAGGAGTCTTTGGTTTTATTGTAACCCAGCGGAGCATCGGGGGGATTATGACCATCTTAATCTGTGTAAGCGATTTACTGTGAAGGAATGGTGATAATTTCAGTGATTTTTCTTCAAGGGATGTCAGCTGTATTTCAATAATGTACAGCTGCTCATTTCAATTATGGCAAAAGTGATGAGAATTCTAATAATTACATAATCTAGGTGAAGGATAACATTCGGTGAGGTCTGTAGCTGAAACGTTTCTCTTACAAGATGTCGGTTTCGTGGGTACAGAATGATATGAAAACCCAGGGCGACCACTGTGAGTCTCAGATGACAGGGACCCATCACTTCCCCCGAGCAGAGGACAGATGAAAACTGCCCGCAGAGTGTTTATCTCCTTTTAGCCCTGACCGAGGTGCATGCTGACTTCCTGTACGGCGGCGAGCGAGGCCTTGTGACCCAGTTATCTGAAAGTCAGAACGGGAGCACGCTGATGCAAACCGAAAGAAAAACAAGCTGTAGGCGTTCAAGGCCACGGGGAGAAGCGAAACTCTGATCGATAGTTGATCCAAACGCCGAAAGCCTCCCGGCCTTGAAATGAGTGACCTCTCGAAGGTCGATATTAACGAGAAAACCAGCTGCTGGGATTGTTGATAAATCCTTGAAATCCCCAGGGAGTAACACGCATTACTGAATGTTTAACAGATCTGAGATGGAAAGCACCTGCTCGGCACATAGACTGGGATCCAAAATGGCTGCCCGTTCTACACAGTTTCGCAGAAAACACCTGGGTAAATTGCCGTTATGTTCACATCACCGGTCTGAGAAAAGACTGTCGGGTAAATTAGGTCCTAAAATGCAGATTCATGTTCCGTATTGTTAGCTTGCAGGTCCGTAACTGATCACATTTATATTTGATGGACAGCGGTTAACCAGCTTAATATCACCTGCACTAACATTGGACTTTACAAATGTACGTCATATATGTACCATGCATTGTCTGTACATTTCTGTATACATGCAGATATACACGCTGCTAAGTCATCCTAACCACTAGATGGCCCCCTTTGCCTATTCTTGCTCCATCTAGCCTTGCCTCTCTGCCAAAAGATCTGTTGATCGCAGTGCAAGTTCCTTTCAATGTCTTTGTCACCAATGTCAAATTACACCTTAAAGCAAACAAAGTGTAACCATGGTCCAACACACCCTGGCATGGTAATGCAGACACCAACGCATCGTGTGGCTGGTTGCTAGGAAACTGACGGCAGGTCAGCGCTGACTACACCAGAAGTGTTATATCTCCTCACTACGAAACACAAGCAACAAAGTGATAAACCAAAAGCAAAAAATCCGTTTCTAATTTACTCAGTTATTTGTAATTTCTATATATGAGTGTTTCCTCACAGTCCATGAAAAATCCTTTTAGGGAAAAAGTACACATAGATTACCTGAATACATGTAAATATTAAACCAGTAAACAGAAGGCAATGGAAACAGGATGTCGGTTGTGTAGTCAGTGTGAAAGATACAGCCTGTTGCACACGATTAACTAAGGGGGCCCTAACCCGAAAAGGTGTTCTCCGTCACCTGAGAAACATGTGCTCAAATCCTACCTGCACGAGACACACTCAAAAACAGGGAGAGCTTGTAAACTCCACAAGCACAGAGCAGAAATTCTCCATGGGGGCAGAAGTCTATCTCTGAGAGCACAAGACTCAGTAAATGTCAGACTGCCGTCCTAAATTTATGTATTTATTTCAGTTACTATTTGCGTGCTGGTACATACCGTACATTGCTTTTATCATTTGTTGAATGCACTTTTTATGGGCACTAACTTGTAAGTTGCTTTAAAATCTGCAAGGTAAATATACATATATTTACGGAAAATACGCACACAATTAATGCTGATTTTGAACCTACGGTATATATATAAAAAAAGAATCTTTTTAAAAATCCGTCAGAAGTCAGCCGCGCCTGTTTTAACATGCTCCGTTGCTGAATTAACAGTTGATTTCCATTGCGGACCAAAGTAAATAAACAATTTCAATTCTTCAGAACTTGATCCCGGAAAACGAGTTCCCGCTTTCAGATATACCAGCCGCATGACGGCAAGGTCAGGTTAAAACACGGCACAGGAAACGGCCCCGAGGCCTCGAGGCTGTCGCGGCTGCCAGCGAGCGGCGACTGTAGCGTGAAACCACACCCTGCTTTGCTGCTTCCATCTTGGCCCATCCTGCCACTCCTCCCTGCTCCACCTGCTCAGCCTTTTCATTCCCTGCTTGTAAATGCGCGCCTCACTTCGCGTGACAAATAACCTCCTCCGGGCGTCTCCCACCCCTGCTCCCCTAACTGCCTGATCTTGACGTGGAACAGGCGGGACCTGAAAACTGTGGACTGATTGGACAGGTGAACCTCTCCACGCCCATCACCCAAGCGTCTTCTGGACATGTCGAATGTGGTCCCACCTGCCGGTTGATCACGCGAATGTCAATGCTGGGTCTGAGTTCTAGGCCCGTTTGACCTTTCACCTCAGGCCGGTCGCACGCGGACGGACACGGCGTTGCCGTGGTCACCCGATAAAGATGGCCACCATCTCCGCCTGTGCCATTTGATGTGTTGATCGTGAGTAAAAGTGTGTCGTCAATCACATCCGCGTGACGGGCCTCTGTTACAGTGAGCGTGGTGGAGCTCAGTGCAGCTCAGGGCTTCGAGCTGTTTGCGAAAATCCCGCTCAAATCTCAATCACACAATAAACTGGAATGAAGGGGCAATTGGTGTTAATCAATCATATTTACTTTGCAATACTCTTTCAAAAGATGTTTCTGGATTGAGTAGTACTGCCTAGATAGACGTTCATATAAGAAACCAGTAGTACGTTCCTTACTACTGTGCTAGTGATACATGGATGATACATGGATGATACATGGATGATACTGGGATCCCCGAGGACCTGCACGTTATTTTTCACCTCTCTCCCGGTCCTTCTGGGCAGGAATTCTGCAGCGGTGCCTTTAAGATGCCCCCTTACCGTGAGCAGAACACAGTCTGCTTTTTCTCTTCATACATGTGCGGCGGCTCATCGGAAACATGCTTCTGACACGCCTGGACGTGCTGGGCTGCTGAAGGATGAGGCGGGGCGGCCGGAGGGCCTCTCTTGCCGTTTTCATACGTCGTCGTGAGCAGTGTTTAGAAAGTGACGCCCTTTACGAGTACGCGACAGCACGGGTCAGCGGCGAGGACTCGCCCAAAGACTTCGGTAGCGGTAGTTAAGTCCCGTGTGTGGGGGGGGTGTCACCTGGCTGAACGGTACCCACGCTTCAGGAGAATCGCTGACATAACTACTGTAGCAAACACAATCAAGCACGACACTTATTCTGTTAAAATTACTCTTTTATCCAAAGGCCCTTACAGATGTACCTACCGGCACAGCTCAATATCCCATCTAGGTTCCAGGTTGCAGAGGAAGGACCTCCTGCGACTTAGATGTGGAACCTTTGGAGTACAGTTTACTGCTCATTAGCACAAGGGTACCTGCCCTACTGGAAGACGTGAATCTCACTGTTTAACAAATATCAATCGATTAAACCGCCTAATTCATCGCAGCCACGCACCACTTGTATTCTGGCTTGTGAAACGACCGTCCCAGCACCAAGTCATACATGTGTGTCGAGTGTAACGTGTTTCTACCTGTCCAAATGCATCAAGACAATTTCTATGTTGTCAGTTAGGTATCGGGTAGATGAGACAGACGTACATCCCTGGTGACACAACTTTTCATCCGCAAAATGACCTCAGCCTCATCTTTTGTTTTAAAAAATAGCCAATTATCTCATTCTCACAGGTCTGCCCTCAACAGGTGACTGTAACACAGGAGGGGTTTTGCATGCGTGACTGCGATTGCCCGCTTTGTCTCTCCTCACGCGCTGGTCTTTTCGAGGGTCATTCAGCCCCTCTCCGGAATCAAACCGCAGTCGTACTAGCGACAAACTGACAGTAGGTGTCGCTAGAGAGTGACAAGAGGGACCTGGCTATTTCAGCGGCCGAAAGGGTCATGAGCGAATTCTTGTTCTCTGGGATTCGTCGTCACGAACGACTGTGGTACGACAAAACTCAGCTTGTTCTCAGTGGGGGGATATTATTTCTTGGCAGAAGACAAAGTTTAGCCTGCGGCCATGCAATTTGGACAATTTTATCTTTAATTGGTGAACAACTGAGATGAACGAGAGATAGCAATTAACATTACAGCAGCGATTATGAAAGAGCACAACAATTATGCAAGTGTTTTTAAGTTTCTCACTCACATCACCGTTTAGTTGTGTTTTTGATCAGTTAGTCAGGTACATTCAGGTTGCTGCGAAGGATGTTTCCACCGGAGAATGGATTTCTTTCAGCGTCTGAGCGGTTTAGTAGTATGCTGACCCTTTGCACAGGAATTCTGTGGCTGGTGGTGACTCCTGGTTTTAGTACAAAAGCCCACCTTCAGACCTCCACAAAACAAACAAGAATTCGTACAACGCAGCATAAGAGCGTCGTGAAATAGCTCACCTAACAAGCTGAACATTTTCAGAGAAACACTGCATGATCTACAAAGTGGGAATCAACCGGGACAGGAATCCTAATAAAGATTTTGCATGTACGGATCGACAGAATGATTGCGTTTCTAACTTTGCTGCCACTTCCCAAGCTTTTGGCTATTATTCTGAACGGGAATTCAAAAGTCAAGTATTACAAGATGATGTTTTGAAAATGTTCCTGAAGATTAGCTGGCTCATCTTCAAACCTCCCCCAGACAGGAGCGTGTACTTTTCTGCCGTTACCTATCAGTATACTCGTTTCCAAGCCAGCTTCTCGGTAAATGCATTGCCAAAGTCACATGGCTGTAAATAGGCTTTATGATCTGTTAGTGCCTTTGTGTGTAAGGAGCATCTGCAAGGACCAAATTGTTCTTGCATAAAATGCCCGCGCAACGAATTTTTTGCAGAAAAAGACATACTGCTCACAAAACCTACAGTGCGCCCCCTTGTGGATAGTTGCAGTTACCGGCGACATGATATTCAAGTCCTCAGGATAGCATTTTTAGAACAGCAGGTATACAAGTTCCCATGGCCATATCTGCAGATCTTTTCATGTGAATGACCGAGTACTGATCATTATATTTAATTAACTCAATTTAAGCCAATTAAAAAAAGCCTCGCTGAAAAACTTGCTGACAAACCTGATTTTCAAGCTACTGCAGGTAGCGACACAATGAAGAGTTGTGGTTTGACGGACAAAGAGCCAGTAAGCTGGTAGAATTGTGTTCTCATGCATCATCGGCATTCGCATCCTCAAACTAGCAATGGAACAAACGAAGCTTTGATTGGTAGTTCAGGATTCTCTCACCCACCACAGGTTCTGAAGCCTCATTTGTCCCATCAGTGCTTCAAACAGAAGCAGCTGGATAATTTGGGTACCTACCCAAAACTCCACAGTTCCCATTATTCCATAGTTACAATTGCACTGGTGGAGACCAACATGTATCTACTGTAAGTCAAGAAGGTCGGGAGAGAACGAGTCAAACTCCTTCCACTGACAATGAATGCTTACCGGGGTACTCTAACCAGGGGATGCAGGCAGCGAGAGGTTAAATCGGACTTCTTGCAGGTCGACACCCCAAAACGACCCAGCATTTCGATAGGTAGTTGCTCAGAATGACAATAAAACTGAAATACTACCTGTGTCCAATCAGAAACTGCAGCGTGCAAACTATATAGACTTGGTTACTGAACTCGAACGACCACTTTTTGTTATTAAAACGATTTATTTTATCCAAAAATAATTTATGTACATACTGTTACAGCAACAACAGAATTGCACAGACTCTATCACAGGAGGCAAAACTAACACCCTAACTGCCCTGCTTCTTTTGTTTCCCTGGGGGGTGGGGTCACTTGGTCTGCCTCTCTCGCCCAAATTCGATGACCAGAGGTCTGCCCAGCAGCCGGTACCCATTCAGCAGCTCCAGAGCTTTTCTGGCCATTTCTGCATCTGTGAGAAGAGATCGTGGGTCAAGGTATGTACAACTCAGAACCCCTGTACCACAAACGGCCAATACCCAAGTCCAGTGCCCCCTGGTGGGACTCATGTATGCTACCTGGAAGCGTGATGAAGGCCTGTCCCTTCAGCCTCCCGGTCAGCAAGCGGTACAGCAGAGGCGGAGCATCAGGCCGTTGGAACCGTGAGAACAGCGAGACCAGCTGGGCAACAGAGGACCGTGGACTGAGGTTCTTGATGCACAGCACCTTAAACGGAAGGATGGATAGAGGCTGGAATCCACATACATCTGTACAGACACGTGGGCCATGGCTGGGAGACGCGTGACATGGCGAAACATTTCAGCCTGTTTTGCCCACCTGGGACGGCTCCCCCTGTTGATAATTGCGAAATCTGGGTATGGATCGTATTTCCTCTTCTGTCGCTCGATTCTTCTGGATCTCCTCTTCAGGAACCTCTACGACAGGACCAGTCGCCGTCATCGTACCCTCCGAGCCCCGCCCAGCTATGGTGCACAGGCTACCGATTGGCTGATTTAAGCTCAACCTCTTTGGCCCAGCTGACCGGACTCTGTCCCCTTCCCCTTGAGGCTGCGGTTGGTCCAAAATTTCTTGAGTTTTATTTGATTGGTTAAAGTCACTATCAGAGCAATCTAGTTGGGAAAAATCAACGCCGCTCTGGGTGTGTGATTGGCCAGAATCATTTAACAGGTCACGCTGGTTAAGTGGCAAGATTTGTGAATTTATGCTGTCCTCCGGCTGGTCAGCCGCCATATCTTCAGACACCGCAGGTGTTCCCTGATCTTTTTGCCCCAGAATATCCCTGTAGAGACAATCCAGAGGGTCTGAAGACGACGCTCTGTCCTGACTTGACGGCGAGTCCTCCTCTGTGGGTAAGAGGAACACAAGATACAAAAAAAAAAAAGTGGATGTGAAACCTGCCCTCACTACTGGCCTACCATGACATCCATTTAAAGGGCAGCCCGTTTCTTATAGAGCATTGCCTTATTAGTGTACTTTAGTGGTTATGGATACAGACTGGCGATTAGTCAAAGGCTTATGGTTCAACATTCAATAGGGCCTTGCTGTTGGACCTAAAGAAAGGTACACTACATCTCTAAACACTAAGAGTCTTTCTCGTTATACTCGTAGAAGCTGCTTCGCTTGCGTGCAGAGCACCAACTGAAACGGAAGGAGGAGTCTCACCCTGGTGGTAAAGGGCGGAGAGGAAGCCGAGGCGTTCGCTGCCCTGGAAGAGGGCCTGCTCAATCTCCATCTCTCTGCGGGACAGGGCCCGGCTGGCCGACAGTCTCTGCGGTCTGGAGAGGAGCTCGAGCCGAGCCTGGATCTTGTCCTGGATGGCCTGGAGGCGCTCACGCCTGGCGCTGGGGGCGACACACACACGGCCCTGCATCCACACGAGACACGGGATGTTGTGATGTCAGTTCAGTCACTAACACGCTCATTTGATTACGATATGTTCTGGTGACACCAACAAAAATGACCATTTCATTAAATTTATACAATTCATAACAAAAGATAAAGTGAAAAATTGTATTGGTCAGAGGTAAAAAATATTTACACACGTGTGAACGGTTATTAGCCTGCATAAAGCAGACACTGAAATGTGACGTTGCTAAAGCTAGAGTTTCATCATTCAGATTGTTTTGTCTGCTTTTATGTTCAGCAGAGGGACGAGTGATGAATTTCGAGCAGGCCAACAGGTAGCATCTGTCACCATATCCGCCATCCTACCAAAGGTCATGGGGCATGCCTCTAATTTCTGGGAAAAGTGATGACGGAAATATATCAGCCTGCAGGGAACAGTACTGAAACAGGGCAGTGAGCAGCCCTGTTCTTCAACAGACCTCCCCCGGAACAACATCTCCGGGATGAGCTGAAAATGAAAATCAGGCCAAAGCGGCCAGCGCTCTCTTAAAGAGTGGAGCTTTTTCAAAGCCAGCCTTCCACTGGAAATGAGTCGAACGTCTTCCTTGACACATGGAAGTGAACACTAAAGGCAAACGTGAGCCAATTCTCAGCATATATGCTAATATAGAGACACGTCTCACTCATCATCTACACCAGCCTCGTTACTTTCGGCAGGACAGCGGACACATGGCACTACATTTGGCTCTCCGTCAGCCTCGAACCTTTTCTCCAGCATCTGTCTTATCTCCACCCCTCCACAGCGTGATCTCGGCCTCGGTAAGGCCCAGCTCCCGCAAACTCGCCAGCTCCTGCTCCCCATCCTGCAGAGCCTGAAACTGGGACAGGCTCCTCACTCCGGCAGCCTGCTCCCCGAAGGGCTTGTAGACGGCCGCTGGTGCAAAACACCTCCTCTTGGCCACACACCTGCAGATGACAGAAAAGGGAGAGCCCACCAGTTACGACGCGGGTGTAAAAACCGGGAACGTGTCTGGCCCAGTGCCACAGGTGTGGGTGGGGGAAAAAAAAAAAAAAAAAAACGCAGACCGGTCAATGTCGGCTTCGGTGTCCAGCTGCTGTAGCAGCAGACTGTGCAACTGCCTCTGTCCCTCTGTCTGCTGTTCTTCAAGGACTGGGGCATCATTACAGGGATGGCGGGTGACGCTGAAAATATACGAAACAACAAGCAAACGGGTGACTGGTTTACTGTCCCACACCCAGTTACGTACAACGGAATTGTTTCATCCCTGCAAGCCTCTATAACACGTCAAATGAGGCAGAGTGAGCACCCCTCTTGTCCCGGACTCCCTCTTCAAGTTCTCATCATTAATGATTTCAGTCCGATTCTCTAGAACATCGTGTTTCACTGCAAATACTTTTGGATAAAAAAAAAAATGTTAATCCACAGCCGACCTTCTCTTTGCTGCTGGTGTCTCATTGAAAGCTCAGCCTAGCCGCACTTATATCTTTGGTAGCTCCTTAAACTGCTATATTCTCGGGTTGCATGTGACTCGCTATATATCGTTTTGGTCAAAGGCATCTGCTATATGAATAAACTGAATTAATGTACAGTCTGGCGTAAATTCAAGGGATACCCGAACCAACTTTGTCACGATAGTGAGCCAACGTGCTTGACAGTATCGCAGCAGGCTAACTGAATCTACAGTAATACCCGTAACATGTCGTCATGCCCAGATACAGAGTACACAACTACAACGAATACAGCTTCGTACAAATGACACTAAAGCGCTGCAACCTTCAGATCAACTTACCGTCGCATATTTTGCAACCAAAACAAAGGAACTTCCTGTTTCAGAAGCGCGTGCTGCGCGTGGGCATTCTGGGTAATGTAGTGCATAAAAGGAAGCCGGCTCGGCTAAACGTAAACTTGCCAAATCAAACTGCTGGAAGATTTCTAAATTTAAATGGTGTATAAATCACATATACGTGAACATGTACATGCTCAATCTTTAAATATAATATTGAATTTTAGTATTGACTCACGTGACAGTGAAGGGAAGAACGTCACTAGATGGATGACGAAAATGCTGAACGTGACATTTTGGCCTTACTGAGATGTTTTCAGACTATTGAGTATTGTAATGTAGCTCATTATTCTACAGTTAGTCTCCATTCTTCAGAATTCATTAGCAAATGAGACATACAGAGTCCATAAAAGTGGCAATACAAGCCAAATACATTAATATGTCCTGGTGTCATTCTTTGATCTGCATGGCACATTAGTAGTAATTTGAAACGGGAGCTGGGATTTTATGTATATAGTGTACGCATAACCCCTAGTAGCGGACAGATCACGCAATGTATTCACAGCGGAGATATTGGGTGACAAATGTGCACGTCTGTTTGCATCTACCGATAAAGATATTATGTATCAAAGGAACTTATATTTAACATAACTTCCCTGCCTGGTTTTTCGTGTATGTTCTGGAGTAAAAATTACGGCAGTCTAATCCCAACTATACACTAGATACGATAAAAATACACTATTTTACACGACACAGTATGTATGATGGGCATTAATTTTAGAGCTCATTGTTATAGAACCCATCACGAAAGTCATGCCTCCAAAATCAGTTCAAAATGGCCATTAATTTAGCAAAAAAAATAAATAAATTAAATCACGGAATGGAATTCATTTAAATTGAGCCAGTCAGAGAACAACGACGATGCCACAGTGATTTAGCCCAATGCAGACTTTGTAATTTGGCTTCTGCATGAATACTGCAAGTTTGCTGTAGCGGGGTTCCAATCGTATGTCCTTTGCATAATAAATAGCGACGGGAACACCTTGTTTGTCCAGTTTGAAATACGTGACAATACAGCAATTAAACTAAAGTAAAAACATTTAATGCATTCACTGGATATTTGTGTATTCCGCTAGATATTCAAATCCATTATCATGCTCTCTGTGTATTTTCACTGTTTGGTGTAATTCTGTCTCGCGCTATGTCAAAGTAGGGTGCTAATATCTTCTCGCGGCTGACCTCTAGTGGTGAACCATCCACTTCTCGTCATTTGCATCAGTGGCCACCATTCATGTAGCAATATGAGGGCAATTCTAATTAGGAACAGTTTAAAATTAATCATAAATTCGCACTGATTGTTCGGAATGAGAAGCGGTGCGCCGTATTTTAATAATTTTGCGTCTAGAGAAGTAATTTAACATTACCATGTTTCTGATCCGTTACAACAACAACAACAACAACATCTTAATGGATCGGGAAGTGTTTTTATTGTCATTTTCTGAGGCAAACCCTTTTCTTTAAAAGTCGCTTTGCAATTGAAGGCTGCATTTCTTTTTGAAGAATTCGCCGTTGAACCTTCACATTACCACAAAACTCACGTGCTTCTGTTTCTGTTGGTATAATTAGAGCATCAACTGGAGGCGTGACTATCAGTCGGGTTGTCAGCGCTGTTAAGGCGGAATCCTAAAATGGTGTGTTGTGCCTGTAATACAGCCCAATAGTTTAGCACAACCTTGTGGTAAGGTTGTTGTAAACCTACGTTACTTAGAACTGGTTCAGTTAGGGTGAGCTTAATTGCAACCCCTTACATGACCGAAGGAGGGGTAAACACAGAAGGCTGGACCGTGTTTTTTCAGCTCTGCTGCAGATGTAACGCTCACAATACACAGTTACACAGGACACGTCTTGCACGCGTTTGGCGTGACGTTGTGGCAGTGCGCCATTAAAATGAGAACCCAACATGGTTCCCCCAGAAGCACGCTGTAGCTGCCGTTAATTAGCAGTAAGTTCTCTCGTCAATCAGATTGAGACAAAGAATTGAAAGTTCTCAGACGAACATCAGAAGTATTACAGAGTTTGTTTTTTACATATTAGATGTTAAGCAATATGCTGATAAATGTAACACTCTACCTTAAACATCCATCATTTTACCATCCATCTTCCAACTGGTTTTCCATGTTTTTGAATGAATGGTGGGCACGTGTGCCACACAAGGACAACACACAACCTTTACACACACAGTGGGAGTAGGATTTGAAACCATGACTGGGGAGACAACAGTGCTCCTCATTCACCCTCCATGCCATGGCCCTCTAGCTATACATATCTATAAATATTATTTTAAATAGAGAGCCAGATAAGGCTAAATCGTAGGCAAACATAGGAACAACATAGGCTTCTCACGCTCCTGGGATTCAAACCCCGCCACACCTGGCTGTGTGAGGCAGCAGTACTCAGCCACCAACCTCCCCATATCAACTCAGGCCTGCATACACTAATAATTTATTTGTGTTCTTTACAAACTGTTGATTTCTCATCTGACATGCTATCCAGTGTGGACCACAGCCTGGTGCCCTGTGCTGCCTGGGATATGCTCTTGGCCCCTCGTGAGCCTGTCCAGGATAAGTTGTTGAAGGATGACTGGACGGACAGCGACAATCCTTATTAAGAAAGGCCATGAAGTCACGCTGTAAGAAGACTGTCTTGTGAAGCTACACTTCATACCAAACTTATTCTATTAATGAATTAAACATGCTGAAAAAACATGCCTGCCCAGGGTGTACCCCACCTCTGGCCCGAAGTCAGCCGGGATTGGCTCCAGCTTCCCCGCGACCCTGGTGGATAAGCGTTATAGATAATGGATGGATGGATGGATGAAGAAACATGCCGAAGCACAGACCCATGTTTAAGCACAGTGTGCGGCAGAAATCCTGGCATTTCCTCTCTTCCCGTAACCTTATCAAGTGTTTAATTGTGCTTCCTACGCACCTACGCAACTTTTAACACACTGCTATCCTCTTAAACCCAGTGCCACAATTTTGAAATTTTTTTTTTGTAATTTACCACCGTAGCACATATATCTCACACACCAAAGTAAATCTGATAAAAAAAAAAAAGGTACCGACTTCTAAGGCTACAACTAAACCCTAAGAGAGACACGGAAAAACAAATTAAATAGGTTACTGCTCCTTTACAAGGGTGGATTTAAGAATGCACCACGCCCTGGCATTTCACACAAAGCCAAGGATTCTTTTTGACTGCATTTTCCGTCACCACACCCATATTCAAGGAATTAAATTATAACACACGAATTCATTTCTTAAAACGGGAGTGTTTGACTTGCGTGTCACAGAGACACGTTTTACAGGACATCCTTGCGACATCTGATGACAGCTAAAGTCATCCCGCTGGCCTTCATTTGTCAAGTACGTTGCTGTACGCCTCGCATAACTGCTGACAGCTACCCTAAATGCCGTCCATACGCAAGTCACCCCACCGACTTATCAGTCCCCTGCGTGTACCGAAGCCAATAACGGCGTTGTCACGATTCTTTTCAGTTTGGCAGCTCTTTGCGCACACGGGTGGGATCGCAGGCGCTGACCACGCAGTCGAGGACTTTCGCTATTGATTTGCGCGCCCCACGCCTGGTCCCAATCGGACCTCCAGCCCTGCGACATTGCATCGGTGGGAAGACGATGCATGACATCAGACCCGAGTCAACCGTGCTTAACCCCGGTCCGAGCACAGACGAAAAAAAAAAGAAAAACAAAACAAAACAAAAATAATAAGTGAGGGGAAGCTTTGGGTTAAACAAAAAAAAAAAAAAGGAAGGGAGAAGAAACTTCGGGGAGGGCAGTTCTGTTAAAAGCCAAGCAGGACGCGGCATAGAAGAACATCTCCCGGCTTGAGGCAGGGCGACAGGGTGGCAGGGCGACAGGGCGACAGGGCGGCAGGGCGTGTACCCGCCCCCCCCCCCCAGGTCTCCGACCACGATGTTGCAATGCGCGCACGCGGCAGTGCGCCGCCGCCGGTCCGAGCTGCTCTGCGGCTGCCTGCGCTGATTGACACGGCCGAGGGGTGGGGACGCAGGGTGGGGTCAGAAGCAGGGAGAGGCGGAGGAGAGACGGAGCCAGGCGAGCCCAGCCCAGCCCAGCCCAGCCCCAAGCCCGAGCACGGCAACAACACGCCGACAGAGAGACGAGGGGGAAGAAAAGAGCGCTTCGACGGCGGGGATATGATTTAAAAAAAAAAAAAAAAAAAAAAAGGAAAAAGACTCCCGGAAGACGCGACCTCTACTTTTTTTTGTTTTTATCTCCCTTCCCCCTTCCCCGACACATCACTGGGAAAAGTGGAAAGCTGCCAGCGAAGAATTTTCTGTATATAAATTATCTGTTCTTGTGCTATACCCTGCCCGGTCGACCCCCCCCCCACCACCACCACCACCACCACCACCACTCAGCCCGCTCAGCTACC
>JAACJT020000053.1:1627952-1659728 GCA_009936485.2 Gymnarchus niloticus
AGGTTCTCGTGAGGATTGATCCGGTGATGTCTGACCACCTCAGCTTCTCTGAGATCTGGAGTCTGATGACAGTTTCCCCCAGAGAGCCATCGGGGGGGACAGGAACAGACAGATGTTGAAGATGTCTGGGAAAATGGGCCAGCTGTGCGCCGTATGGCTTTATAACACAGGAAAGGATGTCATCGGGGCCAGTTGTTCACTGATTAATATCATTAATAATAATGACTACCCTGACAACTATCAAATTTGTACTGCATTACACTTTACTAACTTCACCTGAAGTGAATTTAAAATTCTCAACATTGAATTTAAAATCATTTTAAAAGATTATAACTTTGATTCATTGAGGCAATAAAGGGAAAACACATATTCAGTCTAAACGTACTGCAAACTAAGTGTCTGCTGCAGCAAACACGTTTGTTTAAGCCTGAGGTGAGGTCACCGCGTGCGCTCCCCAGCTCCATATCTCGGCCGTCCGTCGTTCGCTTTCGGCCGCTCCCGTCAGAGGTCGCCACGGCGGACCGACGGTCTCCGTCTCCTCCCGTTCTCCGCATCCCGCTCTGTCACGCCGGCCACCTGCGTATCCTCTCTCACCACATCCATAAACCTCCTCTTTGGCCTTCCTCTTTTCCTCGTGCCCGACAGCTCCGTCTTCAGCATCCTTCTCCCAGTATACCCAGCATCTCTCCTCTGCACGTGACAGACCGACGCGATCTCGCCTCTCTGGTTTTGTCTCCACAAACACAGGCTTACATAAAAACACTGTTGCCAATGCTGAAACACCTTAAGACCGTCACCTGAAGCAGAGAGGAGTAGCGTACAGTTCAAGCCGCCATTAGTCAGCCAAGTGATTTTGCTTAAATCAAACGTCATTCGAGGTCAAAATCATTTAAGACCACAGATGAAATGATCCTCACCATCACGTCCTAATGAAGAATTACTTTGTGTACACAAACGACGACACAGGTCAAAACACCACACGGGACCCCCCCGTACCGATATAAAAGTGCTACCGGTCAAACGGTGTTACAGCAAATACCGTGACATAAGCACAAACTAACAGAAACACCGCAAACCGTGCGTGGGGTGATTCCCGCCATCATTAAGATGCGCGTTCGGAAGGAAGACGTGCGCGCGGAACATGCGCATTAACGCACGCGACGAATTTTGGGCCGCCTTCGGTATCCATAGCAACCCGGTATACAAACGCGAACCTCCCGAAAGCGGATCTTCATACCGAATGCGAATGTTCCGCGTGCACGTCCCCTGACCGAACCCACCCAACAGAATGCGGGCGGTTTCTCAGAGCTGGCTAATGCAGAACTGCAGAAATCACAGCTCAGGTCCCGGCACACTGCTGCGGGGGTGCCGTGGCTAGCTTGATCTGAATAGCTTTTTCAGGAGTGTACAGGAGAACAGCAGAGACGAGTAAACGAGTCAAGAACAACAACAACAAAAAAACAGCTAAAATTTAGCCGGGGTCCCCACAAAGCAGTTGAAAGCTGTCATGAACAGAGTCTATTATAAAATGACCATCAACACCCAGCCTGTATTCCCACTGGTGCGTAGGAGAAGCAGCATCGTGGAAGAAAGTAACACGCTAGCTGAAAAAGTAACTATACACAGAAATTAGCAACTCGCTAGGCCTTTATAGGAAATGCATCGAGGTGACAAAGCGCACTGCCGATACCCAAAGAGTCGGGTCACATTAGGTTTCTCCGACGTGAGAAAAGCGCTTCAGAGCTACGCACGACCTCAGCTCCACCCATGCGGTGCACTACGTGTTCTGCTCCGTTCTCTCGACTGCAGAAGGACGGCGCGTCGCTGAGCTGCGCAAAGGAAGCACCACGCAGGTGCTGCCGCCGATGGGAGGAGATGGGTGGGCGTGGCCCGGCCAGCCGTTCCACACATCTGCATGAAAAACTTTGTGACTTGTGGCTATGTGACGAATGCAGGAATTGCAGGCTTCGTTTTATTCCCCATGCGGTGATGCTTGTTCACATAATTTTGGCATCTGGATGTTTGAAATGATTTTCCAAAGCAGGAGTTTCCATTACTATGGGTACTAATTTACAATGATGCCATTCTATCTTTCCGGTTTTAGCCCTAATATAACTGACCATAGTATGGGAGCTACGGGACGGTGTTTTCATGCAACAGCAAGGCACAGATTGCTTGCTAGTCCGATGTTGGAAAAACCCAGACCGCAATGGTAATATGCTCGTCTTTCCTTTGCAATGTACTATCTTAACCACACGAGGGAGCCATTTGCCAAGGTTCCTATCGCCAGTCGGCGTATTTGATCGCTTTCGAAGGAGGCCCCGGCAGAATCTCCAGATAAAACCAATGCAAATGAAACCACGGGCATGCAAAGTTAATTTGGGACGCGCACAAAGTGAATTGTACAGCATTCAGTCACGCAAGAAAAAAATTGCAGTCATTTGTGACGGAAAGGTGATTATCTGATTATCTGTATAAAGATTAAATGCAAAACCTACAGCCGATTGTAACTCCTGAACACTCCATCCATTTTCCACCGGCTTATCCTGGTCAGGTTCGCGAGGGTGGGCCTGGAGCCTATACCAGGCCGTATCCGGCACAAGGCTGGGATACCACTCCATCGCAGCCTTAATTCTGAATAATATTAATGACTAATTGTGCGCGCATTTTGTTACTGAATCAGTTTTTATCGTGGGTGCATTTCTAAGACAAGTCAAAAGTTATTGATAGGTCATACCGACAACAAAACTATCTGTAAAATTAGTCTACACACACACACACACACACAGTGAAATTACATTCCCGGTCTAAAACCATAAAATCCTAGGAGACTCCGCCCGTTTTTGGCCAATATTTTAATATCGTCTTAAGACCGTCTGGACTGCTGACGAAAGAAAGCGCGGGAACTTCTCGATCTGGATCTCCAGTAACGCCTGTACTCATCAGCTCAGCTAGCCTGAGATCCTGGGCAATAGCAGAACGCGCACGAGTCTCTCTTCAGCAATACCGTGTCCAGTTTACATGTGCCAGACGTGCAGAGTCGACCTCTGTCCGCTAGTCTTATTGTTTACTCTCCGCGTTTTATTGCCGGTTGAGTTTAACTCAAATGGCTCCAGTCTTTATGGCACTTAGTCGTCCCCACGCAGGAGAATGATTAACTGTGGCGATCGCACACACTGATTAAGACAGTACCTGGAACGGGGGTAGGGGGGCATTTCCTTCTGAAACTAGAACGATCCTTTACGCTTCGGTAGCATGTAGAGGTGGCGGCATTCCTACAGACCCGCTGATGTTCAGAGAGGGGCCAGCTTGTTTATCCTCATTGACGTTACCGAGAGAATGACACCTGGGAAACCCCTTCAGGCTGACCGAAACGCTCGTCCCGACGCGTAAAGCGTTCATAAAGACTTTTTAACCGGTTTACAGCTTACTTCATCGATAACTAAAGACAAAACTCGTGGAAGTTTTAAAACGTCGAAAAGGCATCGTAATCATGCCAAATAACGCGCTACTGCACGAGACACAGACATTCGGTTATTTTGAACATTTAAAATCTCCGAGAGTCGCTTAGTTGGAATCACTTAGCATCTGAAACTGCGTGGACGCAGTATGCAGAGTCCAGGAAAGCCATAGCGGCCAGAGCCGTCTTCCAGAAGACGGCATCATTCTTTCATGGAGATGCGCTTCTGCTGTAATCTGTCGATGAGCTGCGGAGGGAGTGGGAGCATTAAAATCGCGCAGCTCTGGCCTCTAAGGGGGTGAACCTCAATGATTTGCGGACATCTGTGTTTTACCGACCCGTTCTCACACGTTTTCGTGCTTAAGGGTGTCGTTGCTCTGTTCTGAAGGGACTTCTTGTGGTCTTGCTGCATGTGTCTGGCTCGCTCAGCATTTGAACAAGAGTTTACGATTTATGATGCATTTTGGGCCGACCATATCTTTTTTTAAAGGAAGGCTATAAAGTTATATTTTCTAATAAACTTCCCTCTCCCTTCCCGCAGAATCTCGTCAGTCCGCTTAAGAGCTGCAGTACGCATCTAAGCTCCATTTAGTGCACTTCTCTCTGTTACGCGTTTCGTGTGCTCACGTTTTGACTGGATTTTTTTACTATAGCCTCTGGGAAAAGGGTCGGTGCTTACTTGTTGAGTAAAATTGCACATTCTTATGTGCTCCTTGGTATCTCTGGAGTACTTTGGACAATGAGAACCTTCAAGAATTAGTTTTGCTGCACCTGTAGGGTGTTACAGGCTACTGTCCTTTCATACTCTACAGGTCCACCTGAAATGATGTTTCTTAAAAACGAATATGGCTTTCATTTGAATGGATGGGTCTTAATGTAGCTCCCGTTTGGAAACCTGCTGTGGATTCAGCGACGAACTCGCAGCTTTTAAATCTGCTTAACCTTGGTATTATAAGACGTTTTTATGACCCGAGCAGGATTGCAAATATAGTAAAATAGGCGTTTCTGTGTAGCTTCGAAAACCACTCTTGCCGCTGAGGTATTTAACTGTAAATTATCCAGACAAAAGATCAGTGATTATGTTTAATGTCAGGTAAGCGCCACTCCACCCTGCTTTCTTGTTTCTCGCTCGACAGAAACCTTTTCCTCTAACGTCATCGAAATCTGGGTTTAGAACTGCTAATCTGACAATTATACGGCAGCACAGAAAAAAAATTGCCCGCCGCAAAAAAAAAAAAAAAAATGTTTTTTGATCTCGGTCTTTTTTGAGTGGACTTTTAATATGATAAGTATAGTGTACCGCAGTACGATATTGAAAGCTTCGGTGATTCAGTTTTAATGGCACCCTAAAACTGTAAATATTCAAAGTGTGTCGACACAAGGTAATTAAGACAATTAATTGCGTTATGCTCAGACTGTCCATACCGTACTCTTACTTCAAGCCTACTTGTCCGCTCCGGAAATCTGCAGGCGGACAAGAGGGCCAGAAATCTTTGTTCGATGCTGACAATGTTCGTGTATTTCATTTTATTTCAGTTGTTTATTTTTTTACTCGGTGATAACCTCAGAAATTTCGATATCCCGCGATATAATTGCGCAAAAGTACTTCAAGTACTTAGTCTAGGTGGTGACTTGTAATGTAAAACTCTCAAATTAAAAGTGCCGTGTCTAAACCCTTACAGATCTTTGAAATATTTGCGTAGACGGGTGGCAACACGAAGACTGCCCTCGAAGCAAACCAGACGTTCCTGATGCTCATCCTGCCTCTGGTTTGCATTGCTTGAGCAGATGATGCTGACACATCAGATATGAGGACGTAGTCGCCTCAGTAGGGGCCGGATCCGGCCTCCACAATAATGTTGCATCTTTAGCAAACTTTTCACAAACAAAACTTACATCAAGTACCGAGCAATCCACACAGATAAAATGATGGCCGCCCCTATAGCGGCTACCTGAATATTCATTAAGTAAGGTTTACGAAAAGGCCGTTGCACGAACTTCATCGACGTCACCGTACAATAAATTGGGCGGAAAGCGCACAAGGCCAACAAGTCGCGTCGCAAACATTTTAGCAATAAACATCAGTCACCGATTAAAGGTATCAAAGCGCAGCCAGCGTATCGTTCGATGGAATACAGGGTCGTTCAATGAATGAGCAATCTATTTATTTACGTTTTGTAAGAACTTTTGCTTTTGCTAAAAAGCAAAGCAAAATAAAAAAGAATACAAAAAGGTTTCATTTGAGACTTGATTTTCTTTACATACACACATTATGAAATTAACAAGCTTTAATCATCTATCACCTTTCAAACATAAGCAAACAGAATCCCTATTCTCTTCGTAAACAAGACCGTTTTTATCAAAATATATTTACATTTGATACATTTATATATACACTAAATTTGTGCCTGGGAAAATATGAATATAGTCTCTGAACACAAGCAAAATGCAGGCACGGAGAACTTCAGCCCTTTACAGGAGCTTCGGGTTTTAAAGCTGACTTCGAATTGTGGCGTACAGATAGCGCCACGGGATGCTCCCAAACCCCCCGTCCTACCAAAATGTGCATCCCGAAAGGTCGAAGCTTTGCAGGACTCCCCCCCGGTGCTGGGTTCACCCCGCCAAGGTTCCGTTAACAACAGTATTTGGTTTCCCCCAAAAAGCAAGACCGACAGCCGGTTTAAAATTGAAGCACGTCACCACTCGACACCCCGCGCCCCCCCAACCACACACACACTTTTGACAGTAAAAGTTCAGTGTGAGCATCGATAAAGTGATTCCAGTGGAGGTCCCGACTGTGTTTCACAGGGGGACCGTCACACAGTTACACAGAAGCCTGTGCCAAAGTCAGATGAGGGAAGCTGGTCAATGATATTAAATCAGAACACACATCACGCATAACCACATAGATCTCCAATACTGTACAGGATGAAAGGGCTAAGATAAAATATTAATTGCAGGCTAAACTATATTACATAGAGTGTAGAAGCAGAACTAGGAGGCATACAACTGCTAGCTTTGACAGCTTCAGAATCATTATAATTACTTTAAAACACACATAACACAGTAAAAATTTTGAACTACCTAACGGGTAGTACTCATCATCTGTATCAAAGGGGCAAATTTACAGTGCCGGCATCCAGCTCGTCGACAGTGCTACATAATGAACTTAATAATAACATTTTCTGAAATAATTTGGCACAAGTGGTTAAATAAAATTTTACAATTTCTTGGTATCTTTGACGCAATAATGATTTAAAACGATGGATTACCGATTGTAAATAGTACTACACAAAAAAAAAAATTTAATTTTTCCTGTCCTGCAATACCATTGGGAAATATTTTTATCCAGCTAAAGCATGTTATTTTGATTCCCGACTTGATTTACGTGCTTTTAACGCCCACTTGAAAAGAATCAAAGAGCAAAGACGCCTAAGGAGGGACAATACATCAATATGCACACGCTGGCTGTTTAACCATCTGCGGATTTCCAATTCATACACCGTTTCTCCATTCATCATTATAATTGTCATCAAAACTCAACCACGAAAGCACGTATAATTACTTCTGTCACGATTACAAACAAATTGCAATTTCGCTTATGAGTCAGTTTTCATGCGGATTCTTCATCGTTCGTGATGGGACAGACTGGTCTTCCGAACCACCGGGAAGATTCCTGTCTCTGCTCTCTTTCCTCAGAAATGCCTCTTAGTAAAGCACACGGCTCTCGGGATGCAGGAATGGCGCTTCTTGGAAAGTCACTCAATTTGTTAGCGCAAAAACGCAGGCGGTCATGCGACCATAGCAAAGTCAACAAGTTTTTCTGAGCGGGAAGATTTAACTACAGAACCAAATTAAGGAATACGAGTCCGGAGAAGGGGATGAAGAAAACAGCTCAAAGTCGTACCGAGGTCAAATAAGCAGGTTATGAAGGCGAGGGACTGTCGGGCATTTTCCTCTTGGCACCCAAGCTGTTCATTGGCACACGCAGCCAAAGAGAAGACTGCAGCCGGTCTGCGGTGTGTCCTCGAAGCCAGCCGACGCTCAGAAGCTAGCAATCTTCACAAGAAAATGGGGACAACTCGTGAAAAAGAAAAAGTACTCAGTCTGAGGGCGACTGCGGAAGGTCCCAGACCTAAAAAAAAAAAATGCGAGTCCTGACATATAATTCAGACTACATTTCCCAGAGGATCACAAAATTAACAATAATCTCTTTAAAACTAATTCTTTTCCAAACCTTGCTCATAAAAATCCTGTTTTTGATTCTTAATTTTTACAGCAGAAAAGTCAAAATAAAAAAAAAGTCAAGTATTAAGTTCCAGGACATTCTTTGCATATTTAGAAACACACAAATACAGAGACAAAAATATACGCACTAAATATGTACATGTAAATATATATATATATATATATATTTATATATATATATATAATGTATAATATCTTTTGGGGATTCCAGTACCCGTCTGGAGAATCCGTACCGTGTATTGATGTTGATACATTGGCAGCATATTTGCATGTATTTTGATCTTTGTGAGTGAAACCAGTAAAAAGGATGATTTAGAAAAGATTATGAAACGGGAGAACAGTCAGTCAGCCCCGGGGACGCCAGGGGGCACGGCCACCCATTCACTCCTAGTTCTGGTGCCGCTTCATGTGCAGCGCCAGGTGGTCGGAGCGGGAGAAGCAGCGGCTGCAGGCGATGCACTTGAAGGGCTTGGCGCCCGTGTGCTTGCGGTAGTGCCGCGTCAGCTCGTCGGAGCGGGCGAAGCGCCAGTCGCAGCCGTCCCAGGTGCAGCGGTAAGGCTTCTCGCCTGAAACACCGACGTGACATACGTGGGTTAGACCAATGTGGGAAATGTAGGGGAGCTTGGGTCATACCATTCACCGTGTGCGGCGGTGGGGTTGGGCATAGAACCACGGGGGCTATGTGAGAGTGAGTAACTATAGTTTTGAGATGCGCCTCATGGGAAGGGGAACATTAAACAGCACATGTACAATTAACATATTTGTATTTCAAACAAAAGGACACATTATAATAGGACAGAACATTCTCGTGTAATGAATCACGTCAAATTACACAGTTACCTTAATGATGCATTACAGTTTTATCATAATGGTCTTTGTGTGAACCATACATGAATAGCCCTTAAAACCTATTAACTCAAGTGGTAACAGAGAAGTATAGCTTAGTCAAAGCTAGTCAAACACAAGCATCACGCAGAACAGCTTCACACGACACTCGGTGTTTGACATGGAGGGTGTAACTCAAGGTAAAACTATGTGGGCGAGGTCAGGAGAGATTAATGCAGATTTACCGAGCCTTCCTTCAAGGTCGTTTTTAAGCGAGCCTCAAATTTGAGGAACTCACAGCCATTTGTCTCTCAGAGGGCTAGCCTTCAGATCAAGGCCCACTGCCCTTCTCGGCTTCCGGTACGCCTGGACTCACACGAGCAGTTTCCGATAGGAAGCTTTTCCAAAGAAAGAACTTCTCTCAGTTCCTGGATCGATTATCCTAAGTTTACAAAGTCCAGGAAGACCCTCGTAGTTGATAGCGCACTCGAGAGAGAGTGTTGTCTTGTGCCTAAATGGCAGTTGTGGGCGGAGCTTAGCAAGTATGTGCTTGTGGTTTGTTGAGTAATTGAGCTCCCTTTTCTTGTGTAAACATATAGGCATTTCTACAGAATTAAACCCAGCGAAAAGATCTCTACATGTGCTACGCATAACACTACATTTCGTATCCTTATCCATACTGGTGCACGCACACGCTAAACACACGCTAAACACATTCATGACATCTGTTTTGCTGAGAGCAAAAAGTTATGAGGAGAATAAAAATGGCAGCTGGGAATGACTATAGTGGCCACACCTTTATTTAAACACGTACACACTGTTTGGTGCCTGTGCACACACGCGTGTGTATGAGCGCACGAACGGTTTGCCGCAACAGTGACGCAACCTGAATAGTGTATTCATTCCAAAGGGCTGCCGTTCCTTTGTCAATTTCGGCAAACTCCAGCCTCAGAACGCAAATTTGCCATCCCACCCACATGTTAGGGTGTGACTAGCAAATATAGGCAACATCATTTATTTATACTGACAAAAGTGCTCTTAACAAGGAAGACTTGCCCGCATATTGAGGCTAAATATTTACATTTGACCGTCTTATTGGAACTCCTCTTCAAGAGTGCCAGAGCGTTATCTCACTAGACGCACAGTTGGCCAGCTTCATGAGAGGGTAGAAAGAGAGAGCCTATTGCACGCGGTATTTTCATTAAAGGTAAATTAATCACAAAAGAAAGGCTTTCGAGATTACGTAACATTCCGTTTTTTACTGATTACTATCTGGCAAGTTATTTCTTGGGGGGGGTCAATCCTAAATAAAGCCACCACTAAAACACGTGACCCAACGACCCAACCAGGTGACATGTCAGACGTGACATTAATTCAGGCGGATGTGGGAGACGAGACAAGTGTACGACGACGTCTTCCGGGTGGAAATCACAAATCACAGACCGAAACCGCAACACGGTGAGTCCTTGTCTGTGATATTATTTACGTGTTTAGCCTTCACCTCTATCAGACTTGCCGCTATGATCTGTTCCGAATGGCCTCTTTCGTGGCGGTTCAGCTGTGGTCCTCGCCTCCAACCACGACACATCTCCGGTAGCTTTTTAGGTTCAGGCCGGAGGGAAAGACTCGGGGAGAAATTTGCCTCTTACACCCTGAACCAAGGAGGTGACCTTAGGCAGATGGGACGACTCCTGCTGTCCCTCAGGCAGTTCAGATTTCAGTCACTCAGGCAGGGAGTCACGTTACAGCACGCACACCCCCCCCGGCCATGTCGTCCCGCTTCTGACTGGGATGCAACCTGACGACCTTCCCCCTCACGGATCTGGAAGTTCGTGTTTTGATTATTTTCTGCGTCGAGCTCCACGGCAACCCCACAAAAGAACATTACGTGACGTGAAAGCCACCCCCCCCCCCAAAAGTATCGTCCACGATGGACGGGTGGACTTGGATATGGCCAGATTGTGCCACGGTGATGGGACGATGGAGAACTATAGTCTACCTTTCACGTCTGAAGTCCCGGTGTTGCTCACGAGGTCAAAAGCATTGACCCCACCCCCCACCCCCGCATTACTGCCCAGTCTTATCGCGGCCTTCGCAAACAGCGACGCCCGATAGCTCGGCTCGCAAACTAGCTTTTCATTCGTCCTAACGAGTTGACACAGGATCAAATGCCGGCGCAGGGCCCTTAAAGGGGGCAACACTGTCAACAGAGGAGGCCCCCGTCACGTTATTGTGAAACCGCTTACAATTAAATCTCTGGAAATACTCTGCCTTTAAAATGAGTTTATTGTCCCATAAAGTTTTCTCTCTTTTTTTTCATTTTTAAGGGACCATTAAAAAAAAACCATCGTGGATTCACCGGGTTACGAGATGACATAGTGGCCGTCTGTTTTCGGTAAACACGTTATGGTGTCACCGTTGTGTGCCTGAGCTTCCTTCTAACAGATTGCCACCGGCCCTCGGTTCCTTTAATAGCCGCCGCGGTGAACGTGTGCAAACACTTCAGGTCCTCCAGGGGACCGTAAAATCTCTACGGGACATCATCTGTTCCTCCCAGAGCTTTATCCGCTGATTCTGTTTGTAAAGGGAGGGCGAAAGGACAATCGGGTAGATGGCGTAAAGTTTGGCACGATCACGTTCACAACTAGACTGGTAAGAGGGACAACGGAAAGTCACGGAAAAGAGTTTCCTGACTGGTGTCTGGTGGTCTTGAGCTGAAGCAGGATCTTCTGCTTGCTCTGGTGAATTAATGAAAGGCCACAAATCTGCCCAGCTTCTTAGTCAGTTTACTTACTTCCTTTGCGTCTGCATGTTGAAGTTTCGTCATCACCGTACACTAAGCCAGCATGAGCCTCTTCCGGCACAACAGATACGATGCCTGTGGCAACGTCGCCCACCACGCGGGACACGCTGACGACGGGTCGTTTCTGTTTTTTTATGATCTTAAGCTGCCCTGGAAATAAGCTTGCCCTTCCACCCAAACATGTCATCTCTAACATTCCCCAGACATTCTCTTCCTCGTCACACCCATATTCCTTCTCTTTCAGACCCCGATTTTCCTCTCCATCCTAACATCTTCCCCAAGACCCTCCCCATCATAACCAATACCAGGAAGGACAGGACCCAGTTATCCACCCACTCAGGAGACCACGCCATCCCTGTTCCCATTGAAGACCGGTGCTCTCCCTAACCGTAATATTAGGACCACCACTAGCTGGTGAGTGAGACCACCAACTAGGATGGCCACACTCCAAGCCCCCTCCCCCATCCTAACTCTCTTACCTGTACATGCATTACAAAACCCCCTAGGGCCTCTGGAACTCCGTGTACACACATGAAAGTGAAAACGTGAAGCATTAGTTCACCCATGCACAAACGTACACAGGCAGACAGAGAAGGGGAAGTTAAGATGAATCAGATTAGGCAGACAAAAAAAAAAAAAACTATTCTAGAGGAAAAAAACAGCGGAGCCGGCGTTGAAGTCGTGCCGCGATCCGTTTAATTGGGACGTGTAACCCAATAAAGCAAAACAAGCAGAGAACCTAATCTCGTCTCAGATAAATCCTTTGCTAAAACTCTTAAAGTACACCGGGGCTTATCAAAAATCGCCACGGAGGCAGATGTTTTAGGCCTGGGAACTCACCCATTGTGACCCATTCAGGTCAGTTTCGCACGCAGATGCACAAAACTGCCACATTCCCCCCCCCGGGTTCCCCGGGCCCAGCTGGAAGAACAGGTTTTTCATCCAAGCCTCTGCTCTCTTGCATTCTCAGTAAGGTGAGAAGGGCTTGTGTGGGCATGCAAAGAAGCTAACAGGAGGACAGGAAGGAGGCCGATATCTCCCGCTTCCTTCCACTCCCACCTGCCGCCCTCCGTGTTTCCTCTGCCTTAACGCCGCGTGCCAGACATTAACGTGCCGCTTCGCCTTCTCATCCCCACGCCCCGTTTATACGGCGTGCCGCTCCTACCTGTGTGTGTCCTCTGGTGCGCTTTTAGGTGCGAGCTCTTCGTGTACACCTTGGTGCATCCTGGGGGCAAGCAAAGGGAAAGAAGCGTTATGATTCTCAAAACGAGATGGCCGCTCACGACTATGGCCACGCCCATCGAGGATCGGTCACCTACCGGGGAAGTCGCAGTGGTGGATTCTTCTCTTCTCCAGCTCTGGGTTGTTCCGTCGGTTGTACCTCGGTCCAGTTAGGACGCCCTGTCCGTGAGTCATCAGCAGGGACGAGGGGTGCATCTGGGGCATCTTGATCCCTTGTCTGGCTTCATAGGGGGGTGGAGGTGGGATGGGGTTGAGGAGCTCCGCCTGGTTTTCAGGACTTCCCGGCTGAGAGTTGGGTGGAGAGGGAGGTAGACTGTGAGGCTGCGGAGATGGATAAAAGTGCTCAGGCATCACAAAAGCAGCCGTGCCCCTCGGCATGGTGATGCTGTTAAGGTTGTGCAAGCTTCTGCCGCCGCCGCCGCCGCCGCTCCCCGATTGGCTGCTGGACAGAGGCATTGTGAGGTCACTGCTGCTGACCGGTATCTGGTAGACCGGGGGTTGCTGCGGGCCGATGTGCATCTCGTCAGACGTCATGTCGGGCTTGACAAAAAGGCTGTTGACAGTCTGTGGCACGCTGAAGACAGACGTGAAGTCGGGAAGGGTCTGGATAGAACAGGGGATGTCTAGTCCGGGCTCCGTCTTGACCTGCTGGAGGATGGGCTTGGAACGGTAAAGACCTGTGCGTAGGTGGGTCGTGTTGGGCAGGATCAGGTTGATGTTGACGCTGTACGGGGTCATCTTCTCCTCGGAAAAATACTCATCCACCACGGAGGCGCTCTCTCGTCTGTACTTTTTGTCCGTCATCACCGGGGTTGCCTGAGGACCCGTCTGGGGCAGGTACTTCTCCATTTCTAACCGGGTCTGATGACAAAGGAAGACATAAACACAGCGCTGAAGTAAAGACGAGGGACGGCGAACGTTCTTTGTTCCATCTGGGACCCAACCGAAAGACTGCAAACATCATTCCTGGATGAAGTCAGTGTGAGATAGCGAGGGTGGAGTAAAGAGTGGTTAAAAATAACACAGCCGGGTGTAGGTGGGATTCAGGATAGCCGGTGGTGTCGGCCCTCCGGTTTTTATGCCAACATTCCTCTGACAACAGACAGATCGCAAGAATGTCATGTACCACCGATAACCGTTTGATAGCCGCATATCTAAACGGGTTTTTCACAGAACGTAGAAAGAGACGCGGCAAAGAAATGCTGAACACACGATCGGGAGACATGTCTAGTTTAGATGTCCCATGTGATTTTGTGTTTACTCGCAGGCTCCAGTGACGCGTCCCAGACCAGTCGTGTGTCTTCAGCGTCACGTACGTGCCGAAGAGCGAAACCCCGCCCACGATCCATTCACAGATTCCGGCTAGGAGTGCCGACCAATGGGATTGGCTCAAATCCAAACGCGGCGGAAAAGCAAATACCTCGTTATAAGCAAAACCGGCAGACTGGCCGCGAGATTCCCAGGAACCCTCCAAAGTAAACTGAAGATGCGGGAGTACCGTTCGAGGAAAGGATGTGTGTCGTGGTGGACCCCGGGGGAGTTTGCACAGTGGCCTTGAAAAGGCTACCATCCGTGAGCGGGAGTGGGCCGCAGGTCCGCGTGCTCTACCGTGGAGCACGAGTCGCAGTTCCAGAAACCTTCAAAGCGCTTTTATGACCTACCATTTGCTAAAGAAATCCACAGCCCAGTACTGCAGATTAAGTGAGCGGCAGGAGACGGGTAGTGTTTAGGACTTACTATACCTGCTAGGCACACGATATCTGCCAGCATTTGATCATTCAACATGTTGCTCTAGTACAATTAGGTCTCCTGCTAAGGGCCAACACGTATGTACAGCGATACTCAAATACTGACGTGCATTTACGTTTAGAGATACTGTGATGTCCTGACTGGGTCTCGACGCTGCAGTACCGTCTCTGATGACTTTACTGCTGGACGTTAAAGCACCTGTTTCCCAGACACAGATGCGTCTAAAAATGTAATACAAACGGCTGGGAAGCTCCAAGGTACCTTCTGATGGCAAGAAGCAAATTCCTGCAAAATAACTAACTAGTCCAGCTTTTGTGACTACGAATAAATGAGCTTGGCGTTGACACAGCGCCGCACGCCGTACTTGCATCGGTGGCCATTTTCGATGTCCCTTTGTATCCCTATCGTTAGCCTCTACTTTACCCGAGACCTCCTTCTTGCCTTTATTGAGATATGGCATGTACCTGAACCTTGCACTATGATGGAGTCGGTTAATGATTTCATCAGCTTTACAGCTTGTCTGTAACGCAATGCAAGAAAAGATAAAGGGAGAGACCCCAGTATTCCTTACATTAAAGCAGGCGTCTATACATTATACTGACAGGTGGCTAATTACGAAACCTGCCTGGCTCCACACATCACCTTTAACTCTATATTCCGCTCTACGGAAGGACTGGAAATGTGAGAGATCAGGACTGAACGGTCGTCTTGTTCGGGCGTTTTCTTAGCGTGCAGTTTTGGGGAAGGTAGTTTCATAACCAAATTGTTGTAACTGCAAAACAAATACATTTCTAATCGCTAGCTGCCCGGTATCTCACTGCAAAATGCACGTTTATCCAGGGATCCATAAAACAGTGACTGATACACTCCTGATCTGTGACCCAAAGCCATAATAACACACATCATTCTGAGACCTTAGAGGAAAAATAAAGCCAAACCTTTGAGACCGAAAGGACATCTTATGGCTTCCAGGAAAATGATAAGGCTTATTTTGACTCTTCAGAAGGGTTTTCGGCTGAGTCATGAACCTCACGACGTACCACAAGGGACTGAGAACGGACCGGATGGCCGTCTATAGCCGTATACGTAAGAAACCAACTTCACAAAGGTGACACAAAACGAGTGGCCATACAAGTTATCTCAAAAGAAACACTCAACACAATAGTTTAAATAGGACCGAGACTCCAGGGTGAAAAAAACAACTTTGCTTCCAAGTCGCACTTTATTGTACAGCTGGGTCATGACAAAAGGTCTTTCAACATTCAACATCTAAGGAACTCTTTCTATTTGGCAAAAAAAAGGAAAAATCCTCTTCAGCAGAGGATTTCGTCACATTTCCAGCCAAGTCATGGTAGTTCCACAATAATTGCATCCAAATTGCGTGACAGTACATGAACTGTCAGGAAAATCAAAACAAACATTTGTCCCTATAGAAATAGAATTATACTTCGCCACCAAGTCTTAAATTGGGTATTAAAACCCCTCTTGAATGGTGAAATCCACCTTGGCAACAGACCTTTGGTCAAATGTGAAACGCATTCTGAGAACGAAATGGGCCGCAAAACATCCTGGCTCAGACACCAAAACAAACACCGGGTAAAATCAATGAATTACTGATAGCGGACTCAAGTCCTCCCAGTTCTGAAGAGGGAAATTAAAAGGGAAACCAGCAGAAGGCCACATGACTGCACGCGACAGGCCAGCACAGTCCCAAAGCAGCTTCCCATCTCCAGAAAGGTAGCGAACGTACGTTTCCGTTTGGCAAGACATCAAACTCTCCGGCCCACATCGCCCACTAAAAGATTCATTACTTCTTAAATAATCCAGGACAACTAGTACACCTTTGTGGCCAGACTTCTAATTTCGGGGCCATAAAAATTATAGTATGTGTGACACGATGGGGTCAAGCTTCCAGGTCACAGAATACTGCAGAAAGCAGGTGAATTTAGGGTTATAACGAAACAAGAAAAAAAAGGCTGCAGCTGACCAGATGCGGTGCGTTAAGTATGGGTGAACAGCAGGAGGAAATACACAAATACCTGAATAATTCACATGGGAACATCAGTCGCTATCTGCTCCAGACATCAGCACTTTGTCCATCTCCACACGAACTTCCACAGAAGATCCAGATTTACCGCGTCTGAGATCCGCGGTCGTTTGAGTCTCAGGGCGTATTAAACGAAATTCGACCACTGGAGCTGCAGTGCGATAGCTCTCTATAGCACAATATTACTTTCCCCCCCCCCAACATAATCTTACCCCTGGGCGAGATATCGCTAATAAAGGATGTGCGTCTGTGAGTCTGCACCAACAGGTCGGACCGCATACTCGTGTGACCGCACAAAGGTGACATGAATGGCAAGGTCGGGAGAAACGACAAGCGCGCCAAGATGGGACATAATGGAAGACCTACGCCCATTCGGAATTTATGTCTAATTTACAAGATAATTACACTGAAAAAAACCTCTCTCAATACTGCATAAAAGTACACATTTTAAAGTTATAATTCGGGCGTAACTGCGAGCAGGTGATTAGGTAACCGTATACCCGTGCCGGCCTATTACAACATTTACTAACTCCCGTAAAGACGCGTAATGAGTCGTTTTCTTCCATGTGGAAACGTTTTACTACATGAATAACATCTATACGATGTAATGATTATTTTTAGATTTTTATCTCAATATTATTCAGCCATATAACACGTCCGGTAAAATACAAACATCGTGTTTTTGCTTATGGAATTCATTGAATTAATATTAATGGTCTAGTTTTTAGATTTTGGAATTTCGTAACTTCGTAAAATTTGATTTAAACGAACCCGGCGAATGCTTAAAAACGCGGTGAACGTGTGTAACTTCATTTTTATTCTTTACACTCACGTCTCAAACTGCAGGCTGATGCTCGTTGATCATCTTAGCGAATTACACTTTCTTTTTTCTGGAATTGAGCCTCTTCTAGGATGTTATTCCAGGATGGCAGATATGCGAATATGTTTATTCAAGCAGGGCTGACTTCACAAAAAGCAGCAGATGTATAACAGCACTGTGATCATTAGGGCACAATAAGCTTAAATTTTGCATGCCTGGGCACAATCTTTACAAATGTTTGATGTCTGTAACCATTCAGATATTATTATGAATAAATGTGGTCCTACATGTACGTTTGTCTACATACAAAATGCCAGTCTCTTAATTAACGGTTCAATTGCGGTTTCTGCACGGTAACGGACGTTTGACTCATAAATATAAATTGTAGCAAAATGCGATACTGCACAGCAGACAGTGGCCGTATTGTCCTGTAAAATCCAGGCACTTCAACAACATCAAAGCTTAGCGCTGCGTGTTGCCGTTCAGCTTTTAATCCTCGCCTAGCAAAGGAGAGCGTCTTACGCTGCTTCATCATATACAGTAAGCAGGGTACAAGAAACAGCAGGAATTATAATGACTATTAGGCAATGCAATGTGATAAGTTCACAATTTTACAGAAGACAGAAATAAACCCGCAGCACGCAACTTGTATGGATCAGAAGTTGAATTTGCCTTTAAAAAAACATTTCATCCGAATTTCAAATAGAGGCCTGTCCTGTTTTCATTTTCGTCATATTATCAGGGGTGACCAAATGAACCATCACATTTTACCACTCAGTTTGTTTACTGATCCGAATTTTTGCTGATTACTGTTACAAGAAGTTATTAATAAACTGTTTATTAAGAAAATAAGTCGTCTCTTTCTCAACTATTCGACCGAGAATTTTGCAGGACTGTCTTGTGGACGAACTGAAAGAGAGAGGATGATGAAGCTGCGGCCGTATACCTGGGACAGCTCCAAGGTGCCTCTCCCCGCCGGCTTAACTTCCTCGAATACGGAGGAGTCCTCCGCACCATCCCCTTCGCACATCCTGACCGGCTTCAGTTGCGCGAAAACAGCCCTTTCTTCTGTATTCGGCACATTTACAGATAGTCCTATGCTTGCCATGACTAACCCTCAAAAGCAGCAAGTGGGAATGTTTAAAGGTTAAAAGATTCTGTCAAATGAACGCACGTTCTGCAAGGCTTTCCTGGGACTTTTTTTCTACCCTCGAACGGCCTTTTCGTTAAATCCAGGTGTACGGTACCTCCTGATCCCTCCCTCTGCCTGTCAAGCTCCTTTACCTGTGATGAAGTAAGTCGACAGCAGCGGTGATCCAGCTGACTGACATGCCCACGGTCCAATCCACAGAAAGGAGCGACGTCTAAATCCAATCACCTGCAGCAAAGGTGTTCCGATATTTAGCCCCAAAGAATGTGTACGTTTACTGCTGAACGTTTTCCAGAAAGGCTAGAACAGTACGGTTATTAGACTACACGCTGATTCGAAAAAGAAGGCAGTGCGAAAATCTATAAAATTAATATCACGGGAAAGTGATTCGTGATAATCTCGTGATTAACATCTTTGGGTTTTAATTAATTGGAAATATGATGCTACACAGCTAAAATGCTGTTAGATTGGACTACATCGTATCCAACAAAATTTAATATAAAAAAAAAAAAACCGAATTCCTTCAATTCAATTTCGATTCAGTTTTATTTATATAGCGCTTTTAACACGAAGCACGGCCGCAAAGCGCTTAAATGCATGCGTCTGCGTTAAAAGTAGTCGTCGTTTGTATGTCACACGTCGTGAAACACGTTAAGATAGGCATTCGAGCCCCGGGTAATGAGGGATTGTAGTTGCATTAACTCAGTCCGCACAGAAATGCACCCCATAACCTTCACGCGTCTATTCTTCTCCAGATGCCCCTCGGCAAAGCTACTCAGCATCACGATATCCTACAGTCCATTGGAATGCACCTGAGATCGGCCGCTTAGAAACTCCAGACGGCCCTGAATGTCATGTTTCTCCAGCAGTTTTCGCGGTTGATTTATCGGTTCCTCGAAGGCCTCGCACACACGGCGTACAAGTCTATGCGTGATGCGCTGGTACACTAGTACGCTAGCACAGTAGTACAGCTCAAGGGAACATTTCACCGAAACGATCCGGGCTGCGTGCAGCAGGTTCAACAGTAGACCCTCAGGAAAGACCAACGTGTGACACAGGAATAAAAACTTCGAGATATTTAAGATTGACACACTGACTTGGGCTGAAAGTCTCGCACTTTGTTTAGAAATGTTACTGCTCCATTTTCCACTCAGAAAATTATGCCCATTAAGCAGTACACAGTACAAGAAAGATAACTTGGTCAGACGTTACTGCACCTCATAGCACCGGTGAGCACTATGTAGATAGTTTTTTTGAGTTTATTTTTAATATCTTCCACTGTTTTCCTTATTCTGTGTCAGCTGATAATTTAAATCACATTATGTTAACTTGGGGTGTGCTGGTAACATTCCTCAGCCCTGGGTTTCCTCATATCGCTCGTTACATCTGTCCACAATCATTTTTTTCTTCCGGTCAATAAAAGCAGTGCTTTCTAACAAGAGGGGTATTGTTCGAGTTGTAAATTTAGGGTTAGTAATACTTAACCAGATTTATAGTTAAGCACACGCCTCGATAGACAGTAGCAGAGCTGCTTCTTCTCCTGCTTGCTCATCCGTGAGAAGCGTTCCAATATTTCCAGTAAGGCTAATGGCGTGCAGCCAGTGAGCTAGCTCCGAGAATGGATCCTGTCATGTTCCCTCTGGCGACCCTCATGCTGAACTTTGCCTCTTTCCAGAGAATGGAGCACCACAGAACCCGGAAGATCTGGCAGCATTCTGCAAGCCCATACTTGTGGGTTCAGTCCCACATTCTACACGGAGAACGACATGTGACTTACATATTAAGGAAAGATGGTGCCGTTCTAGGCCTGTGGTGAACTTTGCAAGTTGGAATGATGCTGCAAAAATGGAAGCTTCATATGAAGAAAAAAGCTGACTCCGGCTTCTCCACAGTTTCAGACCTCCTGAAGTTCCAACTTTTTCAAGAACTTGATTTTCCTGCTACAGGAGACACAGTTTTTCTTGTCCTTTTCCACCTTCATCACTTCAATACTATTCTACGCTGAAGCAACGTAGGTTAGGTAACACTCTTCAGGGTACATCAGCAGTTCCCTTCTTGGGGCATCCAACTGCAAGTTCTCTCTCACGTGCCACCTGTTCCTCGGTCGTTGCATCACTTACTGGCTTACCCTGTCCACTGTTTGCCAAACGGTGTGCTTAATCTTCGCTTATCCTGCACTTAAGCTCTTTTCTGTCTGCTTTAAATTTTTTTTCTTGCCCAGCTCACCACAAATAAAAAATTAATTGAACAAACTCTTCAATCTTTGACTTATGTCATACTCCATATGGATACATTCTCTGAAATAATCCCAGTTTAGTTATACATGATTTGTGTACCTCATCCCTGTTCGTCTCAAGGTCCGTCTGTCTTTTAAATCCCGATCAAAGCATGAAAAAGTGAGAGTTTGGGAACATCAGACGGCTTGCATCAGTTCATTGAAATTACACTGCGGCTTCCTGTGTGTGTTGGGGTTGGGGGAGGGGGGGGGGTGATTTCTACACCAAAAAAATAACGTGTCACAATATATTGAGTGAGAATTACAGTCGCAAAACGCTAACAGAAAGATACCAAAAGCTGTGACGTTAGATTGGGCTGACTAGAGTTTGAGAAGTCATTACAGGTTTGTTTTCTCCCAAAGGAACAGGTGGCACTTGGAAGGCATTTCTGGCTGCTCTCATCAGCTTAAGTGAGGCTTTATTTCCCTCTCTTGCCATGCGAGTTGATTGACATTTTTGTGGTTTGCTGTTACAACACAACGTACAAAGAAGTAAGGAGTTCCACTGTCATTCGGATGAGCTCCAGGGAAAAGGCTCATGGCCTTCGTAACCCTTAATAACCAGTCTTAGAGGGTGACAGAGGACTGCATACATTCCGCCAGCTACGTTCTGGAACCCAAGCTGACACTTTGGTATTGGCTGCGGGTTCCAGGCACGAAAAGCTGCAACCATGCAAGGCATTTGAGGGATTTCTGTTCCTCTTGCTCATTCCCATTGGAGCATTACAGCTGTCAGTCAGTCTCCGAAACAAAAATACCCAGTGTAAGAAAGTTCCCAAGAAGCATCACATGGCAGTGTGCAGGCTCTAAACTCACCGAGGGAGAGATGACTTCATTTCACCATAAACATGCGCACCGGTTCCTGGCTAGCACGGCTCTGGGGCGTGTTCCCGGTGTGCTTTAGTCAAATCACGCGAAACTCCAACCCTCCTTGGTGGAGAACAAATGCCTGAGGGAAGAAGTCTGCTCAGAGCATATCTCTTGCAAACTCTATTAATGTCGATATGACCAAAATTCATGGTTTAGACTGAGGTGATTTTATGCATAGTGTCACGTGGATGTTACATTCAACGTTTATGATCTTTGAGTTAAATTTTACCAGTGACACCAACGTAACCCTACCGACACGGTCAACACGCAGTCATATAAACTAATCCTTGATTTGCCGCCACCGATCGGACCGGTTTCTGGCTTTCATTTTCTGGCGAGTACGTTTTTTACCAGGAACCAGGGATGTTATGTCAGAAGCATGCACGCTATAACGGCTGTGACCGTGGACAAATAGCAAAGAATGGAATAGGTCACTCAGCATTCCTGTAACTCCCCCCATGCGTGGGGGGGGTCAGACCAGCACCGGGAACCATTTCTGTGCCTCAGGAGTCTCAGAGTGAGCGGACAGTAAGCAATTAAATTGCATTTACATATCCAACTACATTACACCCCAGGGCAAACCAGAATTCTTTTAAAATATTCATCTTTTATTATCATCCCTCAGTATATCTCCCGCTCACGGTCAGGGTATTGGTTGTATTGATTATAATATTTAACTGATATGTTACTGTGTTGACTTGGTTACTCCTTGGGGGTCACGGGCATTCACACCCGAGGGATTGTGGGTCCGGAATCCGACTGTTCACCCCGTGAGTTTGTGAGTGTTCTCTCTGTGAGCCGGTCCTCACATTTACAGGGTGCGAAAGTAACCGTTCGCGCAGGTATTCGTGCAAATGGCGGATTTGCACCGCAAACATCGGGACCCTCGCGACATTTTGGTTTCAAATGACACCGTCTTTCAGAGAAAAGCAGTTAGGTCGGCTTAACCAGGAGGATGGTGAATGGCGGGGGGGGTGACCTTCGGCTGTCTCAGATGACCACTGTGGCCTGTAATCGTGCCGATTAACCGTATGGTGTCCACAGTGCTCAGAGCTACCCGGGAGAGTAACGGACCCCAGATGCCGTCCTGGTTTGAGGAATTCTGTCCTTGTGCACCAGTGCCTTTCTGATGTTCTGACCCGCTCCACCACTCCACAATGTTATGTGGCATCCTGTGATTTCACGTCACAATGGAAGGTGAGACATATGAGGAAAAATAAGGGACTTCGTGTAAACAGAAACAGTGCCTCACCGTGAAACCCTCGGGAATAAAGCTGGAAGGGGGTTCCTTAGATCTCTGTCCAGATGATTTGAATGTAATGATTAAATGCTTCTCAAATTGATTACATGCGTCTTCTGACAGTCTGGAATTCTTCCCGACGAAAGAGAATGTCGGGAACTGAAATATAAAGACGGGAATGAAGATGCACTCATAACCTGAGGAGGGAAGAGGCTACATACCCTCGTTCAGGTGGTAGAGAGATCCGTCAGCTTGGGATCCATCAGACTCATCAACATGAGTCAGTAACCTGCATTCCTTAAACCTTCGGGTTTGGTGGCAGCTCCTTGGCGGCTTGGTCGATGGAAACCAAGTGCTTCTCCGTCAGATCTCTCCACCCATCGGTGGAAATGATCTCCCGGCAACGCTACTCTGAAACGTGGGCAACCCGGAATGTCACACCGGGCTTAGGCCATAGGGGAGAAAATGTTCTTAAGGCCTCACATATTTGAAAGGGGGAGGGGCATCAGAATTCCATTTCGCTATGCCGAATACGGATTGAGCCTGCACTGGAGATCCAGACGGATCTGGAGCAGTGAAGCCACTTGGTCTTTAATTTTTCGGTCGCTGTGCCTGTCTCCGTTTACAGTCAGTCATCCAAGGACTGTTCTATCCTGTCATTGACCACCCCGTGTTACGCACTTTTCTACAAACGTCTCTGCGCTTACCTACTAGGACCCTGATGATAGTTTTGGTCTGAAAATCATTTCCGGATAGTTTACCTTCCTCTGAACGACGCTGTGCAGCTCCAGCTCCACTGCTGACCTCCACTTTGTTGCTGGTCCCTCATTGGATGCTCAGCTTAGCTGCTCTGATACCTCAGGTAGCTCCTTAGCTGCCGTATACCGTGACGCATCCACCTCGCCGTACGGCGCTTTGGACAAAAGCGTCCGCTAAAGGAATAAATGTGACCGTTAGCTTCTTATGGACACTGTGTTGACCGCTACACAGAGTTATCAAACAGCCAGCGTTTGTCTATTTCGGAAATAGTCTTCCATCGTGTTCTAAAACCCAATCTAAGGAATGATATTCACGGGCCTCATTACTCTGACATCTGTTTTACTGGGAGCGCTCACACGTCCGCTTTGTTTAGACTGCAGCGTGTTGAGGTGTTTGACCACTTCAGGTCCAGGTGAGAGGTTGGGCTTGCCGTCTTCCAGCCTTTAAGCACGCTGAAGCGGGCCAACACGCAACGCCTCGCACGCCGGTAATGAATGGAGCCATGGGTCCGTTTACCTGTGCCCAGCTGACGTAGCTCATCTCCTCGCTCTCAGGTTACCGCTATTTCCCGGCAGTTCGCTCACCGCGCACGGACACCTGGCGCCACTGCAGTATCCTGGATCTGCAGCCCATGCTGAGGACGCTGTTACATTCTCAACACGTTGCCATGGCTACGTTCTGGAAGTGAGCCCCAGCGACAGAAGTCCACCCCCTTCACACTGTTGCCGGGGCAGAGCGAGGCTGTGAGCTAAGGTGTTGACCGAAGGTGTGGGTCCTCGTTGGGCTTTGCCAGGACTGATTGCGCTATAGAAATGCTAGCTGGTGGTTAACTGCACCAGACCCCATGGGTATTTACGCATTCATAACCCTGCAGGCTGGCCAGCAGAGTACAAAGTCTTCTCTTTTGCCGCCATTGAGGCTGAGAATGATCTGTTGCTGGCCTTACACTACAGAACCTGCTACACCCAGATGGTGGGGAGATTCTCATAGTCCGCAGAGGGCAGAGCAATGCAGAGACCCATCCAGCCAGTTATCAGCGGTCAATACCATTCCTACCGTCCACCCCAAGCCACAACCGCGCACTGCATCCCTGAGTCACTGGGCTCAGGGCCAGATAGGGCTTCGGCAGAACTTTGCCAAAGCTGGGCGGTCGACCTCCCTCGTGCCGTTATGTTTGCCAAGGGCGGGAGGGATAGCGGGGGCGAAGATGCTGTGGCCGGGCTTCGCATTCACTTATTATTAAATTATCAAAATTAAGACACAACAGCAAAACTTGAAAACTTACAAAGGGAACAAAAGGCTAAAAGATTTAATCATAAACAAAACATCTGATTAAATATCACTCATAAAACGAAGATTAATTAAATGTGGAATATGAGCTCTGTAATATGATTATTGTTGCACACTGTATATTATGGGAGTTTTGTGTACTTAAAAAAATACTTAACATGAAAGAGGTATTGAAATTATACCAGACTTGTCAAAAATATTGACTTGACGCTTTTTGTCACAAGAAAAAAAACATTAAAATTCTAGATAAATGAAGGAACGAGGCATCTAGGAGAGAGGTTACAGGAAGCTGATTGCCCCTTTAAGGATGTTGCGCAATTACAGGTGCAAAGATCTGATTGGATTTCTCCATATATGGCTATAGGAAGCGCTGGAATGCTTTCAGGTGCATTAAGAAGCCTGACGTCACAAGCTCTCGTTTACTCTGGCGGCCAGCACGCAAATTTAACTCTTCCACTTCCTGAACAAGTTTTACAGTAAAGAAAACATTACAAATAAATTCATTTGCACTTGTGGTGTTCTTCTGTTGTTATGACATATTGTATTTTTAATAAAAGGAGGCGAAAGGTAGAATTTCAGTTTAGTGAAGAAAAGTCAGCTAAACATCATAAGCTTCAATGCACACAAATTATTCCTCCCTGGGAGCTCATACTCAAGTTCGTTATGCAAAATGTCTTGGGATTAATCAAATAATTCAGTGGAAAGTACATCTGAAAGGAACTAGGTAAATATTAAAGACTGATTTAGCAATATTACGAAATTTGCATAACCGGATGTTGTTCACGTGTAGCGCCGGGCGAATTCTTCGCGTGAGCTCAGAGTGACCAGCGGCATGTCCTCGCGACCGACGGTGTCACGTTACACCGACGCATACGCAGGAGATCCCAGATGGCCTTTGACTCAGCGGCCTGCGAAGTAAAAGGAAGCCAGGAACCTTTAACCATCTCCAATCGATTTAGGTCCACGCTCTGACTTACCATGCCTTCACATTTTATATAAACAGTCAGGCACGAGCGAGTGGTACAAGGACTGACTGAAACGTACTGTGGCTTCTGATCTGAGTGTGGTGTCTGTGGGTTAAAAAAACATTTTCTTATTTGGGAAAATGACAAATTTGCTCCCATCGCTGAAAACACAATCAGATTTCTTCTGCCTAATCTTTATGGTTAAGTGTCATTTTTATAGCGGGCTGTAATGAGTAACTTCAGAGGGCAGCCTGTCAGTCTATGGCTGACACTCTATGTGTCGCTATTTGAGCAAAAGAGCTTTTCAAAGTTTTCCCATTGTGGGGGCTGAAAGCCACCCGCTTTGGGCCCGGGGGCTGTCGGTTTGCCTGCTGACGTCAAGAAAGAAGGGCCCGTAGGAGGGAATGGGAGTAATTCTGCATACCTGTGGTTAGGCAGTAGAGAGGGAAAAAAAAAATTATAGATTTCTTTGAACTGGTTGTCCGGGTAACCAGGTAACAAAGCAAGCTCACAGGTATAAACACATGGGCCGTTGACAGAATGGAAAATCTCTTTGAAAGAAAAGAACAGGAGAGGTGAGGACAGGTAGGGGGAGGAAAATGGAGGATATGCCCCGAGGGACTTCATGCAGCTAGTTCACGGCAACGGCACTCTTCAAAATACGGATAAAAGTACAGCTCCGTAGTGCCCAGCTGGTGGCGCAGTGGTTAAAGTCTTGGGGTGGTTGTACCCCTATGTGAGGTGGTTGACCTTTTGCCTCTGCAAATATACAGCTGTCTTCAGTGAATAAAGCTGGTCTGATTACAGGTGTAGCCTAAGCAAATAAGTTAATGTAGCAGAAACATGGCATACACCCACAATATTAACAGGAAAGTAAGATAAAATGTCCCTCACAGATGAACTTGGGCTCACTCTGCATAGTATTGTAAAATTATTATACAAATACCTATTTATGCAGATGTGTTATGTACATACATCACTAATAACTTTAATAAGTTGAGTGTCTAATGTTTCAAAGCAGTATAACGGCATTGTTTTAGTCAAACTCGATTTGCTGGTAATATCTCTTGAATTCTGATACCTGGACCTGAATGCAGCAGTTACACATTTAACACCTGAATTCCACCGGTTCCGAGTGAAGGAGGTCCAACACCATCCACAGCCACGAGGCCCCACCATCTGGCCCGTGAGCTATTTATGGCAGTCTGGCCTCGTCAGTTCTGGGATGTCAAAGTATGAGGTGTCACATATGTAACCCCACACGCCACACGGACACAATGCAGCAGTAAACAGATGCTACCACTCAGCATCCCCCCCCCCCCCGGACCTGGCAACCCTGAAATGTGTGCTTTGTTATGTGGGAAGAGGTCAACCTTCATTACTGTTTTACCAACCCATACTGAAGCTGTTTTTCTAATAGGAAAAGCTGTAGATTTGGATGAGTGACTTGATCAGGGCTCAGTTCTCATTTTATCAATGCTCTGTGGCACTGAAGCCAATCACTATGCCCATCCCCCAAGATGGACAGGCCCATGTCCCACCCACCTGAGTCCCGGTGTGTCTGATTCTGACCATGCTGACTCACGTGGTCCTAGTAACACTCACTATGATGTGATGGGGTGATGCCTGATATGAATCAAAACAAGGCTTCAGGTCTGGAAGACACAGGCTCTCACTTGATACCTCATAAATCAACGTGAAGGACACGGCGGTCATACTTTGTGGTTTAGGATGCATCAAGAGCTCTGCGGGAAGCACGGTATCCTAACACCTCCTGGCTCCGTGGTTCGAGTTTTCACACTCTCCCCGTGTTTGCCCAGGTTCCCCGCAGGTACTCTGATTCTCTGCATTCCAAAAAAATGCGGTATCTCTAAGCCGCCCATAGCAGATGAGCACATGTGAGCATGTGCCCGGCAATGGACCGCCATCTCAGCCCCCACTGCGGTGTGCTCCGTGCTTCCCGAGATAGGCTTCAAGCTCACCGACAACCTTTCCTGGAAGAGCGTCTATGGAAGATGGACAGATGCCGGTACGTGTTTTACCCTTGGGGGATGACGTTGCAAAACCCTTGCCTCTGGGAGGAGACCTGGGAAGACTCACCGACTCACGACATGACGGTGCATCGACTTTATGATTTGTGGTCAGCTCAGTCATCTTGGTCCCTGCGGTTCACATGACTGGATCGTGTCAAGCGTACAGCGAGAACCAGGAAGATGATATAATGAATAATGTTCCACGTGGCCTGTGGTAAGAAGGACATTATCTCACACAGAATCTCGTTGCGCAAGCCATTGCACGTATCCTTGGCATGACTGTTACTCTGGATAAAATCAGCCCTGAGGAGTAACTCGCCCCCACTATGATTTATCGAGTTGAGTGCAAGGGGGAAGAAGACCACGTGATAATCGATGCCCCATTAGCTTGAATTCCTCTTCCTACTCGAGCCAGTGAGCCGTCGTCGCTGAGAACGCTCGTGGAAAAGAGAGGGACGACGTGGGTTTGAACGCTGGGAGAATGGCCTGAGTGACACTATGGTGCGGTCGAGTCTACGGTCAATCGTAATTGGCACTACACAGAAGATTTGTGATGGAGAAGAAAGACTGAAGTTTTTCAAGCCTGTGTGCTCGCGCTTGTCTTCCATGCTTCTTTTCCTTATGGACTGAGAGAAGCACAGGCTTGGGAGCTGTGAGGACAGAGCTGCCTGGACTTGTTCCTCTTATTTATGCCACGCTGCCTCAGCTGAAGCCTGCCTCCCTCCATTGTCCCACATCCCTGCACGATGTGATCCACATTCTTCGAGCCAACACTCATATTTCTGCAAACTCATGCTCCGGTCTGCCGGCATGCTTAGCTCGCTGACCTCAAGTCCTGCCATGGAAGTGCCAGCTCAGGATTAGCATCTTACAGGATAATTCACAATCCCTAATATTGCATCTACCACAGAGCCTGGCAACCCTAGTAATAAAACAATAAATTACCCACTCACCACCCTTGTCCTCCACCCAGAAACACACACACGCAACAGTGGGCCCATATCATCTACAGCAGTCTGGCGTTCCTGATTCTGTACTTAACCAAAAATGCAGGCCCTGATCTCACACCCCAGCAGTGAGGTAGGCAATTCCGCTGATTTGTGTTCCTGGTAATATTCTCTATAACAGAAGTGGAAAACTGTGACTCAATAGCACAATAATATATGTTCATCCACCTCTTTCGAGTAACAGGGATGCAGATCAAATGCAGCTCCTGTAGCATATCTTTGTTAGCAGAATTAACATTTTTGCATTTAGTTCCCTGCAGTCTGAATTTCCCCATCTTCTGCACAACTCTGCTGTTGATGCTAGGCTGGGATTGATGGAAAAATGATGACTGTAATTCCCAAGGGGATCTGGGACAACCCTGGTCCTGTACTCCACAGAACCAGAAGGAAAACCACAGCTACATAGGCCACAATTGTCTCATTTTGAACCTGGTTTCAATCGACAATGAGTAAAATAATTCCAAATCAGAGATTCCCATCATCTTCAGGCTTAGAATACTTTTAATTACCCAAAAAAGCCTGAAAAGCCAGGAGATGAGATTTACTTTTCAACTGATAACTTTGACAAAGGAATTAAGAACTGAGGTTGGATGCATTTTATGACCCTTACTCGGAAACAAGATTCTCGGGAGACCTTGTTTTGGACCGTGACAGTCATGAATCAGGACTGGGTATCCCTGTCCTAATTTGTCAAGGTGAGCAGTGCCCATGTGACAGCTCGTGTCATCACCTGAGAGACACCCCCCCCCCTTCTCCCCGTTCTCTCTCTAGAGTTCCTTGGACATCATGGGCTAAGCAGTCGTCACAGAAAGACCCCCATCTCGACGGGGCCAGTCAACACAGGAACTGGCCCCCCTCCAAAAAAACCACCCCTGCCGAGCTCACAATGGTCAGCACAGTCTGATTCAGCATCTTGGTGTCTCCACACAGTGGCACTCTTGTCGTCTTTACCTGCATCGCCTTCCCCCGTCCTACAAAACGACCTTTCCCATCGCTTTCAGCCCCATATTCATCTTTGTCAATGGTTCCCCTTTCTGATGATGCAACTGGCTCACAGAGACAGTTGCCAAGGTGATGAGTAAAACACAAGTTATCTAGTGAGTCAGTATTTATCTTTTGTCTGTATCACTCTTTGTTTCACATTAAGAAGGTTTCACCTCCTGACATTGCAAATGACGTTTATTGTCCTGCTTGCTTGAGTCACAGGGAGCACGTTGTTCAGACCTGTAGATTTCGAATGACTAGGTTAACCTCCTTCACTTACACCACACAGCGAAAGGTGAGGCCATGCTATTACCCACTCTGTGATCAAACGAGTTTAACTGGGCTTAAAACGTGTAATGCCCAGCATCTCTTTTGGCGACTGCCTCTAAGAAATAACAGCCACTCGTAAAATCTGAGGGACTGTTAAATCTGAGGAATGAGTATTTTTCTTTCTTTGGCAGTTTGCTGAGTTGAATTGTGTCGATGCTGACCATGTGGCAGTTAAAATCACTAGTTTGGTCATCGAGTTTCGTGAGTAGTTAAAACCCATATTTAAATGAAAACCAAATTGAAGGACCTGTATTCAAAGTGGTGTTCACTATACAACCAGAAGGACAGGAGGAGTGGGGGTCTTATAAGCCAGAATAAAATCAGGGGAGTTCACTCTTGGACTCTATTTGGACCCACAACACCCAATATAATGGGGGGGGGGCACACAAAAAACGTACAGAGTGGGGGGACAGAGTGGTATATGGATACCTCGAGTTGTCTCAGCTCCACAACTGGTGAAATGGAAAAAATTTGCACACTACCATTGCTACAACCCGTGTCATTGAGCTTACGCTACCGAGCAGCATTTTGGGTTTATCCACCAAAGTATACTAGGGCAAGCTTTAACTTGCAGATAGCCTACAGAACCAGCGGGCTGCAGTAAATAAATCTTAGCCGTCAAGCTGCTGGAACAGAATCATGACGTTTCCTCTCCTTCTTTTCCTAAACGTGTGGACCAGCGCCATCTAGTGGAGCATAATGGAGATTATCTTTGCCTGCCAAGGCCAGGTGAAGGACTGTGTTCATGCTTTTTTCTGTTTGACAAATGAATCAACATACATAGGACACCGGGATATCTAAGAAATATTCTCTGTAATACATCTGCAGTACGGAAGCTGCTGAAGATAAATACTAATGCATCCCACTTGGGGCAACAGTGTTTTCAATTCACGCTTATCCATTTAAGGTCATAGTGAGGCAGGGCCTGTACAGGGAAGCTTTGGCAGGACATTTAAGCAGCAGCACCTACAAAGAACAACTCTTGCTGCGGCAGTGTTCATAACCACCATGCCCCCTACTGTCCAGGAGGATAATAGGTCACAATTTTAGAAAGGTGCCTACCCAGTGATTAATGGTCGAACCCAGGGCCTCTGTGAGAGTTTTCGTCAGGAGGTGCGGAACGGTAATTTGAGACCCCTCCCCCCATGACAACAGGGTGCGGATATTCAGTCAATCCGTCACTGGGAATTTTCCAGCACCACAAACTCCCCCACTGCCTTGGATGCCTGCACATTGATTTGCTGATGTTCCAGCTGGTCGCCCAGGTAATTTAGAAAAATCTGCTCTTGCTGAGTGCTTGTGACTAGAGTGACAGTGTGTCACCCCCACCCCCCCAACAGTGTCTCCCCCCGATACGCTCTGTCACATTATCTGATGCTGTTTTTAGTGCTAAATGGCAGGAAATCCCCACCACAACAAGCTTATAATTATAATTTTCTTGCAGTGGTATAGAAAGAACACGACCAAACAGCACTTCCCAGGAGCACCCTGTGTGACGCCATGCGCTAAGCTAATTGCTGCCCATTGCCACACTTTGACATGGAGGACAGTGTTTGAGGTGATAAGGTAGCAATCTGGACCACGCTGGCTCTTTTCCGGCATTTGGAGATCATGCTCAAAAAGGGGGGTGGTTTGAAGGGGTGGCGGGAAAGAGTGAGGGGTTCCGGCTTGTGGTTGTT
>JAACJT020000053.1:1662954-1708198 GCA_009936485.2 Gymnarchus niloticus
GTGGGGAGGAGGACTGGAGACGGGGGGGGGTGTGTGCGGGGGTGGGGAGGTGGGGCGCAAAGGGGGGGGGGGTTTGGGGGGGGGGGGAAGGGGGGGGGGGCAAGGACTCCCTGAGGTACGACGGATTAGAAGGAAGTCTCTCTGGAGGGGTAATTAGCCCATGCTGATTGTCTAAGATCTGATAACCGACCCCCGCAACCCCCCCAACCCACTTTCCACCCTACTTACCAGACCCCTGTGAGAGTTTAGGTGGGGGCAAAAATAAGGTGGGTGTGTGGGAGGAGTCTTTGTCACCCGATACCGTGATGTGAGTATAATGGGACCCAGTCCAGATTCAGCAGGTTTTATGCTTGGATCTGCATGATGTTGGCGTTTTTCATAGCCTTCCACTTAGTACTGGCCCTGACTTACCCCTGCATTAGAGTACAAGGAACCTCTGGACTAAATGGGGGCGTGGAGTGGTGTGGGAGTGTTCATGAGCTGCTCTTAGGAGGCATCCCTCAGCTGGGACCTTGCTTCTCAGCAGGATGTTCCATCAAAATCCCCCATGACGAGCGTTCCACTTTGGCTCTCTCTTGCAGCCACTAGATGGCAGCAGTGAGTAGAGCGGCACTGATAACCTGGACAGCATATCGTCTGTACTTGTTCGAGTGTCTAATTGGCAAACAGGCATTTTTTTTTCATTAAGGTCAAGTTGTATCAGCTAATTTGCACCTGATGTTCTCTTAATGAAGACACGAAAAAGGCCCGCAGAGAGAGACAGGGTTTTAAGAGGAGACTCTCACGACAGGTTGTTGAGATAATAACTAATCAGTTTTATGTAATTAAGGCCATAATATGCACACACACAGACGCAGACACAGTCATGCTAAAGCGTACGAAAACTTTTCTTTTGTTTGAGCATGTTTAAACACGATTAAAAACGATTAAAATAAACAGATCCTAAATGTGATGAAATCACGGGTAAGACTACAAATTTACACAACCCATGTCTTGCAGCTAACATGGTACAATTAAGCAAATGTTAAACATATCAGAAAATCATTTTTACAGTCACATGGGAGAAACTGAAGCCTGAAACAAAGTCAGGTAAAGTTTAAATAAATGTGAATTTAATGTAAATGTATTTAATTACATTAGATTTGGTTTATGATGATTTCACTTTAAGAGGCTCTTTTGCGTGTCATTGTGGTTTTACTAGAAAGGCAGACCCTGGATGCCCAGCTATGGGTGGAGGACTGGATTCTGAGTGGTGGGTTTTGGGAGCCCCCTGGGGGGTGGGGGTGAGGTATCGTGGCCCACCATAGACGAGGGCTGGCTCCTCTTCTCTCCTGGAGGTGCTCCTCAGCCATTTTTCTCAGATTCCCATAATCCCTAGGCTATGTTTTATGCCTCGCGGAGTATACAGCCATCTCACCCAGACTCCCCAAGCTCAGAATGATTGGTACGCACATCAGTGTTTTCACGAACCCTCCCTACGGCATCTGTGATGGACCTTCTGAAGAACCTGTCACCAAGTCCATGCTTTCCTCATTAGGCCCAGCTGACCAAGGGCCGCCGGCTCTGTCCCGAGCCTTTCCTGTGCTAATTGGCCCGGTGCTATTAGTGCCGTCCATTAGTGCCCCTCCCCAGCCCCTCACCCCCCGTCCCTCCTCATAGCTCGCCTTTCTTACTGCGCCTCAGAGACACCAGAGTGCTCGCACAGGCCGCCGCAGGTGAGCGAGCACACACACGCGCATGGGTGGTGTGCTCCTGCGTGCACTTTCGACTCCAAAGCCTAAATAATGTCCTTCCTACATCATTTTGGTTGGCCGTCGCTCGATCGATTCAACATTAAGAAATACGCTAGAAATCCCAGGCGCAAAACAACAAAAATGGCTGTTTGGTGTAAGGAGCTCACAAACTGCAGATACGGTTGCTTGGTGGTTGGCGCTCACACCTCCCATGTCGGGGGTTTGAATCCCACCTCCAGTTCTGTGTGCAAGCAGTTTGTGGGTTTCCTCCTGCAGTCCAAAGACATGCGTTGTAGGCTGTATTGGGTTTGTGTGTGACTGTGCTCGGTGATGGGTTGGCACCCCATCCAGCATGCCTCCGTCTTGTGCCAAAAAGCTGCCTGGCATAGGGTCCAGGCCCCCCCCATGACCCTGAATAGGAATAAGCAGTTAGGAAAATGGATGGAATTAATGGGGTTTTCAAATGCAGAGTGGAACGATGACATTGTACAGGTGCAGAGGCGTTCAAGACACCCCAGGTTTATGGAGAGATGAATCCATTTTGGAGCAGAGATGCAAGCGGCCTAGCGGATGCACTACATCCTGCGTGAGCAGCGAGCCCATGTTACAGACATTGTTCTGTATTCGCTGCGATCATCCAAACCTGACCACGTGTACATAGGTAACTTTTTTATTTAACAAGGAGAATCGCACGGAGCCAGCTTCGATCAAGTGGAATCCAGGCCGGCCAATTCCCACAGTCTGTGTCGGCTTCTAAAGATGCATTTTTCATAGCACACCGAGCATGGTGACGTCCCATATCGCTGCAGGGCATTGGAAAGGGGATTATATGAAAAAAAAGATTAAATATTAAAATTCTCACTCCATCCCAGTGCTGGGAGCCACACAAGCGAGCTCCCCCCCCCCCGGAGGGAGACTCTCGGCTGGGGTAGTTGGAGGGGCAGAGTGGGGTAAGCCGTAGTTGAAGGGGGGAGGTGGGAAAAATATGCACCCACCAATAAAGCGACCCCCTGTTCTACAGCACTTCATGGCACAATACTGTAGATGTGAGAAGATTTCTTCTGCGAGATGGAGTACCAGGCCCCATGGTGTTGTTTGTGTTTGAGGAGGACATACACATCACACAACACCAGCGACTCAGGAAATGACCGTTTTCACGATTTTGGGATCGATCGGCATTGTCTAAATGACTGACAAGTCACACGGCCAATGAGGGTTCAGCTTTCACGACAGATGGTATCCACAGGAGACATTTTTTTTCCTTCAGGATGACTGCTCTCGTGCCTGTCGCCATCGACGGGAACTCCTGGCAGCTGAAGGGGCAGTTGAACGGAAACTTCCAGCAGATATGGGGGTGGCGGCTAGCCTCCCTTTGTGACCGTAAGGTTGTCTGTTCTCGTCTGGCAAAGTGAAGTGAAAAAAAAAAAAAAAACTGTGAGTTTCTAAAAAATTCCATATTCAGTAAATCTAGGCAACGTCAAATCAGGTCAATGTTGTAACTTTCGAGCAAAATCACACATTTTCAACTTTATAAGTACATATTCCCTTACTTGTAAAACTTGCTCTGGACAAGGAAGCAGACAAAGTCATATGACCAGAAACTGGGAGGAAAGAGGGGGGACTATGTTTGAGTGCTGGGGTAGACACGGCTTTAACTAAACGGGGGGGGACAACTGGCTCCTGTAAAGGGTAAGACGGTGTGGACTGGGGCATCAGTGTGTCCAGGAGGCTGAGAGAAAAAACAGGTCCAGCCTTCCACTGTATTCTTGTCTTGTGCTTTACCAGCTCAAGGTAGTCATTCATTGCTAAACATCAATAGTCATTACATTTTCCCACTCTTGAGACGTACTAGTTTTGCCACTTTGTCAATAGATAGCAAAAAACTAAATGTGTAATTTAAACTGTCAGCGCCCCCTACAGGGAGGCACTGGTATATGCAAAGTTGATCTGCTTGAAAATTGTTGTGTTACAAGTTTATGAATTTAACTGTGTAACTGATAGCCGTAACCCTTCTTTGCTCTTTTCTAGATCCAGTTTTTTTTTTTTTTTTAATGAATGACCTCGTTCTCAGGACAGCAGTGCCCCTCCTGGAACTTGAACCTGAAAGCTTTCGGTCACAGCACTGCCATAATCCCCGAACCACCAGCTGTCCCTGCTCCACCCACCGCTCCTCCCAGTTATAAATGCAGTCACTGCATCTGCTGACACGGAGTGGAAGGTACCGGCTGACGACACCAGCGTGACGAATTAAAGCAGACCCCCAGGATTCAGGGGCCCCGTGGGCCACCACTAACCTAGACGGGTCATGAGATGTCACAGAAAGTGTTTTGGAAGCTTCTGATCCTGCCCCTCACAATGCTGGGTTCTTGAAAGGTGAAATTTCCAGACTGGGTCCTGTGGAATTACTTCTCAGAGTCTGCATGGTGAATGGGGTGGAGGATGTCGTACCCTGAACTGTAGATGGGGGCTACCCTGACAGATGTTCTACTGGCGAGTGAGTGCTGTACAGACAGGGTAGGGGGTCAATTAGGCCCCCCCTGCTGCTTTACACACTCATCTCCGCATCTGGCTCCATTATGCAAAGCACTGAAAACCGAGGATGATGCCTGACATGCACTAATACAGCAGGTTCCTGGGCGTCTCCAGCCTCCCTTCTCTTCTTCACGTTTGTCATGTCTGCCTCCTTCCAGGTAACAGAACGCTCCTTTCATGTTGTATTTAATTTCACAACACACGCGTCATGCACAGGCAGTGCTGATTTACATGCAGTTCCCCGCCAGCGTTGCTCGGTAGCAGGGTGCTGCTTCATGGGACCTGGGGCTCAGGGGAGCATTATGGATCTGAGACACCCTCAGGGAAGTGTGACTGTGGTGTCTCCTGCTGACATCGCAAAGAATGGTTCTCCGGTCCTGAAAATGTGACATTGTTTCACCTGCAGAAAATCAATCGCATGAAATTTTATTCTCGTGTGAAATCTGTCTGAAAAAGCATTATAAATAGTGTGCAGACTTTTTTTGATAATAATAGCAAACTGATATCATGGTTTATAAGCAGCAGCTCTGGCTATCAAAGTGCATCTCTTAAACCTTAAGAAAACACTTGGATACCACAAATTGTTCATAACGAAAACTCAAAAGCTCACACAGCCACAGAACCACACACACACACACACACACACACACACACACACAACCACACACACAGACAGACAGACAAATAAAACAGTTTACAAATAGTTGTTAATGAAACCACAATTTGCACAGTCTAACAGTTTGGACTCCAAATTTTAAATTATGATAATTGATCCCAACAAAAAACTATAAAATTATTTATTAAACATTAGAAACTTACTTATTTTTGTTTCATACCCTTTGTATTAAAATGACAATGGATCAAGAACCCACAGGCACACACACACTCAAATAAATAGAAACATAACGATGTAACTGAAAAGGTTAACCACCCCCTGCCAACATATTTGCATAGAGTGACGTTCAGCCGAAACGGTAAAATTCTTCCCTGGAAAAGACTGCCTAAGAAAAGAGGTTCCTCTTTTTCAGCACCCCCCCCTCCCCATTTCTGGCTAATCAACATCCCGGTTGCTGGTGAAAATGCCAGCTAGTTATAATAACCACAAGACCTGTTGATAATAATAACCACAAGGCCTGTTGATTTTTTATGCTTTCTTGCTCGAGGGCAACGCCCACCCCACCCCACCCTCCCGCCCTTCCTATACACCTGCTGTCGGCATCGTGAAAAAACGCGGTGTGCACAATAGCGGTAGATCGGACCTATTGGCTGTCACAAAGACGCTTAGCAACAATGCAGCCACGTGCATGTATGCGTGTGCGTGTGTGTGTGTGTGCGGGCCTCTCTTGCCGAGCCGCAGGGCACCTGATAACAGAGGTACATTTCCTTGGCGCGTGGCTCGATGTCAGCCTCAGGTTGTCGGACACATGCTGACAATAGCGTTTAGTCTGGAGCATGTCCCACGCGCCACTCAGGCCTAAATGGAATCCGGCGGAGACAAATCTGCACTTTGCCAGCGTCCCGGCTCGTGGTCCAGGTAATGGGGAGTAACGGGGAAGCAGAAGAGGTTAACTAACCAGAGGGGACTGTCCCATCTATCTTCAGTTTGCACTGAGTGCTAGTTATTGATCCAGAAGTCACCCCAAGCTGTTCCCAGACAGACTCCCAACTTGGAGCGGAAGGTGACAGGGCTTGTGGCAGAAATTGCCGTTCCACGAGAATTTAAAGGGTCCTGTTCTTAATGTATTTCTCAGGAGGTGGATATTAAATAGATGTGCAAATTTAACGAGGGTAATGTTCCCTGAAAGCAGGAATCACCCTTTACAAAACAGCACCATGGCCATTCAGAAAAGGTACCCGACTGTCACTGCAAAAAAAAAAAAAAAAAAAAAAACCTCATACTCGTCGAGACGGCTGTCTGATTATCTGATACGTCGCCAACTTTTCATCTTGGATCCCAAGCTGAACAGCAGACGCAAATTTGATGAATACGGACCCAAGGAGCATGGGCCGTTTGTCCGAGTCAAGTCTCTTTCAGTTCTTACACTGGCAGACCTGCGTTGTTACAGCGCGAGCAAACAGGCAACAGCAGGCAAGCGTATGACTCGCACTTTGGCCCTGATATCTCAAGGTACCAGTATGAAGAAGATAGAATTCAGGTTCTCAAATTATCCTGCATTGTATGAGAGCATTTTAAGTTGAATATGACAAAAGATTAATAATAGACAGATTAATAACAAGGAATAATAATAAAAATAGTAGTAACAATAACTCCCAAGGACCCTGACCAGGGGGGTATTGAAGAGAGCAGGTTTAACAAATCCAAGAATTAAACCTGAATTCTACTTGGAGAAAACTGAAAGCCCGACTTTAGGTTTTGTGGATTCCTCAAATCTCCCTGAATTTCTCCAGTCAGAATTCAAGTTTAACTTCTGGATATGCAGTAAGAAAATGGATTGAATAATAATAGGAATAATAATAATAAAGCAAGAACCTGATTCTACAGTCTAATAATATGACACATCTTCTGAGTTGCCCAAATCATTTTCTGTGCCAGGGGAGACCAGGCCTCACGACTGAAGGGGACGCTTCAAACCTTGAGTTGGAGGCTCTGACGCATAATTAAAGTTCGCCATGACAACGCTGGCAGGGATGGGAACAGGTGTCCCTCAGGAGGGAACTTAGAGGAGCCACATCAATCAGGCCATCGGACAGGGCGAGTGAGTCAGCCTCTGCGCCGTTTAAAGATATAATTGTGATCAGGCTCGAAGAGCCAGAAGACCTGACCTTCTCCATTGAGCCTGCGTCCGCCTGGCGTCACAAGTCTGTAGAGAACGTCCTCGGGGTTTCAGACCTGCTGTCCTAGAACTGGCTCACAAGAGTTGTACTGGGTGCTGTTAAAACTAGTGCAAGCAGGACATGTGGCAAGTAATGAAAGGCACCTGTAAAAGAGGCTACTTCATAAAAAACCTGTCAACGGGACCTCTGAACGAGACCACCGAACAGAACAATCAAACAGAACTTCTGAACAGGACCTCTGAATAGAACCTTCGAACTGGACCTCTGAACTGCACTCCCAAGCAGAACCTCTGAATCCATCCTTCAAACAGAACCTTCAAGCCAGACCTTGGCTTTGAATCCCAAGAGAAGGACACTCAAAGTACACGAGGTGCATCGGGTGTATATGAATCTGTAAAGCTCTGTGAGAATGTCGTAACCAAGGAGGTCGTGGAGATTTCCGAGGTACGGTGGGTAGCCACTCTCTGCTGTGTCAAGAGGTGTTAAAAGAAAGGTCAGAATCCACCATAACCCAGGGAATTAGAAGAGACACACTGAGGAGAGCCCAGTCAAGACGCTTAATCCACCCCAAAAAGACCTTCCAAAACCAGGTTGGCTCAAAACATGTAGCTTTGCCTAGACATACAGAGACCTGTTCTGTAGGTTTTTCTGTGAATCTGTGCCAAGAGCGAAGCCAAGAGGCGCAGGGGAGTAAAAATTAACTGCGTGGAAAGAAGAGAAGTACATCAGTGATAGGCAGGTTTTCTGATAAAGATCTAAGAATGAAGGCTTCTAAAATTAAGAAGGAATGTGGTAAGTTTAAAAGGCGGTGCCGGTGGTTCTGAAGTGCATAAAAACGGGAAGGAGGCGGCTGACAGGCCATTGGAGAAGTCAGCATGTTTCGTTTTTTTAACGGGTAAATCCTGTACTCCACAGCCCTTTAACTGCATACAAGATCTACAGGTGAGATGGAGAGGTCAGGACATGCACGCACGCACAAACACACGCACACAGAACACCCATCCTCCGGCTGCCCTTTTTTCTCGGCAGAAAAACACAGGGAAAATAAACCCGGGGGAAGCTGGGAATTAGGGGGCCGGCCCCCCCCCCCCCCCCCCCCCGTCCAACCACAGACACAGGCTTCCCAGCTGACGGCGGCTCACGTGACGCATGGGGACGGGGGGCCCTGATGCTCCTGTGACTGGCCGCCCATCATATGGCATGCCTGGGGGGTCTGGGGGGGTCCAGGAGGCCGACGCTCGTTGCTCCGCCCCTTCTCTTCTTTCCCTGTCTCACTTGTGCCTCTTTAGCATGTGAACAGTGGCGGTTTTTTTCTCTTTCTGTCCATCGACTGTCTGTCATTAGCCCCCCCCCCGTCCATCCTGCGCAAGCACATGTGTTACAGGTAGTATTGAAACATCAGAGTCTTGGGGGTGATAATCCCAGGCTCCAGCATCTCCAAACTACTAACCAGACAACGCTGGTCACACATGTGGCTACAAAGGTCACATACCCACAGAACCACACACACACACACACACACACACAAAGTGTGTTTTTAACTTTGTGGGGATGTTTCATTCATTTATATGGGCCTAATCCTCATACTAACTATGACAACCCCAACCCTTACCCAGACCTGATCATAACTCAAAGTAACCCAACAAAATACAAGACTTCTTACTCTTTTGGTTTTTTGATTGCATTAAGAGATTTTTCTAAAATTGACATTATCCTTGTGGGGACACTACAAACATCCCCACAAGGTAAAAATGTCAGGATTTTATTACCTCCTGGGGACACACACACACACACACACGCGGCCCCTACCCTCGGCTCCCTCAGACAGATGGGGTATCATCTTACGTCCTCGCCACTGGGAGGGTGACACAATAACAGCGGGTGGCATGTGGTCAGGCCCAAGCCCTTCCCAGAATGCTGAGCATCGAGGGGCGGATGACTCGCTTCCAAAAATGGCGTTTAATGGCACAGGCTGACATCCCTTCCTTAGAAAAACTGGCGATTTATGAGCCCTCACAAAGGCGTCACATAACATTGGCCTGCCTGGAGCGGTGCGGTGGTGTTCGGAGTAGCAGCCGACGGGGGGGGTTATGGGTTTATACCTCACAGGGAAGGCAGCAGAGTAAAAGACAGGGCAAAACGAGCACCCCCCCATCCCCTGTAACGACCCCTCTTCATTGTGGGAATTTGTAACAAACAAATCCAATCCATTACACACCACTGGCATAATTTATTTATTGCGCTTGTTTCTCCGTAAAAAGCCCATTCCTTGTACGTGTGTGTGTGTGTGTGTGTTTTTCTCCCTCTTTGTATGCTGCAGGGTCACGCCTGTAACTTGCGTGTTCAAGTGTTTGCGGTGGGCAGACCTACAGACAGTCACTGAATCCCAGTCCAGTGGGCTTGGGAGGGACATCAGTGGTTGTTCCTAAATCTACAAACTTCATTCCGGGAAGAAAGCCGGGAAGATTGAACCGTGAGAAGTTGATGCCCCTCGTCTGCAAGATGGGTAGCCCATGACATGAGGAGCGACATGAGGAAACCAGGAGCAGGGTCTGACGGACACCGGGGTACGGTCCTGTCACCTGTCCTCAGAAAGCTTCAGAAAACCACCTAAAACTAAAACCCCAATGTCGCAGTAAATTTGCACTGGTCCAGTCGGAAAATCAGCGGTTAAAAGGCATCAAGTTGACCTTGGCCACGAGGCCTTATAATCAGCAGGACCTACTGGATGTCCTTGTAGACGGGGTGGCATCTAAAACCTCTGAGCGGCTCTCCTGTGGGAGACCACAGAAAAAGGCTGACTGTTTTCCATTTCTATTTGTCCTGCTATCTCTCTCGCAAGTCTGCGGTCAATTTCACCAAAAAAAAACGTAGTAAAAGATCAACATGTAGTCTCGAACGATGTGGTCGGCCTCTGTCTGCCCGAGAGATTAACCAGCGGTCCAGGTCTCCGATCCAGTTCTGGTTCAGTGTGGAAAGCCTCCGTCACACACTTGCACCCAAGGGTTCGAATGTCAGGTTCTTGCCTGGAGGAGTGGGGGGGCTGCTCTCTCCCCTAATTCAGGGAACTCCATCCTATCAGCCTTCATGTCAGTGCTTTTGATCCTAATGGCCTCTAAAGTGCTGAGATCAACAAAGAGTCTTCATAACACAAGGAAAGGAAATGATCTGACGTCTTTAAAAGGAACGGAGAGCATCAGTATGATTAATAATAGTGTATATTATGTGTGGAATCGCTACAGCAAAAGTCGGCAGATCCCTGGTTCCTGACCACATTCCCAAAGGGGATGGACCAGACCAGTGGGTCCATTTGCCACTCAAGCCTCCTGAAGAACTGAACGATCGAAAGAGGAAAAATCCCCGAAAGAGCTCACGAGAATAAAAGGAAAAACAAAGCAGGTTTTTACCTGGAAAGTTCCACTTCTTTATTTCTCACTCGTTCCATTCATAAGAAAATGCGAGCATCCCGAGCCTCCCAACATTTTTGCCTAGCACTTTTCCAGACACTCAGATCTGATGGAAGTCTTTTGGCTGGAGGCACTGAGATCCACCCGAGAAATTCGCTCAATGCAAGAATAAAGACTTAAAAGGGAGGCAACACAAGAGTTTGCTCTCCCCTACCTATTCAGGCCAATGGCATTAATTAAGAAAGGCAAACAAATAATTACAGCTTTCCTGCACCCCTGAATAATTAACGGGCTTTCCAAAAGCCTTTCCCTATGCTTTGCTGGAAGGAACTTTGTGCCCAGGTCAACAAAGCAAAATGCCTTTTTTCCACTGGATGATGGATTGGAGAACTTGCGTTCAATTGGGTGTTAGGCTGGAGGCAGGGTGTTCCACCACAACCTCTCACAATCCCCCTGACTACCACCATGCGAACATGACGCAATACTCTCAGGAGCAGGCTGCATGTTCACGGGGGCTGTTTGTGGAATCGTACGTCACGGTAAAAATCAAGTACCTGCTGAATGAATCAATCTAGACACAGGTGTTTATGGCAACAGGATGCACCGTCGTTCAGAAGGAGCACTTCCGATCCAAAAACATCCACTTCCAAACGTGTCTTGCTGTTGCACCCTTGAACTATGTACTTTAGCCGAATGGCTGAACTCAACTCAAAAAATTTTGTTGATATCATACCTCAGTAATGGTGACAAGGGGCAGAATTGGCACACTGTGGGACTGTCCCCAAATCCCCCCAACACACTCTGGCCCCCCTTGTCTTTTCTTTACCTTGCTGGTCATTAAAAATTCACAACTCTATTCTCAGCTAATTGTTCCCTACAAGACAAAGCCCAACATGATGGAATTAAATTAACCCATTACCCAGTGTCTTCTGCAGTTCCAGGAGTCCAGTGTGTGTCTGTGTGTGTGTGTGCATGCTCACAAAATGGATAAAAACACTGTCCCCACAAGATAGCAAAAATGTTCCCACAAACAAAGCTACATTATGGGCCAGGCTGGTGGGGCCAGAGCCCAGGCATCTTGGTGGTCCATGATCTTGCCGGCTTTTACCATAATCTGCTAAACGTTCAGAAATGTGCAATTTGTTGCCAGGTTGCATCCATGTCTGTTTTTTGTGGTCAGGGGTCATTCATTAGTAAACCCGCAGCCAAAGGCTGATCCCCCAAGGAAGAAGCCACAGGTAACACACCACACACACCCTCTCCAGGCAGGTTCAGGCCTCAAATCAGAGCCTCTGACCACCACAGACCACCTGCCTGTCCAGAAACCTTGCCAAGGCTGTCAGCTGACACACTCTGGTACAGCAAAGCAGTTTGAAGTTCTCAACACCTGCTTGTGTACGACTAGCAGGACAATTCAGTCCACAATTTTAGAACAGGATATCTCCATGGATCTATTAAGCACTTTATTTAAAGGTTCAAGAGCAGGATTCTAATGGACAGGACCCTTTCCAAACACGTGCCTGATTCTATTGCCAGGCAGCTCCCTGTGTACGAGATCACTACCACCTAGGGTGCCTCTCCACTACAAGACTTTTCAAATCTTTTACGATCATGAAACAACTGGGTGGTTAACACTTAACACTTAATGACACTGCAGATTTTTGATGCGTTGGGGATTACAAACAACGTGACTTCAGCAGTTTTGCTCCCAACTCCAGTCGTGAAATTCAAGCATGTTTGAAATTCTACAACTCGTTTGAACCACCGTCGGGAGGCCAGAGATGAGAGTCTGGGCCCGTCATACACTACGCAGTCTGCACCAACAAATCAGCTCTGCGGGTTGGGGGACCCTCTCACAGGACATTACATACCTTTAAAAAAATTTCCTGAGAACAAAAATCAGACTACAGAGCAGCCCGTCAATCCACGGAATTGAGTAGAAAATGGCCGTTTGGCTCACGTAGGGCCATGGAGTATCACTCTGCTCAGCCTGCCATTGATGAGGTGACCCCCCCAACCATTCCCTGCGCACCAGCAAAGCCGTCAAGCTCACTGCCTCACCGCCTTACAGCCTCATCACCACAGAGGTCAAGAGAGGCCTACTGATGGCTGGAAAATAGCCTACTTTGTCTGTACTTAACTTTAGCGTGTGGAGGTGCTTGACAGCCCTTCTGAGGCAGGAAGTGGAGGGGCGGGAGTAGAGAAATGGGGGATTAACTCTGAACGAAAACTATGGGGGGGTTAACGTGTATGAAGTCAGGTGGCGGGGCGGGGTGGAGGAGGTTGGGTGTTCGGTGTGGAGTCTCAAACTTCCTGTGGTTGTGCACTAAGGAGAAACTTCCAGAACTGTCAAGCAGGTGCATAAAACTTTTTGAAGTACAAACAAAACATTTACCTCTTTTTTTAAACCCACAACTATTACATCTTACAACGCTAGAATAATCAAAAAATAAAAATCAGACTGTATTTTAAATGCATCCATCTTCTATAACCGCTTCACTCACACAGCATGTATTTAAAATGCTGTACACTCATAAATCCAAACATCATCCATCTTTTATATTTTTCTAGTTCAGATAAACTTTGTTTGTTTGTTTGTCCATCTTTTTTCCAGGTTTCCCTGGACCTCAATCGCCAGCAGCCTCCATCTCCCCAGGTTCTGGGGGAAGGGGGTCACCCCCAGACAGAGAGACTCGACAACAGCATCTTAATTAAAGCCCGACCTCATTAGTCTCTCTCACAGTCCTTTCCGTGTCAAAATGTTCCCGATCCAGTTAATCTTCTTCCTCTTACATCTCATATGCTTGTTCTGGTGAGCGGTAAAGACGTAAAATCAGACAAACGAGGCGATCTTTAAATATTAATTATGCATTAATTACATTCATATGACAAAACAAAACCCCGTTAATGATTCATGAACGTGCTGCTCAGTTTGTTTCTAATTTCATTGTCCAATCAGACTCTTGAAGGGAATTAGGATCTCGCCACATCTAAATAAGATAATTACATATCAGAGTTTAAAGGACGCCCCTAAAACCAGTCAAGCTCCCAATATGGGGGTCCAGCTCACTCAGAGACCACTCTTAGTCCTGTTCTCCGTATTAAATTTCTCTAAGACACAGAAATCATAACATTTCTCTCATGATCTCATACATTTAATTAATATGTAGAATTTTTTGTACAAGTAATAGCCTGTGGCGACTCAGCCTACGAGTGTCGGGGAGCATGACCGTGCGGCATCGTCCGAATCTGTCCTCTCGGATTTCGGCACATGTGCCACCTGTGACCCCTGACCCTGCTGTGATCCCGGACACTGAGACCCAAGCCCCGCGATTCGTGAAGCAGACAGAGAGGACAGCGAAGGATCGAAGCAATGGCCAGCTCTGTGTAAGGCGCGAGACAAATGTGTTTCTTACCCAGCATGCACCTGGCATCTATGGTCTATGTATACTGTGGGGATGTACAAAAATAATGATACATCGATACATCTCTTTTCTAGCTGTTATCATGGTGCGGCAGCAAAACAAATAAAACCACCTTATTCAGCCTGCCTTGGCTTCCTACTGCAGAAACAGCTTTATGTCGCTACGAACGGCCATCGACGGAATCCGTCAGAGACCAAGTGCTCCCAGCCAGGGATCGTCTAAATCGTCTCCGAGTTTCCCGTTCTCTCGGTTTGTAATCGCCCCCCCCCATACCCCTCTGTTGGGCCAAACCTGCCTCCCTCGACTCATAAATATTTCAAAGCCCAAAGTTTGGTAAACAGTCATGTAGGGGGTGCTGTTGCCGGAGAAACGGGGTCGCCAGGGGAAAGGAGGACGGGTGCACGGGGATCAGGTAAAGACAGGTAAGATGTTGTCAGTTCACCCTCTCCATCATACCCCAGCAGCACGTACGGGGCCTTTGAAATCTCCTGGAAATCATCCTCAAATAGAAGCAGGAGGCACGGCTACTTTGGTGCCCCCCGATCCATATCACAGCCACATGCCTTTACCCACAGTTCACCGTTCACAACCACATACGACACGGTTCATACCAGTTAATCAGTTTAACCAGTTTACAACAATATTATGCGTTACCTAGCAGCTTACAACCATTTATCACCTTACTTTATATACTTTTCACAAATTATTTTTGAACTGCAGTTAGCTTAAAGGCTGCCCTCGTATTTAAAGTGACCGGCGTGGGTTTTAAAGCCAATGAAAAAGAAGAAACGCGGCAGTGACAGACACTCTGATGGGGCGGACGCAGGGACAAGTAAGTAGAAATCGACAGAAAGGGTGGGCTGGAAGATGGGGGGCAAACCTCGGACAGGGGTTTTTGGGGGGGGGCAACGTCAGCAGCGAGAGGCATAGTGTAACAGTAGCCGACCCCAGCGATAGGCCTCTGTTCTGGTTGTGACTGAGAGAGGCGGGGGCCGGGGGGGGATAATTGGCACAGCGCAGCGAACATATGGTGGAGCAGGGGAACCTGCTGCCGTAGCAGCTGTGCGCTGGGTGCTCAGGATCAGAGACACATTAGGGCCCCCTCCCTGCTCCTCAGCCCACTCCCATTCTCCCTCCCCCACAGACACACATTTAAATTACCCCCCCCACATCCCCCCAGGGCATTCTCCTAAATCAAGCGGACAGAAGAAGGGGAGTGTAAGGGCGTGTGGCCTGGGGGGCGGAGCCACTAAACTTTGTTCTCTCCCTCTGTCCGTCTCTTATCTCGAGGAAATAAGAACACGATTGAACAATGATTTCCTTTCTCTCCCCCCCCCCCCCCCCAACCCCATCATCCCAAACAACTGAAATCCAGGACGAGCGAGGCTGGTACTATACAGGTGATGGACGATGCCGTGTCACATGACCTGGTTGAGCCAGCCTTGGCTTGACTGGGACTTGGCTCAGCCAGAGAATCCGTTACCCATAAATATTTACCAGGCTCCGATTGCCAGTTCGTCTCTTTTTAACCTGAGCTTCACTCAGTCTTCACGGTGTCATCAGATAATGCTGGTTTTCCGAAGTTTGCGAAGGGTCTTTAAACGGACTTTTGAAGTCCGTTTGATGCCTGACAGGGACGAGCAAGACAAACACTTGCTTTTTTTTTTTATCATTTATGAGCCTCTGAGGAGTCATTTCCCCACATTTTCTTAATTGACAGATTAGCCAAGGACAGGAGAAGGCCCCGGGTTCGACATGGTATAAAGTAGGTGTTAATGAATCTCAGGGTGGGACTGTGCTCAGGATTCAACACCGAGACAGAGAGTGGGAGGAAAATGTGAGTTCTGAGTATGTCACCACATCCCTGTTTGAGGGTTAAGGTTGCAGGTCCAATAGGAACAAATAAATGATAAAAGTCGACTCGGGACTGCGGAAGATCTTCACATCTCCAGCAGAGCACAGCAGAAAGGCAAAGAGGCCGAGACACAGGTGTCACTCAGTAGTTTCCGCCTGACACCTCATCAACACCAGGCCCCGCCGCCATTTATAATTATAAATATTAATACTAATATTATTTCTCTCCCGAAGTACCACCCAGCGAAGAAGACACACTGACAGATTCTAAGCGTTAATGATAACGATGGCAACGTACTGCCACCGTTCCTGGCACAACCGAAGTGAACCAGCTTGTGAAGCCGAATTAGAGCATTCGCCGCACCGGCCCAGGGACTGCCGCAAAACCCGAAAATAAAAGAAATGGAGAAGGTTATTGTTCGGGAGGAGAAGAAAAGAACAAAATCGGATATTTAAATAATTAATAATGAGGTTACGATTAATAATTCAGATGTACAAATCAGGGAAGGTGGTATGTTATTAATCTTTAAAGGTACAGCACACCTGCTTCTTCCATCGCTGAGTGTTTCTCTGAACCGCGGACCGGTCCGGTCCCAGCAGTGGCCTCGGTCCCTGCAGTGACCCCCCCCCGGCCTCCGCCCTCCGCCCTCCGCCACGGAGCCCCCGGGTGTTCAGAGGCCGAGGAGAGCACAGCGCAGGCTCCCCTGCAGTACCGCGAGCCGTCGCTAGGTAACCGACACGCAGGTAAATAAACACCTGGGCTCCTGCACGCGCAACGCCGCCCGCTCCAGGTGATGACCTTCCAGCTTCGGGTAGGCCTTTCACCCGCTTCGTGTCACAGGACCCTGTTGTCCCTGCCGTTTATCCTGCGTTTGCTGACTTTGAAAGCGTACGAAGGTCTCAGTCTGCCCACCTCAAACTGCTCAGCGCTGCCTCTCTGCCTGAGAAGAAGCTTGGGTTGAATTATTCAGATCGTCCAGCCTTTTCTCACTCTTACTTCTTATATAAGCCCCACAAAGTAAATCATACATTTCTGCCAAGTCTTAAAGCACTGCTCAGTATAAAATCTTCGGTGCCCCTAAAAAGTATTTTTGTAATTAATGAATATCAGCAGCGTTAAACGCATCTTAATTTGGCTGCCAAAGCGGGAAACTGAATCGATGTTATTATATAATAAAGCCCTAAATATATAAAATGGTTGTAGGGAATTCATGGCACGCTTTTACTTTATGGTGTTAAATTGTACGGCTCGCGGGGGGCCCACTGGCAGAGGGCAGTCTGCGTCACGTGACCCGATCTCACACCAGGGGGGCCGCGCTGCGCCTCGCCCCGCTGCCGTTCCCAGGCAGAGAGTACATTATTCAACAGCGATGCTGCAGCTTCGCTATCCCGCAAACCCGACCGGACCGCGCTTCTTTCATGCTCCTGGATCTGCTGGCTGACCACCCCCACCCTAAAGAAAACGCGGGAATAAGCGGCGTCTCTCACCTGTCGCAGTGATGCATGTCCGCCGTGCTGACCCCCCACGTGGCCATTTCCGTGCCGAGCGAGACCAGAGCCACTCCTGCTGTCTGGTTCTCCAGTGGCGGCTCGGTCCCCATGAGAAAGGGTCAGAGGGAGCGGGCAGGTCTGCACTGCGGGTAGAGCTGTGGTTGGAGCTGCAGTAGTGCCAGGAGCTCCTGCTTTGAAGGTAGCCGGCGGTGTGACGAAGGGAGAGCGAAGCTGCTGGTTTATATGTATTCCCCTGAACCAGGGGGACTGAATAAATAATACAATAGATATTCCTGTGATGCAGTCTCTCGGCGGCGTTCATAATTATTTCATTATCGCTGTAATGAGAGGGCGTCCCGCTACACCTCTCACTGCCAGCTACCTGTGTTGGCTGCTGGGCGGGCAAGTGGTGGGGCACCAAATGCCTGCTACGTAGGATCACTGTCTGCACCGCGCATCTACAGTGGGATTAGGCTCAAAGTGTGCACAGGGTCTGTAATAACACAGTCAGAGCATGCACAGGGTCTGTGATAACACAGAGTGTGCACGGGGTCCCATGATAAAGTGTCTCTGGTATGCCCTGAGCGTTTTCATAAAGATTAACCACACCCTAATCTCCACTGGGTGTTTTTATATCTAAAAGATAATAATGAACAGAACACCCGGCTGACAAATAAATCTATTTTGCTAAGGTTTTTGCAGCTCATTCTGCTTGTGGATGAGATTCCTTCCATTCTGTGGGCGCTCCCAGCACAGGCGTGCTTGGGACGGGATGCCGGCAGCTCTGATTCTTAGTGGGACAGGGGTGCACTTAGCGGGGGGTTCACACCTCCCCTCAGACTCCCCAGGGGTCCGACTCGTGGCTTTGCCAGCCTATGAAAGACAAACAAGCCGTCTCCCTTAAGCTGCAGTCAGGGGGGACCAGAGGATGAAGCCCATCAGGCTGAAGGGTCTTTCGGAGCCTAATCCTGTTACCGCGGAGGGAGGGGCCTCTGATATTTAGCCCCCCCCATCTCTACTAGCCCATACCAGCTGGTGTCCCTGTAACCGCCCCGTGTGACACCAATCACCCCACACCCGTCTCCCAAGTGGCCCCCAAAAACCTTCCCTTCATAGCCATCTCAGCTCCATCGCTCTGAGGGCATCCTGAATGGGGGATGGGGGGGGACCACTGGGAGCTGAGAGTACTGGGAAATGAGAGGAGAAGGTAAGGGCCTAACCTGACAGGAAGCAAGAGCCTTCATCCTCAGGGCGAATTCAGGCCACACGTTTTGAGATGTCTGAAACTGTCCTCCGTATTCTGGCCGCTCACCTCCTCCACTAACCACATTGTACAGGAAACAGGTTTCCCAACACAAACACATAAACCACACCCCCACCACATTACCGCAAACAAACTAATATTTAACAATCCACCATATTTTTACTCTCCACCTGTGGAGTTAAATCTAGTGGAAGGAGGGCGAGGAGCTACTGGTGAATGGGTGCTTGGACCCTCACAGTCAATCATGGTGAGATTTGGGAGGGTGTCTGTCTCCTAATTAGGCCTGCCATCCCATGATGAGGAAAATCAATGTTTGAGTGTCGCTGTGTGTTTCGCTGTGGGATTTGTGTTTGCTGAATAAACGCAAATAGCTTGTAGCAGACACATTAATATTTCACTAAATAAAAGAAGAAAGTCCAAGAAGACTTAAGACAAATTAATGTGAACTCAGGCTCTCCCCTCAATTCTGCTACAAGCATCATTTCATTGTCACCAAACACAACTGTTTCACCACATCCTCCCACCGTCTTTAGAACAATTTTGAATGTACAAACAAAGTTATTCCTCTTCTCCACCACTATGAAAGGTAAAGTCTTTCCTTTTCCCCTTGTTCTGGAGTGCTGGAAAAAAACACATTTAATTGAAATGTACATGTCATTAATGTCTGTTTCTGCTGGAATATTTACAGTGCTTTGTTTGTTTGTCTTTGTTGGATGATTTTCTATTCTTGTAGAACAAAAAAAAAACGGGTTTTTGATGTTATTGCATTTGTATGCAAATACAGAAATGAAGAACATCTGACTCGGGATGTTGCAGCCTCTCCGAACTGTTTCGACTCCAGTCTCTGGCTTCTGTTATCCTGCATTAACGAAAGCACTGGGGATACATGGGGAGAGTTAGGGGACGTCCCGGATACAAAGAGATGATGATCGGTGTCTGCGACCGTCCATCCTGCCTGCGTCACGTGCGATCCCACAGCAATCTGAGGATGCACACAGGCGTACATCACAGGGCACATGGGAGGATATGGGGTCACGTCTCTCCCACTGCATGGGGAACACAGAGTGGAGAACATCGTCTTTCCGAGCCCCTGGGTGCTCATGGCATCAATAGTGGGCTGCTAAGTGTGCCTTCTTACCGTTTGTCCCACACCCCCAACCGGAGCACCGAGACAGTCCTTGATCTCCTGACCAAGGGGGAGCACCCTCCCTACCCTGGCCCTCACCGCCTCCATGGTGTTCCTCGAATTTTTGTGCCCCCCACCCCAAAGTTCTGCCTGTGGCTGCGGGGAAAAGGGGAGGGGTGTGAGAGGGTGGTCTCAGATCGGGGAGTACAGCTCCATACTCAGAACGCTTTGAAACAAGTAAACAGTCCTGTACTTTAAAGCTTTTACACGCCAATTCTGAAGCGCCTTCTCTTTATGTCCAACTGCTGTAGGGATGGGCTGCATAATTCATGAACACTCACTTAATCTATTGATCCATGCTTTTTGAGAGTTAGTAGGGCCCATCCACTCCGTATGAGCAGCACCAGGTAAACAGGGGACGAAGAGTCAGGGGGAGAGTTGGAGAAAGAGAGAGAGCAAGAATGGGTGAGTGGAAGTTGTCTGGAAACACGTATGCTAAGCAGAAATACACAGAGAGTGCAGCGTTAAGTAGAAAGTTCCTGTTAACAGCCGTCACGCACCTCACTGTTTCAGCCAGTTAACCTGCTCGTTTGTTTCACCTCATCAGTTCCACTAGTAGCCGTGTTGGTAAGGTACTATTTCAGCAATTTTAAGCTATGACCGCTGCTGAAAAGTCCAATTTGACACCTGTCAATCTGTTCGTCTCCAGGCAAACAGGCACGGTGTGTCACTTTAGAAAGCACAGCTCGAGTCGGGATACAGGGAGTGGCATGTGGGGCAGGGAGCAGGGCATAAACGTATCATTTCATGGTGCGGTTTCCGGGACGTGAACTCCTGCGGTAGTCCGGTCGTTCGGAAAATTACAGGAGGAAATTTCCAAAGCAGTGGAAATCCGACCGAAAAACGCACCAGAATGCAAACATAGTGCCTTGGTCAGTTCTGGAATCCAGCCTCATCTATATTTGATTGTTCTTTTGAGCCCAGCCTGTCAGTTAATGAAGTTTTTCTGTACTCAGCGTCCCGCCGAACCGCAGGTCAGCGGGCATCCAGGCCTAAACCGCACTCCCCAATATGCCACCATGTGGTCAAGTCCCCAAAGGATGTGTCCGTCCCAGTGGATCCTGCTCAAAATCGCTTTCGCACTTCTTCCCTGTCCGATGCAGCAGTGGCGTTCCCACAGTGCCGCCTTCCCGGTTCCTTCTAGTGAATGGTTCGGCCAGCGTCGTTTGCCCTCGGCGCTGGACCTGCGGAAGAGGCCGTGGAGTCTGGACCCTGGCTTCCATGACTGGGTCAAGTGCGGGATACGGCCCTGGTGTGGGGAAAGGAGGACAGGCTTTCCCTCTAGCTTTGTATCTTTAATTTGCAGTGGCAGTCAATGAAATATTTACCAGGAACCCTAAAGGCAATTACATTAAAGTGAGTAGTTAGGCACCCCTTCCTCTCAGCAGCCCCACCGTGCGAAGCCAATGATTTGGAGAATGGTCACAATCTGCAACATTAGATTTTATACCCCATCAATAATTGATCAATCACAAGGAAAAAAAAGGGTGAGAAATAAAAGAAAGGAAAGATGGGATGGAGGAGGAAGGTGTCTCTGTGTCTTTTTTTCCCCCGGCCGGGTCCATTTGCTCAGCGTAGCAGAAATGTGATTTCCACTGTGAGTAATACCTTCACTTAGTCTCTGAGAGGCTCGCCAAAGTGCGCCACTCCACCAGTGAGCGAGATGACCGCTGAATAAGGTGCGGGCGGTGGGGGTGACGGGGTGGTATAGCTGGCTGCTGTCGTCCCATCCCACCACAAGAAGCTCGGCCGTCGAAAGCAAACGGACAATGATCTGAGGAGGCCACCGTGGAAAATACCGGAAAGCCACGAGGGAGCTAGGAGATAAGCAACAATACGGCGGGCTGACCGCTGCCTGAATGTCGAAACCCGGGATGTCGAACCATCGCGAGCACAGTCTGGCGAATCGCCGGAGCCTTCCAGAGGGATGGGGAGATGAAAGGACAGGCTCTCACGGGGGCAGGGGTCAGAAGGGTCGAGCAGAACTACAGGCAGAACACAGTGAGACCGTAAAATGCCAGCATAACCATCCCTTCACAGAGACTTAGTTCAGTCTCTCCCAATTTCCCACATTCTCTCACACCCAACTGGGTAGTGGACGCTCGCTTCTTGTGTCGGCACAGCTGCTGGACTTCCACTGCTCGTTTTATGTCACCTGTATCCCCCCAGTTTGTTGGTACGACAAGTTCTGGATCTCAGCATTAATATTAATTAGCAAACGCATCCCATTAAGGACAGCCGGGGTTGTTTCATAAACATTAATCGGAGAAATGAGGAGTTTGTGCAGCAGAGCACGAGAGTCCCATGTGTTTAGAGGGAGGCGGGAGTGGAGTTGATTAAAATGGAAGAAGAAGTGCTGAGACTCGATCTAACAAAGTTCTGAGTGTCATTCTGCCCTCCCATCTGCCCCCATGCTGCGTCAAATTCTCCCCTTCACAGGTAAAAATGAATGTGCCAGTGGACCTCCGACCCCAGAATAACTGCCCCCACCCCCTGGTTTTTCGCGTCTCCTCGCTTGAATCCCGCACCCACGGGCCCCATTTCGCCATCAGCCCAGTGGCCCACCTTCACGCCGCTTGCCTCTTCTGACACGGGCACCAGAGGGCGATGTATAATTAATGAGCGAGTGCCGTGCATCCAATGTGGAGCACGGGGAGGTTGGCGGGGGTAGGGAGTGGGTGGGATGGCCTCAAGTTTCCCAAGACGACATCCCTGCAACCGGTCCCCATTGTTGTCCCACCACTGTGGAAGTCTCCAGTTTCGGGCCCAATTAGGAGCAAAGACAGAGTTGGCTAAACACGACCCAAGGCAGCATGGACTTGTGGCTGTTTGGAGGTTAGCCTTGGCCATCACCCACCAAGTACTCGGTCTTACTGGACATGGTGGCAGTGAATGACCACCTTCACTGGGTCACTCTGAGCATGCCAGTCTGCTCTGCTTTGATATACTCTTTTCATCTACAACTGAGATGCTTAAAATTTGATTACACATTGCCTTTTAAACTTACTTATAAGCAAATGAGTCCATAATATCCTTAGAAGGAAACCGTGCATTAAAATAAACAATTAATTATTTAATAATTAACTATTATTAGTTGGTAAGTCAGCTAACCTCAATGCTCTACTGTTACAAGATGCAGCTTTGCTCGTGCTATTGGGATAGATTTATGCAAACTACAAATATTCCATGTTTAATCCACTTTTAGATCTTTAATTAACAAAGAATTTGCAGCTGCAAATTTAAACCTTTAGTCTAAACTATGTTTTAATTGCATGCAAATCATTCCTTAAGCAGATTTCCTATTTTATTGATGGTTTTGAGCTTTCCGTTCTTCTTGTCCTTTTATGGTGAAAATGAAATTGGGTATATGCACGTTTACGGCAGAAGTCAGCTCTACACGAACGTGCCATAATTCACTCATTTTTATGATATAGTACAGTTTTATATAAATTAACATTAACAATATGAAAGGCAAATAATAACATGTTTTCCAAGTATATCGTGAGGTTTGGTATTAATTTTCCTTAAAAGCACTTCACGATATACCATCCACCCTCGCGCAAACACACACACACACACACGCACGCTATAACACATTGGAAAACAAAACATCACAGTGCACCATTCTGAAACGGCATGCCGGGCGGGGCGTGACTCTGAAGATGAGCCAATCCGAACCCGGTAATGGTCCAGGTGGGTGTGCCATCTCGAAAGACGCTATTCGGGGGCGGGACGACGCTACCTCCTCGCGCGACCTGCCATAACCAAAAAAGTAAGAGGTCTGCATCCCGGAGGCGTGCTCGCGAGTATCATTTCCAATGACATTCAAAGGAGTGTTAAAGGGTACGAATTTACGCCACCGCCGGGGCGGGGCCAGCGGACACGCGTTATTTTATAGCTCCCGGAGAAGCTCTGCCCCGTACCAGACGACACACGCATACACCCGGCAGCGGTCAATAAGTACTCCACTGACTGACTTGCTGGACGGGAATTTTGCTAGGCGTCTTTTTATCCGCTTCTGACAATAATTAGGAATTCCTTCAGTGGAGGGAACAAAAAGGCACATCGAAGGAACACGGACAAGGAGATCCAGTGGTATTTACAATCATGATGTCCATGAACAGCAAGCAGCCTTTTAGCATGCACCCGATTCTACACGAGCCCAAGTACACCCCTCTCCATTCGAGCTCGGAGGCAATTCGCCGGGCTTGTCTGCCCACGCCTTCGGTAAGTGCAACCACGTCTTACTCAAGCGGCCGAGAAGAGCGCACGGTGCCCGGAAAAACTCTCACCTCAGTCTGACATCCTCGATGAAACAGTTCGCTGCGCCTCAAATCACGTATTTTTATTTTTTATTTTTTTTGGGGGGTAATTTCCGTATAATATAAAGCAACTAATAGGATCATTTCTGCTGAATAAAGTTGTTGCGCTCTTTAAATAAAACATTCATATTTGCGCTTATCTGCTCCTAAGACACGCACATTAACTCTATACTATGGCTCTGCATGATGAGTTCCTGTGCATTTTGCGTGGTGTCGTCTCAGGATGTAAGTCACCCTTGAATTTATTTGCCTTCCACAAACGCAGCTCAGTCTTGACCACTTTCTTAAAGCCGTCCGTTTCTTCCTTTTTCTTTTCTTTTCTTTTTTTTTTTTTCTGTCTCCCTCGTCACAGCTACAGGGAAACATCTTCGCCGGTTTCGATGAAAGCATTCTCCAAAGAGCCGAGGCGCTGGCGGCAGTGGACATCGTCACTCAGAAGGGCCACCCTTTCAAACCCGACGCCACTTACCACACCATGACCACCATGACCAGCATGACCTGCACCCCCACGTCCTCGTCAGCACACCTGCACCACCCGTCCGTACTCACCTCGCACCACCATCACCAGCCCGCCCAGGGCCTGGAGGGCGACCTGCTGGACCACCTCACGCCGGGCATATCTCTGGGGGGCATGCCTGGCTCCGACGTCTGCTCCACGGCGTCGCACCCGCACGCGCACATGTCTGCCATCAACCACATGCAGCATCACCACCCGCAGACCATGAACATGCATCCGCACGGCCTGGGCTCCCACAGCTCCATCGGCGGCGGTGGGGACTCCGAACCCGACCCACGAGAGCTGGAGTCCTTTGCCGAGCGGTTCAAGCAGAGGCGCATCAAACTTGGCGTCACGCAGGCCGACGTCGGCTCGGCGCTGGCGAACCTTAAAATTCCTGGAGTCGGTTGCCTCAGTCAAAGCACTATATGTCGGTTCGAGTCCCTGACCCTGTCGCACAACAACATGGTCGCGCTGAAACCTATCCTTGAGGCTTGGCTGGAAGAGGCCGAGAGGGCTCAGCGAGAGAAAATGTCCAAGCCGGAGATTTTCAGCGGTGGGGATAAAAAGAGGAAACGCACCTCTATCGCGGCTCCCGAGAAACGATCCCTGGAAGCTTATTTTGCCGTGCAGCCGCGACCCTCGTCGGAGAAGATAGCCGCAATAGCCGAGAAACTGGACCTGAAAAAAAACGTCGTACGGGTGTGGTTTTGCAATCAAAGGCAAAAGCAGAAAAGAATGAAGTTCTCAGCTACGCATTAGGCCAAATCAAAAACTGAATATGCACACTTGAAAAGACAAATTGCAAGGCAGCAACTAAACTAAGATGGATAATCAAGGCTTGCGAGATACGTTTCGTCCTAATAAAATGGAATCAAGACTTGAAATCACAACCATAGTTTATGAACTTAATACTTTTGGTTATGAAACAAAAGGTATGCGTAATAACACAATGACAGGTTAAAGGAAGCGATCATCATGCGCTCCAAAGAGTGGAAGGATGACAACTCGACCACTTAACTCAAAGCAGTTATTGTACAAAATGCCGAAAAAGAATAATTGTTATTCTGTCATGTCAAAAAAAAAAGTTTTTTATATTTATTCGTGTAAATACTTGTGAATACATTGCACCCACGTGTGTGAAGAGCGCATAAATTTTGTTTCTTTTTTTAATGATTGTTGTTGTTTGCAGCATAAGATCGAAGCTTATTATGTTTACTTTCTGTGTTTTCAGGAGAAGCCCGCACCGTAACACCGTTGCATGGTCTACCCCGTAGGGCGTCAGCTGTGCGTAATCATTTGAAAACCCGTTTGAATGCATCGCAATAACAACGAATTCACACACGCGAACGCACGTTAAACACACGGACACGCACAGTTTACTTCGCTGTGTCTACCTCATCGCCGTAATTTCGCCACATCCATGGTCTTTGGGAACATTAGGAAAACAGAAAGTGTTTTCATCCGTTTTTGAATTTTGTTTTACACGATCCTGTAACTCAGATAACACAGACATGTAACCGTGTTGTCTCAGCAAATTTCAACACAAGGACGCTTTGACAATCAATTACTGAAATTATTATGTTGAAAGAACTCCCGTACGTTAACACAAAGTATGGCAAAATGCACCGCATTCCCTCAAGTAATTATTGTTGTTACCATCATTTGAGGCGTATTCGACATTTCTAACACTGGCCTTGACATACTACATTTCCCACATTAAAAATTCAGTGCACTTTGTAGATAATCTAAAATGAGCAACTGTTGTTTATTTATCGTTATTTTTAAAAACGTATTTATTTAACCTTAATTTATTCAGAAGACAACTTGTCTGATTAATTTGTGAAGGTGTGCTTAAAATGTGTCTGTGTACGCGACAGAATCTTAAATAAATCATGCACGTTTTACCTCACCCGTTCTATTTTTTCTGACCATTAAAAATCGTCTCTGGCATTTAATGCTATCTTTCATTTTAACGATAGTGTCATTTTACAACTGAAAAATCGTCCAGTAATCCATATTGGCCTTATACATTTTTCTGGATGTTATCTGAGTAAACAATAACGTTTCATATTAAAAAGGTAATCTGGTACTACGATCAAACTGTCCGATTTTACATATATATACTATATATTTTCAAATACATATATATGTATCTGGATAAATATGTATTATATATAAATATATCACAAATGATGGCCGTCATTTCCTTTTCTATTGATGCTTAGAATCTAACAAGGAATCAAAACTGAACCTGAACAGAATATGATTTTAACATGAGAAAAAACAGCGACTAATATAATTTTGATATTATAACGTTAATATCATCGTCGTCATCATTATTACTATAATAATTATTATCAGCGCCTGAATAAAATAAGCAATTTAATTCATTTCAAAATTCGACACGCTGAAACTCTTTAAGCTCTACATTTCGTGAGATTTTTCCGGTACGTTTTGCTCCGATGCGAGTTCTCAAGGCGTGCACGTGACCAGGAAAGGTTCTGGTCCACTGAGCTGAGGTCCGCCTGAGAGAGAAAAAACGTATTGACTAAGTTATAGTTCATGATGTACAACCACGTCAAACTACATCTTCGAAAAGAAATATGTCGATTGTCTCCAAAATAGATAATAGAATCAATGATAGATATAAATTAAGAAACCCCTTTAAACAATTAAATTTCATTTTACTTAAAACTAAATAAAAGTAATCACAGCTTTACGTTTTGTTTTTTTTTTTAAATATCTGTCATTTGGAGGCACGTGCCAGTTTTTACTATTTAGAAAAGCTGATTTTTTAATGCCAAGTGCAAATGCAGATTCACGTCGCGTATTTCGCTTTCGACTTAAAATAGCCATGACGTTCTGTAACTGACGATTTGACGTTGAGCAGGATGGAGATTAATTTAACAAACAGCCGACTGAACAGAATTTAGTTCTTTTTTGATCACCTGCACGTGTCGCGTGGGAACAACAATTTTGAGACTTGCCCCGATAGAAGTTGCACTAAATTGACATTTCGTGATTAATACAATGAGAAATAACATCAACAATAGATATTTTTATAACAATGACTTCCTGCGCCGGTGACGTTTATTCACACATGTAGCGATATAGCGAGGGTCTGGGGGGTCAGTGCCGACACACACGCCTTGTCAGTGTCTCTCAGCTGCACCCCACGTTCAGCAGGTGGTTTCGGTCTGTAAAACTCGTTATTAATGAATAATGAATCTCGGCTGTTATGATACTATTGATTTTTGTATGTGTTTGTTAAGAAAAAGGATATCCACTCGCTCAACGGCCTGCCCATGTTGTACAACATGAACTCTTGTCCCTTTCCCTAAGAGATTAGCAACTCGGTGCGTCCACTTGTAACGAAATTGAAAGCGCTACTTACTTGCTGGATGAAAGACGTTTATTGCACCTTTAATACGAATTGTCTACGCTATATTTACATAAAATCGAAAAAGATGAAATTCGATGTTCCCACTAAATGCTACTCCACCATTCGCATTGTTACCGTCTTCAGTATTGATGGGTCGAGATTTTTAAAGCGTTATTTGATTTTGATTTCACACAACGAAAAATAATTTAACGTTCCCTCTGTCTCATGACCACTTCTCGTAATTTGCTGTATTTTATGTTAAATGGTGCTGTAGTGCAGCCCTGACATCCTTCAGTAAATTGTTCTGTTTGGGATTGTCCTTTGCAGCTGTCCTTCTGTGTCCTTATAAAAGCGGGGCCTGTTTTTACTCATTTATCATATAAGGACTTGTGCAAACGCGCCGTTACAATTTCCACTTCCGTTTTAAACATAAATTATTTGTTAACATTTCACATAGCTAGACCCGCTGAGTTTTATTCCCGTATTAAACGGAATTGTAGGGCAGTTATGTAGAATGGTTTGGTGACGTTATTGCCAGCCTTTTCCACATAAATCTGAAAATAAAACCGCACATGGCGGAAGAAAAGTCAAATATATGGCCGAGATACGCAACATTCACGATTCCTCAACACGGACCCGAGATCATCCGCACAACACAGGAGCCACGAAATTTAAACTGAAGATTCTCGCCTGAAATGAAACGTAAGCAGTCTTAGGAAAGTGACATTGGGAAAAGGCGGACAGCAGCATCTGCAAGGCCAGCATCGCATCACACGGTCCGTGAAAACTTTGCTGTTTGTGTACGTTAAAACATCTTCGTGAAAAAGGATTTTTTTTTTTAACAAAAAACCACCCTGCAATTTACTCTCCGGCCAACCGGTGGAAGGGAAATATTCTATAAACACACATGTGTACACAGAAACATGTGGGCTAGTCATTTGCATAGTTCTTTCTAAAGCATGTACATTATTCATTAACTCTGGAAGGAGAATTAGACCTATATATGTCAAATACAGGGGAAGGCGAGCGTCTGCGCGAAGCTGGCCACTTCATATTGTTCAAACTAAACGGCAAAAATATACAAGTATAAATGATTACACGCTTAAATTTACATTCCTCCCGATGGTTCCCTTTCTGACTTGTGTCTTCCATGAAGCGGAAAGCGCATTTTCATAAATAGACCTTGGCCAAGCACTGCCTATAAAATTTTAATGAACTTGGAGTCTTGAGTGCAGCCCTGGGGCCTTGGAGAATCGTTTCTCTGTTACATTACTATGGTTTTCTCCTCTATCGCAAACTAGCATGGCAGCACCATCACTCGGCTCGAGTTATGGCGGCAGGCTTGTAGAAAGCAGATGAACGGATACGAGAGATTCAGACTTTTTTTTTTTTTTTTCCCCCAGCTGCTTTATATTTTTATTATTTTTTTCCCCCGGAGCACATCCATGGATGACTGACCCTTCGTGTTGGAAGGGTAGAGAAGTGCCCGATATTCTCGTCAACGTTCTTCACTGTGGACATACATAATTCTGGACGGTAAATATTTTAAACCCAACACCCAGCATTTAACGTTACATCCATCCGTCTTCAATAACGGCTGATTTGGAGTGTAATATTGCGCGTCGTTATATATGCAAATCCCAGATAATATAAACACTAATAAACGAGTATTATATATTTTGATTATAGGATACATGTACGGTTTTATGAGCAAACAGCAGCCCTTAGAAAGTGCCAGAGTTTTACGACAGTACAGGATGCCGTAAAAATGAAACATGAATGAAGGTAAGAAGGAGCGCAGTTCAAATTGATGCTGACAAGGTGAACAAGGGAACATCATCGTAACGTTTGCTTTTTTTTGGTTTGAATAACAGCGGGCAATAAAGAACAAACAGGCATAATTTGATCTCTCATGAGCACGGGTGGAGATCGACAGAAAACATGCCTATTCGACATTAATTAAAACCTGACGACGTAATTATGATGATCATTTAATCAGAAGTAATAAAAACCAGCAGCGCCTGACTGGCAGATCAAAAAAAAAAAAAAAAAAATCTGAACAATCCATGTCGTATCGCATCTAGGACTCACTTTTCGTAGAAATATTTATAATCAAAAACGTGTGAGCTTAAAAACTGCCGCATTAGTGTTGACGTGCCCCTCCATCTCCAATTTACCGATGTATTTACTCACATATATAAAATGTTAGTGAACCATTGGACTATTTCCTTCAGAGCTATCAAAACAATGCATTTCCACATGACCTTGGTTCATCATCATCATTATGTAAACTGCTGTATTTTTATTTATTTTTACTTTAGGACACTGTGACTACCAATTCATCCACCGAATTTATAAAAATAATTACGCCGTAAAATGTCGTAAAATATATGCTACAAAGGATTTATGGCTTTGATTTAACTGCAAAATAATTAGAAATTAACAAACGACGGCCTTTAAAGACTGTATGCTGTTTGTCAAAACCAGCAATACATTTACATTACATGTTATCCGTTAATAACGTTTCTTTCTCTCATCACATAAAATTAAAGGGTATACAACGACGGGGCCAACTGTCTGGAGTAAAAAAAATGTACTTCATACTCTTTGCAAATAGCAATTCAATTCCCAATACTAGGAAGTAAAGCTAATTAATAAATGAGTTCGCTGTCGAAAAGGTACTTTCAAAATTGCCACGAACGCATCAAAGCACACGTGAAGGAAATGCATGATCTAAATATCATTATTATACGGGCCTGGTAAAGTTACTCAGTTTTTAAGGCTGAAGACCGCACAACTTGCAGTGGCCTACGCTGTAGACTTTCACGGACGGCTGGTCTAAAATTCAGCACTCTTCCATTACTAGCTGCTGAAGAGTTAAAGGCGTGGGAAGCATTACTAATTAATGACACTGGAGTCTTCTTGGGAGCTGGATGTTTCCACACAGAGATCTTAGTTATTCCTGTGACACGCTGCGAGCCACGGCGGGCAGAAAATAAGGGCAGAGGACGACTGAGGCGGAATTAAGGGGTTTTAAACGTGCAGAGAGCTCGCAGTGTAAATAAGAGCGCAGGCCATCTCTGGGCTCCGCAGTGGACGTGGAAATTGTTCGTTATTTTTCAGATCGACAAATATGAACAAATTAAATCTTTCGGATTACTGAACACTAATGATTATATCAATAACAACATAGTCCGAATTCAAATGACTCTAAATTATACAAGGTTTCTCAACGCGTGGAAACATATGCGAAGGTTAAGAATGAAAAGCCCATCGTTGCGATAAGCTGTGCAGCGCACGGAGGGTCAAGTGTTTCAGCACCAGGGACAGCTCTTAAAACTGAGGTGCGTCAGTGACGCTCAGACGGGCGTCCGCCTGCCGGGTTTCATTTGCCGTCACCATTTGACCGTTTATGCTTGTCAAACCAAAAACACAATCGTCACTCAGAACCCCCCACCCTCAAAAAATAACACGTCAAACCAAAAAAACAGTCAAACAAACACGTTCAAACTTATATTCATAACTTTTTCATTATTAATACTAAGTCCAAAGAAACATTTTATATAAGATGTACAATAATATTGTCAGAAATATACTTACGGTAATGTAATAATTTTATCGCTAACACACAAATAAGCATAATTGTAATAGAAACATGTGCGTATTGATATCGAATTCCCCGTCCCAAGGGCCTTGTACGAAATAAAACATCGTTCTAAAAAACATGCGCGCTGCACAGCTAATAGACAAGGGTAACAAAATACGAGGGCTATGTCCTACTATATCTTTGTCCTCATGTTTTTAAGTAAACATTTTAGTCTTTATTACATGCGATAATACTCACAGTACATACTTGATTTGTCATATTGAATATAATGAATGAGTCTGAACCGACGTGCAACACTATTGGCTTTTAATGTCTGAATGCGATTTACAGTGATGTTAGTTACACGCCGTAACACGTGTGGGATTGTCTATGCCAAAATGAGGCAGAACCTCGAGGATTTATTTATTTGTTTGGAAGGCGGGAAGTTGCAGGGCAGGAACATGACAAATCAGAAATAATTTTCTGTTGGAAAGGCTAACAAAAAAAACAGTAACGCGCATTAATAAAAGAGCGATAAATTAAATTTACAGACGTGGCTGCATCTTCCGCAGTTGCAGCTTTAAAATGATCATTTGGAAAGCGCAAATAAATAACTGACAATCTCAAGTCTTTAGAAAATATCAAACGGGGTTAACTGAGCACGGTTTTATAACTTGCAGGCGTAATTTGCAGGTTTGAATTCTTACTGAAAGAGTGGCCTGCCTGACAAGACTTCGTGCATTTGTATGATTCTTAATTGATTAATTCTGAAATGCCCCAATTGGTCGAACAACCAAATTTATAATCGCTATCACCGTTTTTCCTATAAATTTATACCTAGACATCTGGCTTCTTCCCGATCCATTGAATTTGAAATGGAATATAAAAATACTTGTGATTTTCCAAGCAAATTAAATGTATTTACTATTTACATGTATCCAAAATATACCCTTTTTGAATGCACATGGGTTACATTCAAAGATAGAGAAACATGTCCGATGTATGTTTAATTCAAGAAAGTATGCTCAAAGAAATATGTATAACCTTCTAATCATGTTTCATAAATAATATATTTTAAACTGACAAGATACCCTTTACGCCGTCCGGAGCAACATAAAACCGTCGTTTACAGTCGGACACTAGCTAACCATATCCATTTAAGAAAATGCAGTTTTAATTATAATAATTAAGTTCTTTGACGGCGGCATTTTGGATTCTGAAGTGAGGTCTGATTTGCAAAGGCAAAGGCGTTTATTCTTGTTTACAGACGTAAAAAGGAGGCTGTAGCCTACATTTTAGGCGCCCGTCAAAAAATAAATAAACAAAAAATAAAAACAGAAAAGCAAACAGCTGAAATGCATGACGTACTTCAGTGAGATTATTTATCAGACCAACCTAGACCAAAAAATTCGGAAGGGGAATTCGCCCTCACCAGACTGTAATTTTTCAGCAATGTATTTCTGAACTGCTTCCACGCAAAGCGGCTTCCGCCCGTTTGCTTTCGGGTAAAATCCGATGCACTGGACTGCTATACTTTCTTGTCTTAGTGATGAATAATGCAGGGCTCGGAGACTAGCAAGTTTCCAGTTAAACACCAATTTGCTTAACCAATGTTTGCCCTTCTCCGCCAGCTTCACTCAGTAACCGCCAGTTCCAGAGGACCAGCGGGCGTAATTAAAGGAGAAGTTCGCTGAGGTCACGGGACTGGACAAATACACTAATAATTAGCTCAGATGAAACAAATTCTGCCCTAATCACCACAGAAGCACCACGATGACGATTAAGTTAATACTGCGGGGATTAGAAATACGCCAATCGCCTACTTCATTTGCAAATACGCGTGTTGAGTTTTAAAAGGTAATATTTATTTATTTATTTTTTATTTATTTGGCCAGCCAGACCTACTTTGAAAAACACACCGCCACAACCGTTCATGTGGAATGAACTGCAAAGCAATTTACAAAAAAAAAAAAGAACTATTGTACTTTCACGAGGTTACTTAATTGAACTGGGCATCCTGCAATGGCATATTTGTCCAACGCGCAATTATATAACTTTTACATTAATTATATAAATAAAAGCCATTAAAGTATTTCGGTGATTTTTCTCTGAGCAGAGCTGGCAGACTTTAGGACAACTTGGTCCAGTAGGATATACACGGCGTTGATGTTCCGTCAATTTCAGCTGAGCCTCCAGGGGCCTTTATATATACATTATAAAAACATTACACAATCATTTTAAAATACTCCTGTTCTACCATGCGCTCACTTTAAATATTCAATTCAGGACGCCTGGACTGACTCCAAAATTCAGGGAGCACCTCCTCGATTATTCCTCTTCTGGTAAGGATAAAATGCTATGTTTAATTAAACGACCATTATGTGCATTTTATTTTTATTTACATTAACTGGACAAATCCGAAAGCCGAAACACTCGTAGCTGACTAGTTGGACACATCGAGGCGTGAAGCGGACTGTGAACTGAATACGAGAACTATACGCCCTACGCATTCGTCACAGAAATCCTCAGATGTTGTGGGCCCATGAGGATGCAGGTAACCGCGTCGTGTTTCTGCACCCCATCCGGCCAGGCCGCTCTCTCAGAGTACACCAGGTTCAGACGTATAGCGAGGAACCGCAGAAAGACAAACAGAACCCTGCGGTTCCTAACCAATTGTTATTCATAGAAGTGATTAATATTTAATATCTTCTAAGGATACCTTTTGTTAACAGAATTACCAACAAGCGCTCCACAATGAATTCAAATTTAATTCGTATCATTGTACAACCGCGCTGCTGGCTGTTCTTGCTGTTTTCGCTCCGCTTGTCCGAGGTGGACGACCCGCTTCCTGGAGGCGGACGGGGGATTAACTCATCCTGATCATTTTCGGGGTGCCAGACGAAAACCATCATGAAAGGCGGCACGCGCCGGCAGTTTTCCTAGCGCCGCATAAATAATGAATTGCGCAGAATTAAGAAATTTCAAAAGTTCGAAATTTCCCGGAGATCACCATCGGCATCGATTTATCGCTTTTGGAGTTGCAGATATGCATTAAGTTCAATAAATTCGTTATTTTTTGCTTATCTGCGAGTATATGACAAAGCACACATATATTACAAAAATGAAATGTTACGTTTAATAGTGGAATTAAAATAACGCTGAGACCGAACCCGCCGTTCCACGGGAAACCGATTTTGGGATTACAAGTCAGTGTTATGGTGAGGCGGCAACAACCAAAAAAAGGCACCTGCTTCCCGAGCCAATGCCAATATTACCATTCCGGCTGCTGTTCATTTCAATAAGTGTATTTGCTTGGACAGCCATCGGAGACCTTCTCAAATACCTGTTGAATCCGCCGCGAGTGCGAGAGTCTGTTGGTTTACCATGAATGTTTAATCATCTTTGGCGCTCTCCCCTCCAGCCCTCGAAGGCGCGTTAATAAAATTCACCCTTTTCAAAAGACGCGGATTAGGGATGCAGAATTCCCACGCGTGTAACGGAGAGAGCAGAGAAACGCGGAGGTGCTGCATGCAGGGACGAGCTCCGTGGGGTCCCCATCCTATAACTTAACGAATTTCGCTATAGATCGGATCAGCAGTAAAAACGGTGGCGTGCAACGAATAGAAATGCTGCAAAACGCCTAGACAGCCAGTTTCGGTTTTGCGGGCGTCTGCGGCACTTGATTTCCACCATAATTTTCATTTTGGCGGCATTGTCAGCCACGCTGACGAGGGTGAGTGAGTTTTAGGTCAAAGGCGGCAGTTTAAGTCCGCCGCGCTTGGCCATGTCTTTTGAAGTCGGATGTTATACCTCCGCAGCTGAAATTGCCCTGGGGTACCTAGGGCAATTATCATGACAGGGAATATGATTTGACGAATGTTCTTATTACATTGTTAAATTACCATCATTAATGCATTTAAAGGCGCATACAAAGTCAACGCTTTCACTTTCTTCCTATATACATAATGCCCAGGGGAACAGCTCCCGTGACTAAATTATTACTGTTAAGTCTCTTACACACCTCATTAATAAAATTGGAGGAAAAAGAGAAAGGAGGTCTTAAGATCCCAAAATGCATATAAAATAGCCCATTAGGCTACTTTTTGCACTATATTATTACTTAATTATTAGCGAGGTTGAAATGACCAGACGGATTTTTTTTTTTTTTTTTTTACTGAATTCATCACCTCAAAAGCTTTAATTGGAGTGGTCACTTTTCATGTAAAAATATCTGCCTATCATGGAAGCGAAGCTCTGAATTTTTCATCACAGAATTTCTAACTGCTGTGTTCATTTGCCTTTTTTCACGGACGCCGGCATCTGGCTAGTGGGCAGAAGTCTTGTTCCTGGAATGAATTGGCCCAATTAAGGCACGGAGTGTTGGTCACCGCATCTGAACATTACCACCGGAGGACGCAGGTTTCCATTAAGTGTGCGGATTATGCATATTACGGTGGATTTAATATTAATAGCTTTTATTGCCCTTATACTAGCATATTCATGACTGCCATCTAATGGAATCATGGCAGGCAGTTCAGACTTTTCTGACCGCATTACGTTGATAAAGAAATCTGAGGTCCCTCGGATGAAACCAACGAACAAAGACAAAACTCAAGAAACGCACATCTGCGGTATTTGGCAAGCTGCAGTGAAACCGCAGACAGATTCAGGGACGTCCTGTCCATTACTCACTGGCTCAAGTTATGTTACCGTTTCATCCACTGATTCGTATATAAATTATTGTCAAGTAATCTGACTGATTTATTGGCCAAACGGCGTATTCTTTATGAGAAAATGCATCATTTAAGTGTTATGTTTGGCCGTCTGAAAGCAGAAGTGCAGAATGGGAATAGGCAAAGAACTGGATCCAAAAAAATGAAATATCTTCTACCCTGAAGATGTCAGAGGAATATTAAAGCTAATCCTGCAATGGTAGACAGAAGTCATGACATGAGGAAAATATTCTGCTTTCTGTCGGCTGTTCCCGGCCAGTCTGACTCACTCGCTGCATGCACGGCCTCCACCCGAAACGGTGAACCGCAAACATCGTTACAATAATAACCTCCTCCAGCATCTTCGCAAAGCAGTGACAGTTCAGCATTTCTAGCAGAAGTCCAGGTTCAGAAGCACATCCCGCTTAAAACTTTCGTAGGGACTTTGCGGCGACTAAGAAACTCGATGAGTTAAAATTGCGCGTGCATTTGTAAAATACCGGGAAAGGGAGTTAATCTGATGTGAAGTATTTCAATACATATCCAGAAAAGTGTAAATGATAATGTCAGAACAATACGTTCGGAAAGTGTCTCGCTATCATAGTTCCAACTGTACTGCAGGAGAACCAGAAGGAGACTGAAAACAGCAACTGAAATATTTGCTAAATACATTAACCATATACTGAGATGCGGGTCCTCCGTTCTGTGCCCGGTGTCCATGTTCTTGATACAAGGCTATAGGAAAAGAATGGATGGACGGATGGATGGACGTTAAACACATTCCACAAGCTGGAGTAAAGCAGTGCCCTCCCTACCTTGCTTTTCTCATTTTTTCTTTGCACTTCCAGGCTTAGTGTATCCTGCTTTCTTCTACAAGTGTCTGCCTAGCTGTATGTCTCCTTTTTCACTGCAGAGTCTAATGTTTGAGAAAAGAAGAGAGAATAACTCCAGCATAGGAGTTGGCCGGTGAACTTTTCTTATTTTGAAACTCAAGCATGCTGAGATTGTGGAAAGATAGCCTGGCCAGCCTGGTAACTCATCGAGATGTGCTGATCCTTAGCACGCCATCAGTGTGAACGTCCCACAGATGTATACACAACAGGAACCCAGCTGGTGACATTACCATCAGTGCCATGGACTTTGTTTACTTTTGTCACGATAAATACAGTCTTATCTCTGCTGTCACCTTTCCGCTGCATTTCGCCAATGGTGAGGCACACTGTTATTGAGGACCGTCAAGGTACTGACAGAATCTGTCTCGTTTGAAAAAGCAGGCATCACTGCTCTGTGTTATTAACTTCAGCATCTTTGAAACATAAAGCAGCCCATCATTGGTGCCCCCACCCCTACCAGCAGGACCACTGAACGCTCCAAACTCAGGGTCTCCGTCTAACAGCATCCAAAGAGTCTTGTCAATTCCTTGTGAACTGGAAGGTTCCCTGAAACAAAACTCTCACAGGCACAGTAGCCCTTTAATGCCTCGTCTCGGGTGGATGAATGGGTGGATTTGCACGCGCCACCGCGGCCGTTAGTTTAAACACCCCATTATAGGACAGCATAATGTGCTTTATTCTGGATTTGGCTTGACTCCATGGTATGTTTATCATTATTTATCTGCACAAATCAAATTTTGTAGCTCAAAAGTGCAAAAGGCAAAAAAAAAAAAAAGCAAAATATCAGCAGCGTTTGGAAGCTTGACAGGGTGGCGTGATGGCCATAGGAGAAGTGCTGTAGCCTGACACCTGCAGGGCTTAGGTTCCAATCCCTTCCCTGGTTCTGTGTGTTCTTGTTCGTTTCACGGGTCTCCTATGATTAGTGTTTTCCAGTCTACAATAAAACTTGCAGCTACGTGAAAGGGTGCCTCTAAATTGCCCTTAGACTGGCATTGGGGTGGCATCTGTATAGCGTTTACCTTGTCTGGTGATTCCTGGCTCTTGGAGGAGGCTCCAGTGGGTACAGAATGTCGATGGAAACTTTATGCAATAAATGTATGAAGTATAACGTGATTTTGACAGGTACAATTTTTAATCATGGCAGTGAAAGTAAGGGACGAATTTCAATGATTTATCTGTTATGGCCGAAGGAGTTTTCCAAAGTTATGGGTTAAAAAAATATGCAAACATTACCCCAGTAGGCCTGGTTAGTCTCTGGTTATATCTCCGCTGGAGGCAAGGTCTATAATTTTGAGTGTCTCATGCCAAACAGTTCTGAAATACATCTCCACCTGGGTCTAATTGTTGGGCCAGCACAGGAATACCGGGGTGTTCCCAGGCGAAGCGAGGGTGATGCTCATCGATGCTCCACACTTTGGATCTGTCCGACACACGCAGCCAGGTGAAACGGTTTCGGGAAGACACGTGCCCTCGGAGGGTGTACGAGAGCTTCAGTGGCTCCTACATCTGTCAACCTTAAGAGCTAGTTGTTAGAAGCAACTTCTCCAGACCTTGTTTAGAAGAAGAAAGAGGCCGTGGAAGTGAAGCACAAAGGATGCAGGAGGAGCACAAGGCGGCCACAGAAGACGGCGGCGAGAGAGCGTGAAAATGAAATAAAAATTCCCTTTACATTCTCTGTGCTCCCTCTCCATTATTCCTCATCCACGACTTTCTTCTGAAATTGCCCTGAGGCTAAGCACTCTCCTGGGTGGCTAGCCTGAAGCCAGCCTTGTTTTCACACACTGATAATAATTTTGCTGGTTGAGAGCTGAGGCTTTTAAAGGATCAGCTCCAACCCCCCCCAAAAGCAGCCACCCACACCCACCTAAAACCCACTGTTCGCTTCCACTTGCTCTTCAGCTCTTTCATCCTGCGTATTTTTACCGTGCTCCTGATCCTGGTCTTGGCTAATCCTGGCCAGTCTGAGCAAATGCCCTTGCTGTCCAAAAGTGGGGGGGGGGGGTCTTGATTTCTGAACAAAGTCCTGTTGATCATGTCTTCGATCACTACTTTTTATAAGCGGGACCTTGCCAAGGGGACAGGATAGCTCGGTGCTGATGACTGCTGCATCACACTTCCAGTGCTGGGTCTTCAAAGCCTGCTCTGTATGTGTGTGTGTGTCTCGTGGGTTTTCCCCTGCAGTCCAAGGACATGCAGTTAGGCTAACTGGTGACTCTAAATTGTCCATGAAGTACAACTGTACGTGTACCCTGTGATGGACTGGCATCCATCCAGGGTGTACCCCAGCCTTGTGCCCTGTGATGGACTGGCATCCCATCCAGGGTGTACCCCAACCTGGTGCTTTGTGATGGACTGACATCCCGTCCAGGGTGTACCCCAGCCTGGTGCCCTGTGATAGACTGGCATCCGGGCAGCCTGGGATAGGCACCTGGCCCCCCACAACCCTGACAAGGATAAACGTTTGGAAGATGGATGGCCCTGACTGAGATAGGTAGCAACAGCCCTTGTTTAGAATCCACAAGAGCCTTGGCTTGGATGAGAGCCGTTCATGTATTGTGTAGAACTCCAGCCAATGTCTAATTCAAACCAGCTTTAAACCTGGGCTTTCAGCTTGGAGCTTCCACCCCGTCGTCCTGTCTGAAGGTGAGTTTAGGAAGCCTGTTGGCTCGGAAACCATCGCTGGGACTCAGCGTCCCCCCTCGTCCTCGGTCTTGGTGAATATAACGCGATGTCTGCAAGTCACAACCGCCTCACTCAGCTCTGGATGCGACCGCCCCATCCCCGTCGCAGCTGTTGGTGTCACAGAAGCACCAATCCCATGATGGAGTGGAGCAAGAGGGTGGGGCTGGGGGGCGGGAACTCATCAGTGCCCCCTTGGGACTGGTTTTGAAACCGACTCCAAATAAGACGGCATGTCACAAATTTCACATTGACGCCCGTGTCCCTCTCTCCCGGCCTTGCACGTGGCCTGCGACAGGGGTGCCGAGCTTCTACCTGCTGCCGCTCTGCCTTGCGGGAGGTCGATCTTTTATTTAGCTGCTCCTGCCTGCACCGTCTCCTGAATAATTCAGCAGCCAGCCCTGTAACAAGCTCCAGTCGGGCTCTACACCTTGTGTGTGGCTTAAAATATAGATAAAAGCTGAACAGCCAGCTACAAACATATTTTTTCATGACAGAGATAAGTCGGTAGAGGGAGGGTCCACTGCAATTAGGGGCAGCAACACCGGCAGTCTGGCTCAGCTCTCTCTCTCTCTCTCTCTCTCTCTTTCTGAGGTCCAACAATAGAAAACTCCCATATTTGCACATGTGCTGACGCATTCGGGCCATTTGCTGCAGGCAACGCAGCTGGAGCTGCGGCAGGACGACAGGCCGAGAGTCGAGCGCAAACAGTGGAGAAATCTTTCTGTATTTTTCGGCGGTGAAAAATGCAAAGTTAGCATTTTATTAGCGTGTTGTGCTGCCCTCAGAGTCCCCGCCTCCCGTTTTTGATCCAGCCCAACACCTGTCGCACTGCCAGAGGGATCTTAGTATCTCTGTATTCATCTTCTCATGTTCTCATGGCTTCTCTGCATCAACATAACCCATGTAGGGCCACACGTGAGTAGAGGTTACTGAACTGGAGAATAAGGTGTCATGATACACAGGCCTGGCTTTTCCTCAGGTGGGACAGCCATAAGAAGTAAACGGTGGGCTTTAGGGGCCGGCCGGGGGGGAGGGGCATGTGAGCGTTGAGCTCAAGTTCTGCTTCTGTGATACCTTCTCCAGAGCTCTGATCCACATCTTTCTCACCTCACCTCCCTCACGAGCCTCAAGGGGAAGTCAGGATTCAAAAGAGCAGAGCCTGGTCACTGCCAGGCCGAAATCAGAAAGAAGCGAGTGAGGGAAATGTGAGGCATTCTGAGTAGAAAGGGCCTGAGGTGCAAAGGGTGAAATGTTGACAGCCTTTCATTGAAACGCATCATCTTTAAAGGAATGTCCACTCACACCCAGCTTTATTCCTGCAGCAAATTTATATAAGTTAAGGTTTCTATACTTTCACTCTCTTTTTTCTAGACATTATTCATATTTAATCAAAATATTTATTGTCTCCAATATACCCTGTGATCCTGAAGAGGGTACAAGTCTTTGGACTATCCAGAAATGAGATGGAGATAATTAGCTGACTGTTACATCGATTCTCTTCATCATGGGTCCCTTTAAGCATTTAACCAAAACTGTCAATTTAGCAGAAGACCGGACATGCAAATCATGAATCCTCCAGGTTAGAACACCTTCTAAGGTAGAAGTTCACCTTCAAAGAGAGACCTCCTCACTGTCTCCACCAGGACCCCCGTCAGCCTTACAGAGCACACATTCTGCTAAGGGCTGACTTTGGAAGCCCACATATGCAGGAGGTAAGCCTTTAGGAGCAAAAGTACGGGTTTCGAGGTGCAGAACACTTGGAAAAGAAAAGAGCGCCTTTACTGCCGACCCATGTCGAGGTGTTTCAGAGATCAGTAGGTATAATGATCTACATGGTGCCTAATTGGTGCCAGGTGGATGCCATTCAGCAGTTTACTACAACCATAGTGAAAGACTTTTCCCTCTTAAGAAATTGCACAATGGATGGAGAATGCACAATGAATAATGTATTGACCTGCAATTACATCACAATGATCTGACGGTCATAATTAATCAATTGATCAGTGCTTGGGTATTAAGGAACACAGCTAAAAGGGCATAGGCATATGACCCTAAGAGTAATTATCAGCTAAGGCAATTGAAATTAAATTCTTCTTATGACCTTATGAGTAATTATCAGCTAAGGCAACTGAAATGAAATTCTTCTTATGACCTTACGAGTAATTATCAGCTAAGGCAACTGAAATGAAATTCTTCTTATGACCTTATGAGTAATTATCAGCTAAGGCAACTGAAATGAAATTCTTCTTATGACCTTACGAGTAATTATCAGCTAAGGCAATTGAAATGAAATTCTTCTGGACTTTTCTAGGAACTCAAGGGCGATAGCTGGAGTGTGGGAAAAGTAGAAACAAAAATGATCACCATTTATGCAGCAATTTGATTTAACAACATGGGTCATGTTTTTCCATGGCTTTTAAGCAGATATTTTCATTTCTAACTGCTTAAAGCTTTGCTTAATGGCACCACTTAATAATTGTCTCCCACACAGACAGCACCAAGGCCTTTAATTACCTACAGTTCCACAGCACACCGGAAGGCACATCACGTTAAACAGAAGCTTCTGCTTCATTTTAGGGTAACACATACAGCGTTGTGTACTGTATAAATGACCAGAAGCGATTATTAGTGGTCAGAATAATTGAGTGTATCGATGAATGTCGAGACCCGGCACGGGTTGACGGGAGGGTTACGTTCCTGTGAGTTTGGAGCCCACTGTGAAAGCATCTGTCCAGAATGTCGCCATTCACAAGTCAGAGAATTAAATGTGCAGAGTGCTCCCCCGAGTATGGACAATCTGCTAGGAGGGTGGGGAATGCTTTTGAATACGTGATCTGAGAGGTTCTGTCATATCAGCAAAATACATCACCAGTAGAGATTAAGCTTAGACGGTCCCATGGACAAGTGGGCTAACCTACAATTTTACTTATTTTTCAGTTTCTTTACCAACTGCTTTGAAACGTAAATGTAAATGTACATACAAATGGGCTAAACGTACATCCAGAACTCGGGTTAGCCCACGAGTCCGAAAGACCGTCCAAATGATAAGAAACCTGATGTATATTTTAATTGGCTTTATGGATAGCAGTGTGGGGAAGGATGACTTTATGCTTAGGTCCAGGGTTAGATTTAACATTACAGTTAAGGTATGCATTAAGATTAGGCTTCCGTTGGGGTTAATTAGGGTTGCATTTGGGTTTGGAATTGCATTAGCATTAGGGCTATGGGGGGATGCATTAGGTTTAAGGTTTGGTTCGGCATTAAGGTTAGAGTTAGCATTCACATTTATTGTTAGGGGTTAGAGTGTACGTTTGGGTTGGCATTAGGGCTACCATTGAGGTTAGGGGTCTGGTTTCATTACTCTTACATTGTCAGACATTGGCACACGATTCTGTCCCAATAAACTTATTGCCAACAGCTGGAGTGGGCAGAGTTATTCAGTCTGGGTGTAAGACTCTCACCGTACAAAGCAGAAGGTTAAAATGGCCGCGTTATCGAGATCTCAGAAAGCAGGTAGCTAAGTGACAAAGAGGTAGGTTCAAAAGTGTGAATGCCACCCGTAATGAGTGAGCGGCGTGTGACCGCTCACCGGTCACACCCAGCTGTCTTTCAAGGACCCCCCATACACACATACTGACCCCAAGAATTTGTGGTCAAGAGTGAGGAGGCTGGTGGCCCCAGCACCGGGAACAGCACTGCCTACACTGAATTATTAATCCCTAATATCATTATGTAGTCGCTCCTTGTCATAACAATCTAGCCGGGCCGAAGGAAACTCAATCTGCAGAGGCTCACAACAGACAATGCCCATTAATTATTGATACAGACTAATTGGCTACAGGATTTAGGGGGCAGAGTTACTTTTGTTCTTCTCATAGCTACTGCTGCTCCTCCAAGAGACGTGGCTTTCAGGGACCGACCTCCCCCCCGGTGCCCTCCCCCCACCTGTGTCGGAGAATTAGCAAAAGTATCGACCCAGTCAGCCCCAGCCATCCTGCAACCTCTCTGCCTTTCATCCTTTTTTTTTTCCCCTGATTTGCAGCTCCAGACCCTTCCACCTCGGAACCCCCCCCACCCGTTGCCTCTATCCTCGTACTGTCATGTTGACACCTGAAACTTACTGTGTGCGATTAAAACCCCAGCAGTGCCTATGCGCTTTCTACTGTTCAGTTAATAAGTAAACACAACCTCTATCCACCGGGCGGAATGAAGCAACACAGAAATGAGTCCCTCTAAATAAGTAACAAATAAGACGGAACGATCTCTGGAAGACACCAGTCTAGGGGGTATTAGCAAGAGCTGTTTAGCCCACTTCCCGTTGTTAACTTTATTGGTTCCTTTCCGGTTTAACCGTGCTCCGGCTGAAAGCCCACAGTAATTCCACCCATTCCTGGTTAAGTTTCAGGTCCTCGTTTCCCTGACCGCTCAACAATACCGTTTTGAACCAAGAAATGCTAAATCAACATGCAAAGAAACCCTGACTAATTAGATTAAATGTCGACGTCTTATTGCCACGCCCCTGGAAGAGAAACGAATGAAGAGTTTTGCTCGATTTGAGTGCGCAGGGTCCACATGTTTTCCCGGTGAGCGGTGTGAAGTCGTTTGGCAAGCGGGGTGTAGACAGCAGGCCGGGCGGCGTTTCAGAAATGCAGGAAATGCAGATCCAGGAAGCCCCAGCGGGAGAGAAATGGAAGTGACAAGTGTAGACCCCCCCCCACCCCCGCACTCTCATCATGCACTCCACCCTGCTGGGTTTGATTTGAAAGATACAATAGGGAACTGAAAGGGCGACCTTTCGGGTTAGCCTTAGCAGTATTCCTTGCACCGTGGCCACCCCTAGGGGCCTAATCATAACAAGGGACCTGACCGGTGACTGCGCAGAACCTCGATGGGCCCGTTGGGCTCACATCGACACCAGACAATCAACGCGGCGGGCAAGTGGATTCCCTGCGGCAGCCTGCTCTGGTGACCAAGTCACCGTCAGTCCTTCATTTTCTGTAGGTTCAAAGTTCAGCCATATTCAGTGGATTCCTTCAGACTTCACCTGTTCTGGTTTAATCGACACGTTATTGTTCCACCATTTACGGAGATAACCACTCATATCTTGTCACGTGACATAAAATCATGACATCACGATGGACGTCAAAACATGAAATCATTATTTGCCAGCTATTTGTTAGGATCAGGGTCAAATTGAAACAAACTGATGCAGGAGCTGGAACAGACACCACAAATAATCAATAGTTGATTATTTGGTCTGTGACTAGCAGTGTTTTTCCTGCAGGTACTTCAGCTGTGACCTGAAGCAGCCCAGTGGATTACTAGATCCCAATGTTTCCTCTTGAACTGTTCGCTGCAGTGCACATTGAGCAACATCAAATTTGATCAGCACTATGATTTTTGGTGAAGAAGAACTGAAGAGCCTCTTGTTGAAGGTGAAGGAAGAAAGTGCTAAAGCGGGCCTGAAACTCAACATTAAA
>JAACJT020000053.1:1708298-1781633 GCA_009936485.2 Gymnarchus niloticus
GTCGGCGGGGGCGTGGGGGGGGCGGGCGCGGGGGGGTATGTAGGCAGGGGGGGAAGCGAGGGGGGGCCCCGGGGGGGGGGGGAGAACAGAGTCCTGTGAGGCAGTGGAAAGAGAGGTGGATCCCCTGGGGAAAGTTCACTATTGGGGGGCAGGAAGAGGATGGTGGGTCCATCTGTAACTGAAAAGGAGCTTTGCCCTGCCACCATTTTGACAGCGAGATGGAGGCGGGTCACCGGCCCACCACAGGGGATCTGTTTGTAAGGGCAGGGTCTCTAGCTAGAGGGGAGGGCTCAGTTCAGCATGTCAGTCTGTTTAGCAGGTGGTTCTTCAAGGGCAGTGAAGAGGTTTTTAAAGAAATCCACTTCTCAACTTAGTTTCTTTTAAGTTGTACAGTGTATCGAATAACAACGACATGCGCTTCTCTTCATGGCACAGTTGCCTTATGGGTAACGGAGAATCTGAGCCTCTATGTGGGGCCTGGGGCCCCAAACCCAAAGAGAAAGTTACACAGCATGGCCACTCGGAGGTTAAGAGCGCGCCTGAGGATATCACAGGCGACGGCTCCATGGAGGATAGAATGCATTATTAATGATGGAGCAGGGAGAGCAAGGACATCAGCTTGGTGATCCTCTATCTAAGGGTACCCCCTGCTTCTTTTGCCAGAAACTCGTGACCGTCATCCCCTGTATAGTTTGTCACTTCTCCATTCATGGTGCAGAGGCGTTTTTATTTATTTTTTTTTTTGTGCAAAACTACAACAAAAGCAAAGTGTCACAACAGTGGCCAGGTTAAAGGCAGGAACACGTCCTCAAACTGCAGTGCATTAAAGGTGCCAACAGGAGGTGCTTTGGTTAATTACTCAAATCTCTTCACCTGAATTTGGAAGGAAAATATCCATCAGTATGTGTGGTCAAACAGTTCAATATTTGTTAAGCTGCTGCAGTTTATATAGTTTTAAATAAAGCGACAATGAACAGGTAAGCAAAAAGACTGAAATACTCCCAAACCAGTCATCACCTCCCAGTCAGTTTAGAATAACTCAAAAGTACGTGGCAAACCGCACCCATTCTCATTTACACAACTGAACAGACTGAATCATTATAAGTCAGATTCTTTATTAATGGAACAACAGCAGTTTCCTTTGTGGGAATCAAACCAATGATCTTCTGGTCACAAAATTCTTAGCTTCCTCAGCATGCTTAGTGAGTCTCTGTAGGGCTCAATTTCCATAATGTTAGTAAGCACTGGGACGCACTGGGGCTGTCCTGTCGGACCCAGTATCTTCTGCCTGACAGTGTGGGGACACACCCATCTGTGTGACCCCAGGGTCCCAGTTATGGACCCAGCCTGCCAGGACCCAATCTTTCCCTCCCAAGCAGACCCAATATTACAGACCCAGGGAGTTGACATAGGAATGACATACCAGTCCTATAATGGTAACCCTGTCTGTAACTTGGGGGGAAGGGGGGTCCATAAATAACTTATTTTAGAAAGAACCACCAACTCTCTCTTAGCCTCCACAGACATGCTTCATCTGTGCTGTGCTGCCTGGTTGCGGAACAGTACGACGCATGTGTGACCTGTACACTGTAAATGCACAAATACAAACAAACAAACAAACCGACAGACAAACAAACATGCCTGTGCATGCACTTAAAGCATAAACAAACAAACCAGCAAATGAAAGTGCATCTATGGATCAAGGATTCACCTGTTATGCCCCAAAAGGCTAACCATAAACCCAGCTTAAAAAAAGATAAGAAAATACATTCTAGACTGCATAAAGTTCCCAGTGAACCCAGTGAACCCAGTGAACTCAGTGAACGGGGAGACACGCTCATAATGTGCCACATGACAAGCCTGGCACTGCACTCACACAGGGTTAAGAAGTACAGACCCTGAAACAAGCACACACACGCTTACTCTCTGCCTGTAAACCCAATATCCTCTCGGGCCCCGAGGGCATTGAGTGTACAGCCATCGCAGGAAGAGAGAGACTACATTATCCAAATCAAAGCCCAGTATTGTCAGCCATAATCAATGCTTTCCCATTACCCCGGCCTGGGCAGCGGGGTGGGGGGTTAGCATAGAAGCAGAGTCGGGTGGAGAGGAGTTGGATGGGAAAGGAGTGGGTAGTAATGAGCATGGGACCCAAAATGCTGTATGTACCAATGATCTCACCAGGATGTTGGCCCAGTGACATGGAGATGACCTAAGGGCTGTGGAGATGGTCTGTACACCCCAGACCATGGATGCCCTCGGGGCTGTGGAGATGGTCTGTACACCCCAGACCATGGATGCCCTCGGGGCTATGGAGATGGTCTGTACACCCCAGACCATAGACAGCCTCAGTGTCATGGATTCCAGTGATTTTATACCCCTGACATGGCTGACAGTGGAGGGCTTTTTAATGCTCCCAAATTTCAAAGCACCAGAGGCACCATGTTAGCATGATAGCCAAAGCATGCAGGAGCAGTCAGGCCTTGCCAGTTTGACCCAATCTGACCCACCCTGGCCCGTCCCATATCATCCCCACTCAACCAGGTCCGGCCCAGCCTGGCCCGTCCCAGATCATCCCCACTCAGCCAGGTCCGGCCCAGCCTGGCCCGTCCCAGATCATCCCCACTCAGCCAGGTCCGGCCCACCCTGGCCTGTTCCAGATCATCCCCACTCAGCCAGGTCTGGCCCAGCCTGGCCCGTCCCAGATCATCAACACTCAGCCAAGCCCGGTTCAGCCTGGTCCTTCTTCATCTGCCCTCCATACTTTTCCCTTAACGTCTAAAATGTGTGAGCTCATGTGTGATGATGTCAACATGGGACATATGTGCCAGGAGAACATATAAAAAAAAAAAACAAAACGCTGTTCTCAGTTGATTCTGTATAAAAAATTTAGATAAGAAGATAAGCAGCTGAAACAACAGGGCTTTGTGACTACTACCACTATTATTATTATTATTATTATTATTATTATTATTACAGCTTGGCCAAAAAGGCAAGGTACTCAACATACCGAGGTGTGACCACAACGGTAGTTCTTGTCTCAACACATGAACCGAAAAATGACATTAAGACAGATTCTTATCAGAGGAAGCTCGCTATCATATGCACATACATGTATGGATGACAGTGTGAAATTTGACTACAAGTGCCATGTTTAAACGTGGACTTGATACATTCTAGTGGTATACAACATGCATAAAATGTGGTATCCACTTCCCCCCCAGCAGGTGGCAGCAAAAATCTGCTTATTTTTATTGTCACACCAGACAGCAAAGCCACAGGCTTCCCACACAGCGTATCTATGTCTGTGACGTAACCGTGAGACGCTGCTCACACACAGCCTGACAATATCCCTCATCTTATCTAATGCACAGCTAAATTATAATATGTAACAGTCACACCCTGAGACTCATCATAGTCTTCATGCCAATGAGAGCTGGTGCTCAGTACAGACATTCTACTGATCTCTGTCAGTACCACCAGGTTAATTTAACCAGCTATTTTTCTAACTACGCTTAACAAGATGTCCCTTATCAGGTCCGACTTTAGCAGACTACTTTGAGTCTTGGCACACTTCTAAGACTCCATTTAGGAAGCATCTTAATTTAAGCCTGTGATTTTCTGCTCTTTCAATGTCTACATCATGCATCTGATGTAAGTCTGATCTTCAAGCCTTGCCGTGTTCTTCACTAACATGGAAGGAGGTGAACCTCCAACATTTTCGCACTTCACCGCTGGCCCAGTCATCAAAGCAGGATGCCCTGCAGATCCTCGGTGATTTGAGTGTACAATTCAGTATGCTGATAAGCATATGAGTTCCATATTGAGTTTTAATGCTATGGTTCAGCGTTCGTAATCTTTTTTAGAGAATGGCGTGTGAAGCGACAAATGTTACAAATAATTCAAGCAACAAGAGTGGGTGACTATGCCTGCCGAGGGGCAGAGCCTTCAATTTTTTTTTTTAAACACATCTCCAAATTATTCAAATAAACTCTTCGAGAGGCTCTCCATGGGGTTTCCATTTCACAAGATAGGAACGCAGAACTCCCGATCCAAGAATTAAGCCATTTCACGATGCTCATAATAACTCTGCAACACTGCCTTTCAGAACTATAATGACCTCATTCATGCCGACTCAGGCTAATCTGTTATTCTGACCTAATGTTGACTTGTGGCATTCTGGCGCCCCCTATAGTTGCAGGCTTTCCACTACTTTGAAACACAGTCACCAGTAAGACCACCTGTGGCTCAAAACCCTCAGTGTACAGGATTACTGTGCGCCTTCAATCGCAACACAGTTTAACGCAACGAAACCAATAAAATAATGACCAGAAATAAAGTCGCACTATTTGATGATTGATGGCACACAGTAATCCCGCCTACAATGGGTTCACATTCCTCCCATTACTACTAGACACCACTATGCCGTGCCCGTATCTGATTGTCCAATCAGATACATGCTGAGAAAAACAGTCGTATCAACTCCACGGTAGCCTGGAGGTAATTCTGTAACTACGGGTTTTATGCTCCATCCCGACACCTCCATTTAACAAATCACGTTGACCAAACAGTTTAAAGCCTGCATTCTCAGCACTTTTCAGGTTCAAGAACCCATCTAACCCACAGAAAAAGACCACTTAGCTACTTAACCAGGCTGCTGGGTTTCACACACGTTCTATTGGGCAGCGGCAACTTGAACCCACCAATCAAAACGCACAGCACTTTCAACACACCAATGTCGCAACTTGGAGGTGATCGCATATGTTTCATCCTGTTAAATATATTTCACAAAGCACCATAGCAGTATACACAGGAAAGTACATTACACAAACAATTGAATAACGTTAGCCTGAATGTTTATTCTAACGTTTATACAATTGTTTCACATAAAAAAAAAAAAAACACCAAGTTGGATTAGTGTTCATGGATGGTCATTTTAATGAGATTAACACAGAATGGCGACTCCTAAAACACGGTGATTTTACAAAAGTTGAAGGGTAAGCAACGACAGTTGTTGAGAACCTCAAGGTGTATTTCATTCTTGTCGTTAATTGACTGAGGATTATTACTATTTTGGCCAAAACTCAGTTGGATTGTTCACAATTTTCAACAACTGCTGATAATAGTAACAAGGCCAACAGATTTGGAGTCCGATTCTTCAGGAAAAGATTCACCAAGCCCCCTGCTCCGGGACGCAGAGAAGGTCTGGAATGATGGCCTTCAGTTACCGATAGATATTTTCCATGTGATCGTAGAGCTTGGATTGTTCAACAAACTGCCAGCAGTTGGTTTTGAACCTTGCATGTACTTCTGTGGATCCTTACCTCTAAACAAATGCTTACCTTTCTGTTTAAAAGTGAAACAGAATGCAGTAAAAGGTGCCCTACGGGTCATAAATGGAACAACACACAATAAAGTCAAGGATCATTGAATGCAGGAGCAGAATATATGCAGAACTGGGGCCTGTACATTAAATTGAATCTGAATTTTAAGTAAATTTTACTAACGTTTTTATGGAGCTGCATGACTAAAAATAATACTCCTCAACCGATGGATCCACAATCAACGCATTTTAGAGAACTACCTAAAAAACTACCTCTAACCTTCTAAATAGCTGATGCCTAAACACTAGCTTATGACAACTTTACCACCAGTCGCTACCTCAAAGTAATTATGGGCATTCTTTATTGTGTGTGCTCATTTAGGACATTCCAACAGTCAGTTGCGCCTGAACATTTACCTTTAAGAATTCCATAATTGTACCAGTCACCCCCCACCAACATACAGCACAAATGATGTAAACCACATTACGCTATATAAACATTTGCGTGCAAGCAGATCTCATGGCAAATGTATTATGACTGTTAAAAAGTGATGTACATTGACAATTTAAGTTGCTCTATAGTGTGCTTAGTAGTAAAAAAGGAGATTTAAATCACAGTTGTGGATGCTAATACAGACACATTCAAGAGTACAATTTAAGCTCCAGCACAGACGTTCTCTATTGTGATGCTGTAGTGCCATCTAGTGTAGCTGAGGTGTAAGCACCAGTCAGATTGGAGGACAAAAAGCCGAATCACTGTCAGACGTCATTGCTACATATTGAAAATCCCCAATAAAGCTTGAGGCCCATGTTGTTTAGAAGCGAGGTGCATAACTTGCCACCAATATGCAGTACTGACAGAACAATCTGAACACAGTCCGAATGCATTCGTGAAAGCGTGTTTAGTTTCTTTTTCCAGGTGACGGAAACTGACACGTTACTTGTCCCTCTCGAGCCTTCTCCAATACACCCATAGCTAGAGCCCGCAGTCTTTAAGCATCATGCATTCCCAGCACTGTTTTTCAACACACTCCTATTTTGCATCCGCATGAAGCTACCCTTTCCCTACAGCAACACTTGAATATAGCGGGGAACCTCCCATCAGCATCTACTAAACATGACACAATGCACGCTGCGTTGGGGGAAAGGGGAAAGAAAGAAACTGCACGTTGCAGTCTTAAAACATTTCAGGGACACACCTCTGGCATTAAACACAAGTAAAACATGAAAAGGCGAGAGACAAATATAAGCAACCATGCATATATTAAAAAGGGAAAAGCTGTGACGTTGTGCTTTACAAATGAGGTAAAATACCACAGTAAAGTTTAAGCCTAGGAGGACTTGGATGGCTCTACTGAGATGTTACAGGAAATTTTAGTTGCCTCATATTTTTACATTCATTACATAGATTTTACCCACTGTTGCAGCTGGACGGCCAAAAGAACTCAGTACTTGGCAGGCATAACATCACTAACCAGCACTGTAACTAGGAATTCTGGGCCTTCTGAAAAGAAACGTTGGTCTGGGCCCACAAATATATGCACCTGTGTACAATATACTGTGTGCCATGTATTCTAGGGACCCCTCCAACGGTGGGCCCCTAGAATCATCATCACCTTTCAACCCCAGTAGCTACAGCCAGGGATCTGAGTGTCTGAAATCCTACTCCTGGACCACCCCAGCTGCCACCCAATAAACAAAAACACAACATCAGCTGACTTTGAGTCAATTTTTCCTAGGCAGATGGCCATACTGTCGTGCCGAGAGGCTCACCATGCCAAACCACACCTTGCAACCTGAACCATCACTATCCTTAGGAGCCCAGGAACAGAGAAGCAAAAAGAAAAGGACATGAGAAAGGGACTGGGGGATTGTGGGCTGGCGCCTTGGTCTTCATGTTGCTCATTCCTGTCAGAAAGAAGCAGTCTTTTAAGGTGTTGTAATGATTTTCTGACCAAAAAACAAAACGGCATCATCATTAATGTATGGCCCTTGAGTCTGACAAGATCAAAAGCACTGTCCTCTAGGTATTTCACCCCAGGCTACCTAATTACGTTGCATTCTTTACAGATCAAGTTTTCAGCAAAACATTCTATATTTACGCTGCAGTAATAAGACTACATGGTAAGAAAGAAGATGGTAACTGGTGCGTTCCTGCCATCTGCTGGCCAAACTTGGATATATCAGGAACATTAATCTCCTGCTGGGTCCCTTCTCAGTATCCTGAATTCTATCAGAAGAACAGAGGTAAGTATCTACACATTTTATTTGACGCACTGACGTCTGGTACTTCAAAATAAGTAAGTTCAGTTTAAATTGATAAACATAAGTGTTTACTGTAAGTAATCTGGATCTATTCAAATCTGCAAGGAATGCCACCAAAATCTCTGTTTTCTCATCCAAACAAACAGAGAAAGCACGGAGAAAACCGGGCGCCAAGATTTTTAAACTGTCATGATTACGACACCACAGCACAACAACATGGCTAGGCTGGTAATAAATCTAAAAAAACAAAAGGAATCACCTGAAAGCTGTCAATTTTAAATGACTTATTTTAGCTTATGGCCTAACTATGCCACTCACTGCGTGTGAACCCAAAAACACACACAGAAAAAACTCCGACTGAAATCGAAACAATCCCCCACTGGCAATATGAGTCACGTGACTTAAATATTTCTACCTTTACTTGACATGTACATAAATGAAAACAATTGTTTCCATCTTACTCTATCACCATTCAATGACAACTGGTCTGGGTTAAATAAAATAAGGACCAAAATTAAAGGATGTTTCATCGTAGTCATAAATGTGATAAACAGGAGCGATGGCGACTTTTTATCCCTGAGATCTGGTTGGCTCTGTCGAATTCCTCTTGACACAGAGATAAACGGTGACCCCTGGTGGCATTGCAGAACGATCTGCAGTCACCATAACATACCTACTTTTTACTTTTCTGTGCGCTCGATCACGACGGTCTTGGTCTGTCCCACAGGGGGTGTGTACTGATACTCGTCACTGAGCAGGCCCAGGATCGGGTACTGGTTACCATAACTAGAGACAGGACAAAAAACAAGGTCATGTACTTTATCTGGTTGGAGTACCATATGGAAGGCTCAGGATAAAAGAACGGGATGGCCAAGCAGTCAAGGCAGCTCACGTTTTGGTTTTGACTGTCTTAGTGACGTTCTTGGATCGATCGCTCCTCTCCTGCTGGAGCCTCCTGATTTCCTACCGGAACAAATGAGTGTTGGTAAGTACTCGGTCTTTCCAGGAAGGCAGCATTAGCATTGGCTTTTAGCATAGCAAGGTGAAAAATCATTATCTGCTACAGTCACACTGAGTCCCCTAATGGAAACACATTAGCACAACTTAGGCTAGCTGGTACAAATGACACATATGGAATACCACAGCACATTCAGTTCATTGGCTGTTGAGCTCTAATAGGCGGTACATCCTGTAAGCAGAATCAGGTGTTTCCAGAAGGTGGGAATGTGGGAGAGGAAGTGACCCCTGACCTCTTCCTGCTGCCTGATGAGGATCTCCCGCTGTTCCAACTTGGTCAGAAGCTCTCTGATGCGCAGCTCTAAACTCCGGTCTCCATTGGTCGTTGTGGAGTACTCAGTCTTCACCTTGAGCAACTGGGACTACGACACCACACCACATGCGCACCGCCGACATGCCCGGACATGCCAACCCAAACGGAGACAGAACGAAGACCGTGCATCAGCCATCACTACCTGGAGCTATTCCACCAGCCCGAACTAGCCGGTGCAATGTAACCTATCATTAGCAACCCTGCAGCCCAAGTAAAGTTACCCGTAGAATTTGGATCTCCTTGTCCTTCTCCTCTCGCAGTGAGCTTAGCATGTCATTGTACTGCTTGGACAGCTCTTCTGTCTTCACCTGGAAGCTGGAGGCACTGCCCTGACCAGCCAGCTGAGGGGAGAGAGAGGAAGACGAGCAATTATACCTGTCTCACCATGTACAAGAAAACACAATCTAATCTATCCAAACATTTCCTCCCAACAAAAACTGCCACCCAAATTCATTTGTCACCTAAATGTATGACTGAGCAGAGAGGCCACAACATCTCAAACATCTACAAAATGTGCCCAAGGCTGGAGTGTGCTCTTGCAAGCCAAGTGATCTCCTAAGCTGCCTCAAATGCACGACATAGTAGAGGTTTCACCTCAAAGAAAGCCTGGAGAACCCCAGGTACACACGTGTAAGGGTAGACCCAATCCACGCGTCAGGTAGCACACGATAAAAGACTCAATAAAAGTCCAAGTATGGAATGGTCCTTCAGATGATCGCGGACCATGGGATACACAGGGAGCCCAGAGCCATGAAGCTGCATGGGGGGGGGGACTACCTTCTGCTTCAGCATGCCGTTCTCCTGCTCCAGTGCCCTCAGGCTGCCCTCCAGCTCCTTAATGCGGTAATCGCGGTTAGAGTCTGAGCCACGACCAGACTCCATTTGCATCTCCAGGCTTCTCTGAGCCATGTTGCTCTCCTTTAGAGACACCTGGGAATGGGGTGGTGGTGGGGGGGGGGAGCGATTGACACGATGAGTCGTAATGATAGCTAACATGAAGCAGCCTAACCTGGCGTGCGACAACTGTGATAAGATATCAATCTTTCCACCCCCATTTCTTAGAATCTACACACCCACCGTTGTACGCTGAGGCATTGTCACTTTGACGCCAGTAGAAGGAGATGGAGACACAACATTGCGGAAACATGAAGGCTAATTATGGAGACGGGCTTGGTTTGCATGACCCTACCTGCAGCTGCCTATTGTTTTCACGCATGGTCTGCAGCAGGTGGTTGTACTGCGTAGCCTGGTCTACCTTGAAGCTCAGGTCCTTCTCCAGGCCCTCCTTCTCACTCTCCAGACGCTGAAGGAAAGAGATCGGCTGTGACAACCAGGTTGACGGGTGAACGATGACCACCACGTTATCAGATTAGAACGACCCTTGTTCTTTAATCAAAACTGAAGACCACCTAAATGAAATGATTGATACATGTCAAACATTCTCTCAAAACAATTGACCTAAATAATTCGGGTGCCTTGACTTCCCTGGTCCATACCGTTGCTTGTTTTATGTTGTGGACAGTAACATAGCCAGCAGTCATGCTACGGACCTTACTGCAGGCCCCGATTCACCCTCACCCTCAGGTCTTCCTGTAGGTGGAGCAGCTCCTCCCGCAGGCTGTTGAAGGTGGTCAAGAGGAGACGCATGGTCTTGTCAGCGGTCGAGCGCGTCTAGAAGTAAGAAGGTGCAGCTGTTTTTTAAAAACACAACGCACACAACACCTCTCTCATTTATAATTGTGGTGTTTCTCTGCTCACTGGGAATGCTGGTCTTGCGCATTCCACGCAGTTAGTGACACGTTTACCTGCAGCAGGTAGCGGATCTGCTGTTTGGTCAGCTCCGACACGCCTTTGGGGATCAAGGCCTCTGTCTCATCCTTCTCCACCTTCACAGGCAGACCGACAGGCAGACGGGGCTTTGATGAGAACCTTATACAGAATGCCAGAAACTAACTAATACTAACGGATTACGCACTATAAAGAAAACCTCCCAAAACAGAAAAGATGGCCTACCTTGTAATCAATGCTGGGGTCCAGGAGGTGTTTCCTGTTTATATAAAAAAAAAAAAAAAAAAACACTCAAAAAACGCTACCAGGAAACTTTTACTAGTTCAGTTGGGTCTCAGATGGTCATAATATTTAATAAGGTTTCTGAAAACACGAGGGTCAGAGTGGAGCTCCTAAAAAATCCTATATGATATTTAGATGTGTAAGCATGCACGTCATGCATAAAGCCCATCTGAGTTTCTCTATTGAGGGTGAGAGGGTACTGAAAGGGTTACAGTCAGAGGTTGTCCATAAAGAAGCCCTGTGGTATTTTTTTCATAAGCATAATATGCAGTCCTATAAAATGGAGAGTAGGAAGCTTAGAAATAGAATAATCAAGTTAACGGCAGAGCAAGACCGCACACACACCGTCCCCGGATTTTGGAGACATTCTCTGAGATGTAGCTGTGGATGTCGCAATTTTTACGGTAGACCTCTGCCAACAGCTCTCCAAAGAAGCGCGTGTCCAGCTTCTCTTGATCTTCCACTTCCACGCGCGTTATCTTCATCTCAGGCACAGCCGCGCTCCCCAACAGGACTCTTGAGCTGTTCTCAACCGTGACGTCGACCTGCGAACCAGCAGTACCTTGTTCATTACGGTTAGCGCTCCCCCAAGCACGGCCGTGCTGGTAAAAATAGGGAAGGAATGTTCAAAAACAAACCTAACATTAAGGTGGTTACGTCTTCTTTATGAAAAATTCTGCTGCCACAAAAAATGTGGGATACCGTCACTCATTACCACAAAGTCTATAAACAAAAGATGACATCTATAAGGGAAAAAAAAAATTCAGACCAAATACGGAGCTCTGAGGAATACCTTTTATTAGTTTATCAATGATTGTATAATGTTTAGTTAGCATCTATTTTAGCCACCGATGGATACGGCAAAGTATCCATCACCTAAAAATGAACTCCTCAGCTGTGCAGAAACACACAACTCCTCTGGTGTGAAGGGGCACAGTGTATCAGAAAAAATGGTTTCACTACCGCTAAGGATGTCACCAGCCTATTTCCCAGAAGAAATCCTTTACGTTTCTGTGTACCAAGGTAACTAAGACGAACAATTTCAACTTAATAATAATAATAATAATAATGTTTATACAAGTCTGTCTAGATAGAAACTACTGCTAAGGGTTACTAAAAAGTAAGATGATATTTTATATGACCATTTTTATAACTGCTCCCATTCTTCATTATTATAGTGATAAATCATGTCAAAAAATTGATGTCAAAGCATAATAGTAAGGAATGTGTCAATTTATGACAACCGTCAATGTACTTCTATGAAGGAAGACGAGTACAGGCAATGCCATCTCTCAAGTAAAACACACACAATTGTAATTTCTCTTATCAAGCAAAACTATCAAAGCTGGAGTCAGGGATTAGTCGTTGTTTGGTCTGACTCGTGAAATGATGGATTGATTGTTGTGCAAACCAAAGGAATTTTGGGTAGGGGCAGGTGCTCGTGTGAGCTAAAGTTTTTCCTCTTCCTGCACAAATGCTGCAAAGGAAGAAGCCGATAAACCCTTAAGACATCTGATACATACACACACCACACCTTAAAGGGCTCACCTTCACTGACAGCAGAGGGAGCTGAATGAGTGATCCAGTTCCCTCAAGACAGTGACATTCCTCAAGCAACAAGTACAAACATACCCAAGAAAAGCAATTAAGATCAACATGACACACATGCAACTACCAAAAACATTTAATGTCATTAACAAGGTTCAAGCAAGACTGATTCAGGCCAGGGAGAGAGCCTGCCAACAGTGAGGTAAGCAGGTGGCAACACGAGACAGTAACCAACAACGGTGACATGAGAAAGTTCTGGCTGTACCAATGTTTCAGCCTGATCATTAGCCATCACTCAGCATGCCGAGCCACCCGTGCACCAACCTGGGAATGATCTAGGTATCCTCATCTGCACTGAGACTGAGTTCTGTGGGTAGTGAGATCTGACTTTGGATCAGCACACATGTGAAAGCAGAGGCATGATTTGCTCAGATTGGGAGGATCTGAGTGACAGTGAGATACATCATGCATTTCTTTACTCGTCTCCTTTATTATTAGGCAAATGTGAGATCAAATGCTATCAAGTCAGTCTTCAAGGCTGAGATGGTTTGTGACCTTCGAGTGGAAGATGACCAACACTTACCTGCAAGGCTGACACGTTTGAATTGACTTTTCCTTACAGATATTTTATTAGAGTAGCTGAGTTCAAACACCTTACACATTGGACTTGAGCCAGCAACCTTCAGATTATAATTCTTTATTCTAAACCATTATCTTATTAACTCTAATCCTGCCCCATGTTAATGTTCAGCTGCGGCAGAGAGGACATCCCCAGACAGGTTGGGCCGAACGAAGAGGCGTAAACTGCCCACAGGCTGTCAAACAAAGGCAGCCAACAGGCTGATCAGACAGGTTCTCAGCCCACATTCTGCTGAGGGAACACCCATTCAGCAAGGCAATACTTGTCTGTTGTTGGGTCAGCCTGACTAGAAACTGTAACAAACGCATTATGGCTCCTCCCATCGCCCCGTGCACCCGAATGCTGCGGGGGTTGATTTGTGCAAGCATGGGATCAAGTCTGAGCGTGGAACCAAGTCTTGAACTCCAGTTTGAAATCCATGGGGGAAACAAACAAACAACAAAAAAAAAAAAAATAATAATAATAATAATAATATAGAAAACTCTTGACAGAATAGGCTGCACATCCAACTGCGTGTAGGCAAGACACTTTCATAATCCTGCATTTCATGTCCTGGGAAATGGTCTTCAAATTCCATCCACACAAGGCCACCATTTCCACCCAGCACTACCTTATCTCTTGCTCAAGTCAATCAGGAGCTCACAACCCTCGCCTACCGTTTCACCGAGTCGGCGAATGCCGTTAAACACTTTGTGGCCGAAGAGTTGGTCTCCGTGTTTGTAGCAACAGGAACCAGGAAGAGCATCACATACACCAGTGTGAGGAAGTGAGGTTAAATATTACATAAGGAATGCACTGTGGCTCGTGGTTCAGTAGATTTGACAAACACCACCCTGCATTTTAGCTGATGTTTACCACCAGCCCACTTTTATAACTCACCCAGTGTTCCCATCACCTTCCTCCCCTCCAGAAAATGGCTTCAGGCACCAAGCCAGGAAAGAAAAACAAAATCCCACTGGATGAAACTCGATATGTGGAGCATTTACCTCACAGGCCGTCTCGGCAACGTATCGACTTACAATAGCATTGTAAACCTCACTAGGTGTCGGCTCAGCATCAGCGCCGAAACTGGTCGAGAGATAATGGAAAGGCACTGAACTTAAAGTGTGTGTAAATCCACAAGGACCGGAACTGAAGGGAAGGAAATCCCCATCCGAGTCCTTGAAACCGACGCGATGGCTGGGCAAGAAAAAGAAACAGAAGTATTCTGTGCATTATTTAAAATTGAAAAACACACTTCACCAAAAAAAAATAAACTGCTGTTATGTGTTTTTTTTTTTTTTTTTTTTTTAAAAGAGGAAGCCTGAAATTGTTCTAATGGTATCGTAACGTTTTATAACCTCACGGGATTCAGCTCTCCTTATTTGAATTGTGGCACAGGTTTTATTGACGTGTTCTTCTCGCAGTTGCGTGTGGGACCCTTTCATCTACCCTTTGTTGGCTTGGCCCCTGCAGCAGGATGCTGTCAAGGGCCTCACGCTGAGTTTACCTTCCCAGAGTTCATTTTATCTTTTTCATCACCTAATCATTTTCCTACCAGCAGCAGCAGGCAAAAAACAACTGGAAGTCCCATTGTTACCGCCGGCAGAAAAACATGGTTAGGTAATTTAGTGTACCTGGGCATGACACAGGCAAAAAATGCAAATTATGTCTATAATTACTCCCATTCACCATGCTTTTACTGAGGGACAGGTGGAGTGTTATTAGTGTTGTGTTCTGTCCCTTCCTTGTAAACATTTAAATGCCACATTTGTTTTCATTTTGTTGACACCTACAGTCACATAGTTGTACATATTCTTTATGAATGTTTTTGTCATTTGGAACTGTTCACAGTAGAGATTATACTGCTCAACTGTTTTTTTTTTTTTGTTTAAGAAGTGAATTGTTTTTTTTTTTCTTTTCCCTAAGCCCTGGACTCCTCCTGAATGCGTTGTCATGACTTGTCTCAAAATGCTCAATTGCCAGTTCTGTAGAAGCACAAAATGGCGTGATTTCTGATTTGTCCATAGATCTGTCAATAGATTACTCGTGTTAAGGTTTGCTTTCTTCCTGGCTGAGACGTTCAGACAAACTTCTATTGGGCTCCACTACACTTGAATAGCACCAGAACCCTGCCCAGAAGCTAATGCATCGTCTACAGGTGGCTGAAACCATGAACTCGGCCTGATTGATCTGTTGATCTCCGTGGTGATAGTGAGGAAGAAGCAAAGTTGGCCTATAGACGACTTCAGCCAAAAATCTGAAGCAAAAAATCCTTAAATCAATAAAACTCAATTTCCCAAATTCATAACCCACCATTGCAAAATTTGTAAATGTCATTCTACAAAAATTTCCCTCTGAAGTGCTAGGAACACACAGCCAGCAGACACCTGGGGTCTAGTATCTGCTGTCAATGTGTCATGGTAGGGCAGTAAGCACCAGAAAAAAAAAAAATCTGTTTTCACTGGAGAAATGATTCAGAACTCCGTGGGAAAATGCATTAAATACAAAAAAAAAAAAATAGCTGCAAAATCTCTGTTCTGGCTCTCCATGTTTGTCTTTCAGTACTGCTGGGTTAGGCATACCTGACAGCCTCCTCCATCAGGAGAAAAACATTTAAAGCCATAAGTTACTTGTATCACGCCCTGACAAACTGCAGAAGCCTGGGGCATAGCCTTTGCCACACACACACAAGTCAACTCTGCTCTGAGACCCAGAGTCACATCCATCCTCCATGTACACTGCTACCAACAGCCCAGCACGCCCACCCCAAAAACCACAGTGTCCCAATGCCCATTGAGATCAGGGGGAGGTGTTTTCTGATAGGCATCATGGCTGCTGTCAACAAACTGAACGGACAGACGCAGCCACGGAACGCAGAAAGAGACAGATTTCGCAGCCAAAGAAATTAATTATGCTGGCTACCTAAGAGGAGTTCTTATTAGAATATGAATATTGGTGGTATTTGCTGTTAAGGTGGTAATAAGTATCAACAATGTCTTGGTCACTTATCACGGGTTTATTGTTCCAGAAGAGTCCATTTTCCACGCTTTGTGGGGGTGATTTAATGAACAAACTGCCATCGAGGATGTTGTCCATAACGACATCGGCTGTTTTGAACTACCCAAGTAATGTAAATGAAGAAAAGACAGGTAGTGATGGAACAAATGAGGCTTCAAAATGAGACAAATGAGACTTCAACTGTCGCCTTGTACCTCTTGGGGTTGGGGGTTCGGATCCCACCTCTGGCTCCGTATACCTGGAGCTTGCATGTTCTCCCCGTGCTTTGTGGGTTTCCTGCTGGTACTCCGGTTTCCTCCCGCAGCCCAAAAACATGCATTGTAGGCTAATCGGCATGGCTAAATTGTCCTGAGTGTGTGCATGCCTGTGCTCTGCAATGGGTTGTCCCCTGATTCAGGGTGTCCCCCGCCTTGTGCCCTAAAGCTGTCTGAGATAGGCTCCAGGCCCCCGCACGACCCTGAATCCCCGAATAGGATTAAGGTTAGGGAAATGGATGAATAATAGTTACTCCTAGCAAATGATGCAAGCCAAGTGCATGAACTTCATCTTGTTTTCTGGCAGACAGGCCACCATCCTACACCAACTGGCAAAAAGCTGGAGTAGGAACACCTGACCCTGCACTGAGTGAGCATTATGACACCCTGATCCATTTTAACAACTGCTAAAGCTCCAAAGGAGCATATAAATTAACCATATTCCACCCTGTAGCTGGTGCTGCCTAGACCTGCTTATAAATGGCCATCACACTCAGCAACTTTGGCAAAAGAAAAAAAAAAAAAAAAAAAACCTGTGGAAGGAGTCCTCCCTCTCCCAAACCTTGATGGTTATTTTGGCTCTGCGCCGAGGTGTTAAGGTGAATAAGGCGTGACACACGCAGGCCTGACATCCCCCGGTGGATCCACCAAGCGAGAACTCGCGTTTGGCCCCTCCCACACGAGCCGTGTCCGATTCAAAAGGATTGCGGGCGACAGACAGGGAGCGGCATTGCCATCCCACCTGCCATGAATCACTTCCCAGAGAAATAATAGCTGACCATCATCTCGTCTGCGACATTGGCGCGGAGCGAGAGAAGCCCAGACGAGGGAGCGGGGGAGGGGAACGAGCCCAGGGCAGCAGGGAGAGCGAATTCAAATTCAAATCTGAAGCGGCTTCACGTGGCCACGTGTACGCATGCGCGCCAGCGCCTCTCCATGTTTCTGCACTCACCTCCTTCACGAACGGTTCTGGACTCTTGACCGGAGTCGGCGATTGGCTGAACACCGAAGGCGTCTTCTCATCGGAATGCTGCAAAGGACAAGTTATCGAAATTCAGGGGGGTGGGATGGACTGAGGCATTGGCTAACAACCCAACCCTAAACATATCGAGCATACTGGCTCTGGTTCAAGGATGCGTGACCTCCCGCACCAGCAGCTGTTTCACACTATCAGGCAAACCTCGATTTCTGTGACGGTATCATGGAAAAATACCACAGTGGATAACCTAGGTCATAGACACAATTTTCTAAGAGTCCTTAAAAAGATTATGAGCAGTAATGAGCAGAAAATATGTACTTTTCACGTGGAACCCTGAACTAAAAAGTTTGAATTACAATGCAGAATTCTGCAAGGGTGTGCTGCTAGACTGATCACACCTGCTTCTGTTGGGTGTGTCTCACTCTTGGACATGAGCCACAATTTGAAAATAAGAGGTAATTTGCCCCACCTTGACTCAAAGGCTTTCCAGAAAATGGGGCGACACTATTCTATGTCATTGGTGGAGCCCTCCCAGTGTGTAACTTGGTCATTGGAGTTCGTTCCAAGACACCAGATCCTAGGATCTACACAGTGCTAAATTCGTATGAGCGATAGAAAAATCAACACCAACAGTCAGAAAATCACTGACAATTTTCAGTAGGCCTATTTATCAGGATTTTTCACAATCATGCATTTATTAAACTATAGGACAGTTTATCAAAATTGGCTGAACAGTAAAACGAATTATTATAAACTGCCTAATTAGAACAGCTCATCTCACATTACAGAAAACATTTAATTCCTGAAAGTTTTAAAGAAATTGTTTTACACTCCTGCATAAATGCGCATTTGTGTTTACTGTTGCATCATTCTAATGCAAGTGTCAGCACTATTCCAAACGTTTTATAAACTCAATAAAATATATTAAATATAACATTAATTAACGCATTTCATTTTCCCGTACACAAACGGATTAAGAAGTCCTTCTCAAAGACAGTCCTCCCACGTTACCAAAGTAAACACACATTTCCATTTTTTCCCAAAACAGCATGTGAATGCAAAGGTTTAAATGCAGCCAAATTGTCTTTTTAGAGGGGGCAATAATAATCTAACTTTGTTTTCCTCTAATACAGACGCCGATCAAAAAAACACGATATATGTCACGCATGTAAATGTCATTTTGCTGAACTGAACGACTTAGGGTGTAGAAAGCTGTCACGCACCGTACATAGGCGGGTAATATGTCAAGAGTTTAGTCTTGCCTTAAAGGGTGGAACATATTTTTGTGATCGCCTTGCAATATTCTAAACGGGTGTATATGTTTTAATAATACCAGAGGTAATCATTTTTATTTATTGAGACATTAGTCTCATTATTGGTATTGCATTTATTGATGTTCAGTAATCCTGTACAAAATTTGTTTTAGCTTTCTTTTCAGTCTGCTTTTACCTTAATTGATTTAAAATGCTTTAAAAACACACGCATAAGAAAGTTTAAATTTAAACTAAATTAAAAAAAAATAAAATAAATCGAATTGTATCCAAAACCTTTTTGACCGTGAGAAAGGCGCTATATTTGCTGTTAATAATAATAATAATAATAATAATAATAATATCATCCAGGGTAATGCCTGGATTTTTGCCCAGTAAAAAATCTGCAGTATTTTTGTCTGGTTAATTACAGTATCTGTAGCTGAACCAGTTTACACTTAAACCGTAGACAAAACAGCCTACGATAAGTTTTGCTGAATTTTTAAACGTCAGCCCACCCCGACGGTCATATACGTACGACATCATCAGAAGTTCCACTTAACTTTAAAGAAACCTCACCTCATAGCTGTGAATAGACTCCGACTCCTCCACGCTGTTCAGCGAGTAGCTCGGCACTTTCCGCACGTACACGGGCGACATCTGCACATGGCCCGACATCAGCTGCGGCGCCTTGTTGACCACCAGGTAGGACTCCGGCGCGACCCTGCGCTCCATCGGGACCAGGTAGCGCACCGTCTCGTACACCACGTTGCCCTCGACGGCCGCTCCGTTCGTGGCGTACTGCAGACTGGAGAAAGGCATCGGGGAGACGCTGACCGGTTTGTAGGTGGCCGCCGAGGGAACCTCCGTCGTCACGTACTGCACCGACGGCGACAGGATTTCGTGATCGGAGGCGACGCTCGCAGTCCGGTACGAAACGAACTGCTGAGACATGCTGATCTGCCGGACGAGATGCGCTTTGGTGCAAACGCGACGCAGATCGACGTCGAATACCTAAAACAGCCGCAGCGCGAGACCGAGCGCGTGCAGCTAAAAAGTAACCAGCGTTAAAAGCAACAATGTAACGCGGGCCGAAGCTGGAGGCCGCAGAGCGGAGCCACTTCCTCGATGGCGGAGTTTGTAAGGCGCTGTGTGCGGACACGCCCCCTGTCACACCTGAGGCTCACCTGTCCTCCGCGACACGCCCGGGTGGGGTGCCTGGTCTTAGTGACAGCCTCTCCTGCTTTATATAAATCGTTAGCTGAGACGCTTGTGAATTCCCCTGCTAGTAAAGGCGGTCGGAATTGACTTTAACCATTTTCTCATTTGGTCTCTGAGGAACATAACATTTTGCATTGGATTTTTAAATTAACTTTCGATTAATCGTCACTAAAATGTGCAAGCATTGCATGTTGAATTATTTGCCTGTTATTGACCACTTGTCTCTGTCGCCAGCTTTACCGCATAGTTTATTAAACTGCTCTGTGAAATTACCGTACAGTAAATATTTCCTTGCACAAGACGTACTAGTAAACTTTTAAGTGCGACCCACCAGCCGACAAATTTCAAAACCCGAGTGGGTGGTCATTGAGGATGGATAGACAACACTGAGACAATGATTCACAATGTGCAAATCTCGAAACTTGACACGTCCTAGCAGGTAGCACGAAGGGAACTAGACACACAACCAGGCCCGACGGTGCGTCTTAAAACGAAACTCGATCAAAACCTTCTATTGGCAGCATTTTACACGCCCAGATCCGGACCACAGAGAATGTTATGAAACTACAGTAGCTCATTTCTAGAACTAGCCGTAGTGATGTCATTCTTTTCTCTTACCGGTCTGTTCTTGATATTGAACCCCATTAGTCCCTTATCACACGTACTGCTTAAAGCATTTTATTTGCCACACTTTTTAAAGGGCTTAGAATTTGTAACTTAAGTACTGAAGTCATCGGGGAATGGTTCACTTTCTGTGTATCATGTGACAAAACAGTTACTGTACGTTTACGTATGGTTTTGACAGGGGATTACATATAAGTGGTGAAGTTATAAACTAAAAATGCCCAAAAGAATTAAACAGCATTAAGAAGCCAGCTCTGAGGAGGATGGATTTAACTGAAATTCTACTGGATCTACTACTCTATTTCAGAAGCAGTCACCGATAAATTCATTATGTTAATGAACACAACTCAAAACTAGAAGCCAGTTTTTTGGAAATCATGTGGTAGCACATAATGACCAGTCATAATGACCAGTTCAAGTAAACCGCAAAACTCGAATATGACCTGTAATCGTCGGTATCTTTTTTCAGCACTAGGGGGCGCTTCACAAATAAATCTCATTTGTCGTATGCACAGTCCGACAAGACTTCTGTAGATCGAAATTGAAATGCTTGTGTAAGGCTCAGGCGATCAGATAAATATCACACCGACGAACAACCACAGAATTCAGAATAGCAAAACATAAATATGGGATAACAGTAGCGGGGTAAATCAAATATCAAGATATAAAAAATACAGTAAAAGAACATTTATTAAGTGACCAGTGAATGTGTTATTGCAGCAGGCTAAATGTGACTTAGTATTTGCTTGTTCAGATTAAGTATTGCGTCCGACAGTAATGCAGTACCAAAGCGAGTTGAGTACCCTAATAGCTGGCAGAGAGAAGCTGTCTTTAGCCTGGTAGTCTGCGACTCAATGCTCCTATACCACCAGCTAGAGGGTCGTTTGTAAAACAGAACGTGGACAGGGTAGCTGCAGTCCCGAATAATTCTGAGAGGCTTCTTGAGGCCTTACGAGTAGTCAATGTCCCACCTGGTTGGGAGCTCGGTGCCTATAATTCATGCTTAGATTGTGATTATAAAGTAATCAATTTGTTTGTTCAAGGCAGTTTCTGGGGTGTTAGTTGAATTCAGCAAATAAGTGATCACTTGCACTCAGAGCACCATTTGTTTTGAACTATGACTCTGTTCAAATTCCATATACATTTTCTCCTCGGTGCTTGTATCTCAGGGAGAGTAGCAGCACATGACACAAAAATAGGACACACAATACATAGGAGCTATTAGGGGATGAGGTTTCCGTGTCAAACCGTTACAGGCTAAGGAAAGGGCTCAACACAACGCTAGAGAGAGACACGAAACATAACACAGACCGTTTGGGTGAGGGAGAATACCTGAAAAAGTGAGATGTGTACCTAGATAAACAAATCAGTCAGTCACACGTGACAGGACCAGCAGGGTATGTAGGCAGGTTGACGGAGGGCAAGAGAGAGAGACAACACGCTTATGGTGAAAGAGAAAAGTACAAGTGGACGGAGGTAAGATCTCCAAGGCTTCTCCACCCAGGACAACCCTTGCCTCTCACTCTTAGTGCAGCGAACGGTCTGGGTCCAGACCTGCTATGGCAGAAGTGTGTCGCTTAGCCTATCCTTGTAAAGGCCTGGAAGTGTACTGGGGAAGCAGGACATTTTTGAACATTTCTTATTTTGATTTGAATAAAGGCACCCATCAGACCGATAGTTAATTGCTACACGAGTCCCTGTGGAGCTTGTGGTGAAGAATGTTGTCAGTTACACTGCATCACTCTTTCAACAAAGGATAACATGTAACCCAACATGATGTCAGTTTATAACTGACACATTCATGTCAGACACCTCCCTGAAACATCAGAATTTGGCCAAACGAAACACATTCCTGCGGCACACCCAGAGAGAGGCTGCAGTGGGAAAAGGCTGCCAGAGTAATGGAAGAGGAGACCGACGTAGGATATTCGCTCCAACGTGCAAATCGGGGAACGCCTTCCGTGGGCGATAGTCTGGCTGTCCTGAGGAGGAAATGGAAGTGACTGTTAGGCGTACAGCTTGTCAGAAGACTTCCTGACTGGGAGCACAGAGCAAGGAATATTTGTTTTCCTGACAGGTGCAATATCTTTAATGTCTTCGATTTTCTTATCTTTGCTGCGTCATGCTTTTTTCTGTGTTTGTCCACTCAATGTTGTTAATTGCTTCAGTTACATCTTTTAATTACGTATTTAGTTTGGCTCAGAAGGGCAGGTAAGCAAACAGGCTGTGAACATAATCCATATAATTGTCACCCTAAAAATGATGGCTATTTCCTACATAAATGTTTCATTATTGTAGAACCAGGGACTCTGTAGCTGCCCAAATTCATCACACATCAATCCTGCTCTTTCACAAATACCTTAAGTACTGATAAAGACAATTTCTTGGTAAAAACGAGGCACGGTTTTGCTAAAATTTTGGCACTTCACTGTCTTCCACTAATAAAGTCGAGATTTTACCACTCACACAGAGAACGCAACCGTGATCGGCCTTGTGGAGAGGAATCGATTCCTCGACGATGGCTTGCCTACAGCTGTCACAGAAAGCTGTGAGAGGGCTAGGTGACCCAGCAGTAAGATGTGAAAGTGGAACAGAGAGCAGATCGAAAGATTGATCTACGTCCTGGAGACCACCCTCTAGCACCGTGACACCAAAGCTCAGTTAGTACGCTCTGGCTTTTCCTCAGGGTTCAGTGACCCTCCCAACATTTGTGAGATCATCTGCAGAGACGGCAGCCCACATAAGCAGAGCATGTCTGCAAAGCCCCTCGCAAACTTTCCAGAGACAAATGGATACCCAGTATGCAATCCAATCATCTTGCAATACTGCACATGTAAGGCATGACCCAAAGTGAAGCAGACAGCCGACACACAGCCGATATTAAGAACATCAGCACATGTACTGTTTTAATCATATCTTGGATGCAATCATTTCATAAAGCAAGATTCCATTTTTTCAAAGACAAAATTCCAATTTTCATAACAATACAACTAAACTGACTGGGAACTTTTGTTAACAACGAATAAATACACTATCACAAAAAAAAAAACAACGTAGTGCAAATGACTATTCAATTTAACAGGCCTGCCATGAAATAAAGCCACAACTTACCACAGTTTTAAAAAAAACAAAAAAAAACCCAACAACAAAGGTTATTTTAGTAATATAACAGCTATCATTTTATGTCATTTGCTGAAACTGGAGAATGGCAAGTCCGAGGAATTCAAGTACTGACGCGAGACAAGCCCAGAATTTGATGTAACACTTTTCCCACCGGGATTCGACTTGTCATTGTTCCCGACACGATCCCTGGCTCAGACGCTCCTGGGCACCATATCCTGGCTTCTTGTGTGTTAGCCTGAGCTAACAGTGCCAAAAGTATAAATTAAATTAGAAAATAAATAAATAAACTAGTGAACCTTAGCTGCGTCGAGCTGTGATACTGCTGAAAAAAAAAAAAAGCCTACAGTGACAGGGCAGGGACGTTATGTGGGTGGTGGGGTTAAGGTCGAGGGGCTTTTTGACCAGCAATGACTACTAAAGTTGAAATCGCCCAAAAGCCAGCCGGCCATTGGCTTCCTGAATCGGTACGACACGGCGTGTGCACCAAAGCAGCCGATGACAGCGTTCTATACACCCGCATATGACCGCGTAGTGACCGACGCGACCCTCGGCTGCCGCCGCGGTAGCAGCGTGGGAGCCACGGGAGAGGAAGCGCAATAAAGCGATGGAAAGAAGGGGGCGTACGGCCGAGACCGACGTGGGGACATCAGGCATCTGTAACGACACGCTTAGCGGAGTGAGCGCAAATGCAGGAGTGCGACCTCAACAGAAACGGGATGAACAACATTCAGATACACGGTTCTTTAGTCGATACTGTGCAAATGAACAAAAACAAAGCAAAAGCTTACATTTGAGCCAAACACAAACAAAAGCATATAAAATGAATACGACATTTAAAAAAATTAATAATACAAGGTTCAAAAACACAAGTGCGATTTCCTTCGTGTATCCAACACAGGCAGTTTTGACTGACCCGTTTGGCACTGAAAAACACACCTCTATGATACACGCCATGTCCCTCCGCCTACATTCACTTGGCTCGCCCTTCCACGAAATTACGCTGTCGCGAGGTGTGACTTTACTTCATATAAGAGCAAAGTGGTAGGCTGAGAAAAGACTGCGGCTTAGGACCTCCTGGATAATAACTTAGGGGTTAACTTAGGGACGTCTCCTTGTGGACAGCAAGAGAGATACCTGTAGAGAAGCTCTAGAGGATGAAGCGGTGATCTGTTAACCGGCAGAGGCTTCGCAGACGACGCAGCGCATCAGGTTACAGATACTCCAGTGTACTCGTTTCACAGCTAATAGAAGATTGCGGCCGGCCGCCACAGAATCTATCTGTGGCTTTGCTGAGATCTTGGGTGGAACACCTTAGCAACATTGCTCCACTGGCTTCCCGTGGAAACGTCATTCGGCGCCCTTTCCCAGCGTCACGAGTCCGGCCGACGTCCCAGACTTGTTTGGATGTGGTGTCATAAAACTTTCAGGTGGAGACATCGTGCCGGTAGGCTGGGGGGTGAGGGGGGCATTACCCGAACCGTGAATCATTTTGACTTTTTTTTTTTTTTTTTTTCCTGCTCGTAAAGCCAGACATTAGCTGTCGGTAGTTCAGTGTGTCGGCGCGTACGGAGATGGTGAATGGTAAAAAATAAACAAAGATGATGTGAACACAGGCTGTATGGAGGTAAAAAATATCTGAAATTAAAATACACATTTGGAGTGTACAAATACGGATGTATGGGATTGTGAACGCAGAAGGACAAGAGAGGGAGGAGTGGCGAGACTTGGGAGGGGGGGGGGGGTTCGCTCTCGTGCACATCTACAGCTCCGGGGGGGCAGCCCGGCTACAATGGGGGCTTCTTCAGCTGCTCGTAGGGGATGAAGAACTGAGCCTTGGGTTAAGGAGAAAAGCAAAGAGATGGGCTGAGCTACAGCAGAACCCCAGTTTGGGTCTCAGTACACTTGACTCGTATTTCTGGTAGGTGTGACAAGCATCGAGCGTGTATTTATCGAAACCTCAAGGCCGAGAGCAACGTCATATCAACAACAGGCCCTTGAGCAAGGCGTTGGGATAACGGCTTCGCTCTCACTTGTGTGTGCTTCCGTCTCTAGGAGACGGAACAATCGGATTAAGAGAAATCCAGAGTTCCTATGCACCTGTTCTCAAACAAACCGCAAATAAAATAATCCTTAAAAGTATCATTAAAATATCATAAGGGAAGACACCAGAGGCTCTTTCGCCCTAAGCGAGCAAAGGATACGATGATGTTCCAGGGCCCCAGACGTAGCCAGTTGGGCCAAAAGCCTTTGTAGAGGGCAAAGAACCCTTCGTTCTTCCAGGTCTGCATCACCCCATCCAGCGTGCCCTTGTAGAGTGGGTTCCCCGACAGAACGCGCTGGTTCATCATACGAGTCCGCACCACATCCACAGGGTTCGAGGCCAGTGCTCCTGCCAGGCCACACGCAAAGCTGGAGCTGTGGGGAGAGGTGGCGACGCACAATGAGGAAAAAGTCCCACAATGCTCTGCTTTTTATCTGAGGGACCGCCTCCTGTACCGAAAGTGACCCAGTAGGGCGGTGCACTTTTAAAACTCTGGCCCAACTACTATCACAAGTTATCTGCTTGATTTATTCATATTTCCCCAATTTTTCAGAAAAACTTTATCTTCAAAGCTTTAAATCTAGCAATGGTCCCAAACAGAAGTACTGATAGCACTTCCCTGCAAACGTTCCAGAAAAGGAATGCATGGCGCTGGACTCACATGAAGTGTGTGTATACGGTATCTCCCATCAGGCCGGACAGGATCAGATGCTTCTTAGTGATGTCATATACTGGAAGTTCCACTCCCACCACGATAGCTGCCCTCTGTGCTGTGGGAATGACCCCCTGTGTGAGGAAGGCAGAGCTTAGTCAGAGTATAAACCCCACCCCCTTTGATATAAGCCCCACTCACATCCTTAAAATTAAAGGAATGGGCGTTCATGCTATTTAGACAGAAGGGTTTGTGACGTGCATCAGGACAAACTGTGCCGAATGCGGCACGGGGACAAATTTACGCTAAGTGGCCTCTTACTGCACGACTAGTTCATACTGCAGTGTAAGGCTAGAAGGTTATTGGGTCCAATGAGAAAAGTCAACTGGGTGCAACGTACGAAGAGACACTCCGGACGGAAGACCGAGCGCACTGACAATTTACAGATTTAACGACGTTAAATCAATAGAACTTGGTGCTGAAATACCCTGAATCTGTCAGCTATTCCATGCACTGCCAAAGTATCCTTTGAGATCGTCTCAGGAAAATAGCTGGATAAGAATGCAGGTTGAAAGCCAAAAATAAAGTGCGCTGATGAAGTGAATGCCACAGCGGAAAACAGAAATGATTGCGTAACCAACTTGCTGACTATACACTGAAGAAAAGAAAAATAACAACGCCGTGCCTATTAGAGAAACATTCCTAAGGTGCTTTCAGAACAATTCAGGTGAAGACGCCATGGTAAGGTCAGACATGTATGGACTGTTGGTCTTTAGTATACATCGCTGGCTCTTGCAAAGACAGCAACCCAAGCCGGTTAGTACTGGTTTCGGAGCTCTGAAATCCTCCACAGCAGATGTTTTTTCCCCCCCCCTTCTGGATTGTGACTGCGCTAGACCTCGAAACCGAGTTGAGTTTTTATATAACCCTCGTTTTGTTTATGCACCTCACGACACGTTACGCGAGGCAGAGGGACGGCTTTTAATTCTTTAATTCTTGACCTTTCACGGCCGACGCGGAAGTATTCCTCGGGATTCTGCGATGGCATCGACCCGCGCATGACAAACTGTTTTTATTTATCGACTCTGTAAGCATGCTGGAGAAGCTGCTGATCGACTGGCCGAGAGTGGATGGTCACTCAAAGCGTGAAGAATGATTTGCTCTTCTGAAAGAAACTGACAGCAACTGATCTTTATTTCACCAGCTCAGAAGGGGAAGGAGACACGTTCTGGAGGACACCGGAGCAGGTGGCGAGAAGCGGGGAACTGCGCAGCAGCTCCTGACGTGGCAAAGAACCGGGAGGCGGGGCCAAAACGCAGGCAGGCGGACACTCACCCTCCAGAGGCCCCGAGTTCCTTCCGTCTGGTAGATGTTGATGAAGTTTGCCATCATGCTGCCCTGTAGCAGGCTTCCTTGTGCCTGCATGCGGATCTGGAAGCCAGGAGCACACCCTGTCGGCCGTGGTTTCACAGCCATACGGCACACACCGCACCACGGCGGATACATGCTCGCAGTAAACGTTAAAGCGGTCTTACGTGGCGCGAAAACACGGACAAAAAGGAACGCCTACCTTCAGCACGTCAGTGGGGTTCGCTAACGTGGACGACAGGACACCAGACACGACGCCACAGAACACGTTGATCACCATGGTCTCGTCTGAAAGCAGCCAAAATGGGATTATCGGGCACCCAACTTCGGAGACATAAACGCCACCGAAACATGGAGGACGGAAGTGGTGAGGAAGCCCCGGCATCACCCGGGGGTTACGCAGCCGTCCGACGACTCAGTTAAGGAAATGGCTCCCCCGTACGCTGGCAGCTGTAAACAAGGTGCCTGGCGTCTGACCTGGCTGCTAGTGCACTGCAGACTGCAGACACAACCAGTCTTACACAGCAAACAACGATAAGCTTTGTCTGCAATTCTCTGGAAGAGAACGTCTATCAGCAGGGAAGAAAATCACCTGATTGGCTAGCTACCTACCTGCTCCATTATGCACCCGCCTACCTGTACAGTTCCACCACCTGTCTGAATTTACCTCAAGCTATATTATATGACCTTGTGCTGCACAGTGCCAGCCAGATCAGGATGGGCTTCCTCTACAGCTCTGGTTTCTTCCTCCTGAGGGAGGTTTTCTTTGACCACTGTCACCCTTGGCTTATGGACCTCGGGCCCACGATTCGGAAAAGTGCTTCGTCGCTACGCTCGTCCTTAAAGGCGCCGTATGAATGAAACTGAAGACCTTCTCACACGGCCAAAGCCCCATTCAGCAGTTCCTACCGATACAAGAATTGTTACTCAAGCCCAACCCAGTCGCTGCGATTTGCCATCATGTGCTCTCACATCACCCTGACAACGGCAGGGAGAGAAAATAAAAAGACGTGCCAGGTGACCCGGCAGACAAGCGAGAGTAACCGCTTCACCACTCTACCCCCCCCATCCCAAAACTTGTGCAGAGGATGACGACTTTACTGCCCCAGGCCGACAGTCCAGCAGACGATACGCTCCACTGGTCAGGCTGCGACACCACAATGGACAACAGGCTCGCAGAAATGTGTTAACACGCAGAGGAAAATCGTACACAAACTTATTACTACTATTCTATTGCAATACATCACAGAGCAGGTGTTAAAAGAAGAGATTTTAAAATATTAGCTAAACAACAGAAGTAATTCCCTTAAAGACACAGCAACTAATACATCTAAGCTGCTTTAACCCTTGACCAGTGTTTCAATACTCATAGCTTATTTTATCGGAAACTCCTACTGCACGTACATTCAAAGGACTCGTTTTCTGGTGCTTAACAAAACGTGTTACACACAAGGACGGTGACATGGATAAAGAACAAACTTACCTTCGGGCTGGCTAACAAACAGCCTTTTCAGCGTGTTGTAAGTCCCGATTTTTATGGTTCCATACGACGCTTGCCGCAGGAGAGCAGGGGAGATCCTTAGGGGGAAAAATGATCACACGGAGATCGAGTGAAGTTAACATTCACCGAATGGCCACATTTAACCGCGCGAGGAAACAGGCTCAGGGGTGTACAGCCTCGTCACCACGGGTAACGGGCCAGAACTCAAGCCGAGCGGCTGTCTGCTCTCACCCGGAGTACAGAGCCCTCACTCCCTCCTCGCGTCCGATCCTCAGCAGGGCGTGGAACATGCCTCTGTAGCGGATCTCCGCGCAGTGAGTCTGCCCCTGCACCTGCAGCCTCGTCTTGGTAAGGTCAATGGGGAAGGTGCCTGGCAGGTCACAGAAAGCATGCAAGGACAATGAAATGGCGTGCCAACCAAGTCACAATGCATTTCAGACATTGGTCGTTCTGTGATGCAGGTTAAATGATACTGCAGGGATGATGCATTTAATCTGTGCTCGGTGTACCATCAATATAGTATTGATGCTGGACAGGTACCATTGCATTCAAATGGACCCTTTTTTGTCTGTTAATACTTGGTTAGCATTGATGTGTACTCGAATGCATGCCGCCAGTTAATGTTATGGCATGAGATCTCTGCGCTTACCAAACTCAGCAACAAGCGAGGCCATCCCCCCGTAGATGAAGGGCTTCCAGTTCAGGTTTGCCATCTCTGCGCTTGCACCCTCAGTCTGATGGAGACCGGCTAAAAACAGTAACAGGCCGCCGCAATACAAATAGAGGAAGAGTTTCAAGCGCACGAAAATCGACATGGCGATCTTTACATTCACGTTACAGATTTCTGACCTCATCTGCTGCACCGCAAAACTCTGCACCGGAATGGAATCGGCACATTAAAAATCAATGTGAGCGCCGGCGCAAAACGTCTGCAGCCCGTTGGGTGGTCCTTCCGTCAATCAAAACGTACCGTGTTGCTATTGGGCAAAAATTCCGCTAGACCAGCCCACTTCCTCATAGCCTGCCGGCAAACGTGCCGAGGCTTCCGAGCTAACACGATAATTGGTAGCAGTTATAGTTGGTTACAAGTCGGGATTATGAGCAACATGTGCGAGAAAAACATAAAGTTTAGACTTCGCTCGCAGATGTGTGCCTGCGTAAGCCATGCAAATGATGTTGCGCCGATTTAAAAAACTTGACGTTCACTTTAAGCGCCGACCACCACAAGCAGCTGAAGTCGCGCGCTCCCAAGCATTTCATTTTATATTTTAAAAAAAAAATAAGGAAAACCCCTTTTCGTGATTACAAGGAGAATTAAAACTTTCGGACCACACCCACCTTGTGCCGTCACTCGCAAACGCACTTGGCTATTTCACTATGTAGTCCATGACACCGACTAGGTGCTGTACAGGAAAGAAACACAAACAGAAGAGCAGAAAAGTTCGTCCGCTAGCCGCCCATCTCACATGCACAGAAACCAGGGGACCGGAAACCCCGAGCCGGAAGAGAGTATGACATCAGACCGGAAATGGGCGGTACTGGAGTATGACGTCATCTCGTGAATATTTTAAAAGCAAATGGTTCCCAGCTTTAGTAACGGGCGGGGATGAAATGAAATGAAATGAAATGAAATGAAATGAAATGAAATAAAATGAAATAAAATAGTAACAGTGATACCTTCATTAACAGTTGAGCGATTCTGTAGAAACCCATAAAGTCTTAGGTTGAATTCCAAAATCTTTTAAAGCCTTGTGTGGATATTATTTTGCTGTTTTTTTTTTTTTTTTTTTTTGCGTACTTGTGCCAAAAGTGGATTAAGTTATTTTTTCTACTTGTGTTAAAATTATTTTCACAAGAACATAACGTGTAATCACAAGTTTGGGGAAGAAGTCTAATTCCTTTTCTTTGTTTGTTTCCTGTGCGACCCATTGTCAACTGGAGTCCTGTAAATACACTTGCATTCGCATACAAGGGTGTACAATGTCCAGCAGTACTTAAATCGGTCCCTGGTGACAGTCACCACAGCAAACGTCATATAGTGTCGCACAGCTGTGGCGTCACACACCGCCCTTGAACAACGCCACGCCGTCAGACGTCCTTCACTCGACACGTGCAGCCCCAAGATGATTGCGCGTGATGGAGGTCTGCCAGGGGGGAACTGACTTATTAAAAGAGTTGTTCATCCACGAACGAACTTCTCTAACTCCTTGTCCTGGTCAGAGTCTCCCGGCCATGTGAAAAATATCATCCAAATTCAACGTCCTGTTGTAGAAATAGGCTTATAATTTTACTGACCTGTAGTTTCATCTTGAATTAATGGCACGGATGAACTGAATTACCAACCAGCCATTTGACAGATTAATTAAGATCATTTTTATTATAGTCCCAAAACCTCCCCCCCATAGAAACATGACATCATTTGATAACTTTAATGTGAAAATGTAGCTTAAGAAAAACAAAAGTATCTAAGAAATGAGCATATAGGTCCCAAAACCCTACTATAGTTGCATATGTTATAAAGCTAAAACTCAACTTTTGTTTCTTCGAAAATGTTTGTCGTCAGAACCACCGTTTTGAATTCCCTCTCCTACTAATGCAGACCGATGTATTCAAGTTTCTAGAGATTACACTGTTTTAGTTCTAACAAAAATTTTATTTCAGTTTACCTATCTGGTCTCCATAGGCCTCACTGTATGTCATACACAACGGACTGACTTTTCATTTAGCTCTGTCTTGGCATGCATAGTTTTTTTTTTCTTCCCATAAAGGCTTAGTTATATAAACTTATCGTGCTTATACAGTTTGTCCAATAGAGGGCAATAATGTGCCGACGGTCAGTCCATGTAACGTTTTCAAAGTAACATTGAGTGAAATGTCATTTTCTCATCTCATAAAAACTATGAATCCCGGCGGTGCAGTGGGGAAGTTCGGAGGTCTTTACTGTGTCATCCGCAACAATCTTAGGGCACGTTGATACAGCTCCTGAGCCGCAGTCAGCAGAATTCTGCAGTACATATCAACATGCAGTAATATAGTAAGCATATCAACTAATATAATACATCCACGCGCACATACATTGTCATTCATATATATATATATATATATGTATATACTGTATATACTGTATATATGTGTGTGTGTTATATCAGAAGGTCATACATTAACAGCAAAAATTATGGATGATGTTGTACTCAAGAACAGCTTATTCAATTGTTTCAGTTTTGTTTTTCTTTTCTCATTTTAAGACTTATAAGTTTCTCATGCTCTTAAAAACATCCATGTTGCTTTGGACCCTGATTTGGTTCTGGCAGAAAATCACAGGGCTGACTAAAATGCCATACACATTAAAAACAACCTTTGCCACATTCACACGCCAGGCCATGTGTTGAGGGGCTTGCTGGAAATTTCCATTCTGCAACGCCTCCCTTCCCCCTCCGACTGTTATTCACGTATAAGTAGCCATGTTAAATCAGACCCACGCTAGTGCCTCAATAATACAAATAAAGTGGGATTAGATTGGATTCGTGTTAATGTTATGCCAGTCGCTGAACACAGGGATCCAAACACTCACCGGGGTCTGTGAGTAACACAGGTATCGCGGTTGGGACTCAGGCAAAAAAGGGAGCCGAGAAAATAGAGGCAGCAGAACAGCATGGACAAAAGTCTTCTCTTCAGGGACATCTTCTGATCGCCAGTCACGGGAATCTACAGCTGATGATCTGTGGGGAAAAAAAATAACCACCCAACTGAATCTCTCTCAAAAAGCATCCAGCAGTGTTGTCCTTGCTGTGCCGTGAGGTACCGTAGGAAAGCAACGTACAGTCATGCGGCCGGTCCGGCTGTCAGGATGACTGCTTGCGGTGAGATCCGGGCCCAATTACTGCTGACCTGGTGCTGCTGTGAATGGCGCCGAAAGGTCCAGTAGGGCTGAATGACATGTCCAAATAGTGCGACAGAGGACAGGACACAGGCTTTGTTGTTCTCGTCATGATAAAAAAGCCCTTTGCTCCAGGCGGATGATCTGTGTTCCTTGTATCTGGTGCTGATTATTCCACACCCAACTCATCGACCAGAATGCACTCTGTCTCTGTGACAGTGATTAGGGGCTCGTCACAGGCACTTTAAAAACACAACAAACTCCCTGCTGTCTCGGGGTATTGGCTGCCAATCTTGTAACATCAGTTTGTCAGAGTGTAATTAAAGGTGGCTCGGGATCCAATTTTAGGGTGTACCTCTGCCTTGTACCCTGTGCTCCCAGGCATAGACTCAAACCCCACACCACATGAACATGGACTGGGTAGGTGGATGGATGGATTTTTCAATATACTTATAGATCCTAGATTCTCAAACAAATGCCAATAATAATTTTGCATAATCACATTTGGTAGGTGGTGAACTGGAGAAGTGAGTGTCATACAGAATTAAACCAGCCAAAATGTAGATGGGACGAATCAGAAGGTCACTACGTACATAGTACAGCCTGACAGTTGCATAAATCTTCAGATTTTCCTAATATTTATGTTATGTGCTAACGTGGAATGTAGTTCCACAAGAAGTGTTTGGATATCTCCAGAACACAGAAAGCATCCTTTTGGGAATAAAACTACACCCCAAAGCTGTTCTCTTCTTTTTTGGTTCCTGCTTGTTGCAGCGCAGGCACTTTTTAGCCTGGCTAATTAAAGTATGTTTCTCATCAGTGGAAGTTTTTTGAGTTCGGTTAATGCTAAAGTGTTTGTTTTTTGACTTAAGTGGACAATAAAGACTTGTGCAAACAGATCTGTTTGGCCATTCTTGATCGTGAATAATTGACCCTGATTGCTCTCTGTGGTAGGTGGGTTTAAAAGACGAATGTAGGGCACTACACTGTTTCCTGCGGGATCCTGTTTTTTTCCCCCCTACGATTTCGTTTCGTTCATGGATCTGCCTGTTTAGTACAGTTGGCTTATGCAAACGAAACGGAAGGGACAGCATGAGAAACCGTCCCACAGGAGACCCTACTGAAGAATCACCCCTTCTGCACTCTCACGAACATCTGGATACAGCTTCAGGAGAGCTTTACGGAGAGCACACCACAAAGACCTTGTAGATTATCATTTTTTTTTTTTGGCCTGTCTGTCTACTCACACGTGTTTTTGTTTTCCTTAATTCATCACCCGGCTTGACTTTTAACCTCGGGGATCTTGCCTGACATCTGGAATAACTATGGTGAGACATTAACTGACGGGAATCAGGCGGCAGTAAGGCGACAAGCTGAACAAGGGTCAGATGTAGAGAAGACAGCTGGAAACTGAAAGGACACTGAAGCCGAAAGAGAAGAAGAGTCACCCACTTGACTCGTCCTTCCAGGAGCTGATGCATACTGGCGTAACCGGGACACGGGTACGGCTTTTCAGCATTTCAAAGAAACACCCTTTTCTTAAGCGTATGCTTTGTCCCATCATGACACTTTTGTTACGTGTAAATCTGCTAAAACGTATTCATAGCAACACATTACACATCGGCACGCTGCCTTTTATAAAAATGTATTTGTTCATTCAGCTCCAGTAAATGTTTCATTCTTAGATGTCCTCCGCGTTTGACCAAAGATATACCTTTTGGACACCTGCGTGGTCTTAAAGGAACACTATGATCAGAAGACCGTACAATATTCTATAAACTGTAGGGTTCCTCTCAGCCGTAGCCTGTCCTGGAGGGAACTGCTCGTCTGAGTGACGGTTTAGCATGAGACACCGTGTGCAGTGCCACTCGCTTGATAAAGTTCCAGCCACCACACAAGCCTGAGGGGCAGAACCAGGCGTGGTGGTGACGGTCATGGAGCTAGAGGTCCTGGGCTGGATTCTGGGCGTGAGCTCGGTGTTGATCATCAGCACCAACTTCTTGGTGGCCGCTGCTCTTGTCCTGCTGATCCGCAAGAAGGGCGGCCAGAGCTGGTGCTTCGTGTTGAACCTGGCGCTGGCCGACGCTCTGGTGGGTGTCGCCATCATAGGCATCGCTGTCACCGCCATCAACTCCAAAAACTCACAGACTCACAAGACCAAGTGCCTGATGTTCATGGCCCTGGTCACCTCCCCATCGGCGGCATCCATCCTCACCATGTTCCTGGTCTCCCTGGACCGCTATGTTGCCATCAAGTTTCCTCTGCACTACTTCCGGATCTCGGGGACACGGGCGACGGCGGGTGCCTTGGTGATACTCTGGGTGCTCTCCTTCGTGGTGGGCTTTCTGCCAGGGATGGTGAAGCAGATGCAGAGAAACAAGTACGACGGCACCTGCACCTTCTTCTCTGTCATCCAGCCCAGCATCATCATCCTGGTTTTCGGCACCTGTTTCTTCCCTGTCCTTTTGGTCTTTATTTACTTCTACCTGGACATACTCAAGATCGCCTGTGTTCACCAACGCCGGATTCGCAGCGCTAGGCTAGCCGGCTCCCACATACCCCAGCCAGGCCGGTACGGCCGTCACGTCAAGGCACTGAGGACGGTGGCTCTGCTGGTAGGCTGTTTCACCCTGTCCTGGTGCCCCTTTTTCATCGTGAGTGTGGTACAGGTCTTATGTGAAACCTGTACCCTGTACAATGTTATTGAGAGTTACCTTTGGCTGCTGGGGCTGTCAAACTCACTTATCAACCCTCTGGTTTATGCCTTCTGGCAGAGGGAAGTGCGACAGGAGCTTTGCGCCATTTTTGCCAGCTTCAAGGGCAGACTAGCACGCATAGTCCTCCTCACTACCTCCAGGGGGCGCCATAATGAGCACACTGCACCTCCTGGTGAAACTCATATACCGACATTATGCCAGTCTGTGGGAGTAGAACACCCTGTGGGCTCTCTGGCTGTAACCACAACCACTTTCTGAACTGACAAAGAAATATTCCAGGGCACGTATGGGATTTTCGAGACTTTTGACTAATCGCACAAACACAAAGTACGTGCTTTTCTTTTTTAGAATGGCGAACTGCTTGTTTTCTTTTTTTTGCCCGTTTAGTGGGCCATATGGGTTTATTTGTGCTCTTGCTCCATTTCCTCTGGCTCATTTCATCCCTTTACCTGTGCACTTTGTCCCACTCTACTCCACAAACTGTATCTGTGGAAAAACTCCGTCTAAATATAGTAAACGAAACTCGAAAAACATCTTATAATTAACACAAATATAATTAAAATAATTCTTACCTTGTTATCATGTCTACCTCATTTTGCCAGAAGTAACTGAGAATTAGGATGTATGAATTGAAGATACTTTATTATCCGCAGCTTCTCACCCAAGTTTATAAGGTAAAAATTTGTCAAACTATATTGTTTTGAAAATCCAGCATTAAAATCAAAATCTGAGCTTTTATTCATTAAAATGATTTCCATGTGTACCTTGACTAAAGCAGATGGTTCAATAAAACAAGATCTCCTTGTGTTTTTTATACACATTATGATTGTCTCTATACAGACAAGCACTTGCTATACATTGCGCCAAACGTACACGCCGCATTATAAATTATATGGGGATATCAAACACATTTTTATCAATGGCTCTCCTGTGTCTCTAGACTATAGACACGCGTACCTCGCATACGTGCAAGTAAATACTGAAGTCTAACCCGACTGAAACTGAAATGAGTAAATTATTCAGATGTGTATCGTGTCACATTCACAGACTTGTGTTAAGGCTTTGCCAAAACATTAGTGTTCGTCTGAGAGGTGCTACTTGATTGGACATTATATTTTTTCTGCAGCTCTGCCAATAGTAAAAGGTCAAGAAAAAAAAAGTATCATTATGAAAACAACAATGCTGCATATTTAATCGAAACAAAAAGAATCACAGAAAGTAGGCCATAAATGTAAAGCTTAAGGGTGTACACAGAAGTTAAGTTTTATCCTTTAATTATACATAAATAGTGTTTGCCCCAATATGGGACAATATTGTAGGTTCAGAAAATGTAGAAGTCGAAAGCATTTAATTTTTTTTCAAGACATGCACTGACTTTAACGATGGATTTAACATATCCGATTACTCCTTTTTATGACAAATAAACAAACACGAGAATCACATAATGCTACGGGAGATTACTGCACTATAAATACCAAGATAGTGGAAAAGCAAAGAGAGTTATTAAAAATTAGCATGAAAATAAAAACAAACACAAGTGCCTTCATCCGCAGTGGGGAAATGCAATTTTTTTGCTGACAAATTGCGGTCTGTCTTAAACGTTAACAATGCCTTTAATTGATTTACTTTCGTAGTTTTGATAAACTACACCACGGTCTTCCATCTATCCATTTGGATTCTGGCTCACAAGAAGTTAAACGGAGGCAATAATAATAATAATAATAATAATAATAATAATCGGAAGTTACGTACTCTTCTCGTACAGTAAGTACAAGTTCCAATATGGAATAACTTTTGCATCCCTGAAAAAGAACTGCATTATTTTTAAAATGCTTGTACAATTAAGTGTATACAAACCACTTTACGAAATTGCAAAAGTATTCTAAATTCCAAAACGTTCATTCAACCATCTGAAGAGACATTAGAGTTCAATAACCGTTTAAAAATACATTTTCACACAAATTTCAACTGCTTAACTCACTTTAAATATATGTCTGTTAATTAAAGGGCTCGCTCAAAACGGCACGGCCTCAAAGCGAGACTTTTATTTTGAAAGCGACGCCCGTGGGGTCGACCGGATGTGAGGTGCGGCCTGCTGTAGTTATTGCTACCGGTTGCGAGAAGCTACGTGCTTGGCCGAAAATTGGACTTCCTTGCAGGATGAAGTGAGTGTTTTCCTTATTATTATCGCTTCGAACGCAAATTTCAAGTGGTCCCATTATCGGTTTGGCTGTTAGGTAATGACGACGGCGCATGCCTGCCGTGGTAGTCATGTTCGGTGTCGTTTCACTTTCGTTAGCCGGTATTCTACCTGACTCCTCATTTGGTGTATTAGAGAAGCGAACTAGTGTAAATCAGCCTGTGTAGCTGTGGATGTGGTGGGCAGATCCGGGCCTGTGGGGGTGCAGGTTTTTGTTCCAGCCAGTTCCCGCTTCTACGTAAACCCCTGTGTCATTTAATCACGCCCTCCATCATTCCATATTTACTGTGACGTCAGCATATTCTCAGCAGGGTTTAGTTAACCTTTTAAAGATTTTTTTTTTTTTTTTTTTTAAATGCGTAATGTGTTGTGATGTTGCTTCTTGATTTCTCGTTCATTGTCATGAGTGGAAACACATTAGGTCGTTGGTGCTCTACAGGGCCTAATGAGCAGCAGTGACCTATGATGTGTTTCCACTACTGTGATAATTGGCAGTTCACACAGACTGGAAAGAAACTGCAAGTAATACCTTTTTTATGGAAGTAACTTTATATTCTTTGACAAACTCTCGAGAGTCAAGCGCCCTTTCTCTGTTATTGATTGAGAGTAGATGTAGAATCGTGAAAATATGGGCATGATTAAAAGAGATAGGGGTTCACTTTAAAACAGGAATTGGTTAGAACAAAAACTTGCACTCACAGCGGCCCCCCAGGACCAGAGTTGCCCACCCCTGGCTAATAATCAAACAGACATGGGGATTATTTATATGATGTAAGATAGCAGGCCCTGAAGGAAGGAAGCCCATGTGACATGGGGGCGGGGCCCCTGAATTGATTGGCTGTCCTTGTTGCCCCGCCCAGCCCCCTTACCAAGGTGAAGCTGATCAATGAGCTGAACGAGCGGGAGGCGGAGCTTGGTGTGAAGGACTCTGTGTCCTGGCACTCGACCTACAAGGACAGTGCCTGGATCTTCATAGGTGAGGAGGCGCTCTCCATGGAGCTTTCACCTGCTTGGGTTCAGGCTCTGCTAATATCGGGCCGTTCCTGCCTCTTGAGGCTGGGATCAGCGTCTGTGCTGTAGCGTTTCGGGAATACCATCACTGCAGCAGAGGCGAATGAACAAACTGAGTGGAATGACAGCTTCTGTTTTGACACCAGACCTACCTGATCTCCCTGGAAGCAGTCATACAAGAAAGGAAAATGAAGAAGCTACATGGCATTGTACACAGTGGATGGCACCCAGATCGAACAAAAGAGCAACTTCATAAGTAGACTCATTCAGTTGTGCTCTTCTCAGGAGTGGTCTGTCTGTAACTTGGCCTTCCTTGGTACATCTGTTCATGTTCCTCCTGCAGCCACTCGCTTACCTTTCAGACTGCCGTCTGCAACTTTCTCGAACCCTAGGGGACAGGAACAAAAGTTGGCAGCCTTAAAATCCCTCATATATACGTTTTTCCATTTATAGCTACCACAGATGCTTCTGTCTTGGGAGAGGTGTTGTATCACAATTGGTTGATTTGAACGTAACCAGAAACCGGCACCACATACAGCTATAATGTAAGAGAGTGATAGGACAAACAGCGAGCTTCAGAACCCCTGGTGGGTGCGAGTACGTCGGACTACCAAGCTCTGCCACACTCTGTCACCACTATTGATTGGCTACTTCATACACCATGGTGTGTGGAAGCACCCTGAAGTCTCATTTGGTGGCAGCGTTGATTGGTTAGTTCAGGATACTCACACCCACCACTAGCCCGCATTGATTGGTTATTTTAGGATATTCCCACCCACCATGGGTTTTGAAGCTTTATTTGTCCCATCACCAGTGTAAACTTCCTGCCATCCCATTTTAACATTGCTTGAGCTCATACTGTTAGTGTACCTTATATACAGACTTTCTGCAATTACGTTCTGCATTTTTTCATTAACTACAAATTTTTGTAGTGCTTTTAGTTTAGCTCAAAATGCAACTTTGAGAGACGTTATTGGATTTTGATGATCTTATCTGCGAAGATTTACTTGAAGCCTTGAATTTCAAGGTGGACAGTGTAAACAGGAATCCTTTGGAGTTCTGGCAAAGAGAATCACGGAAAACCGGATATTCCGACATTAGTATTCCAGAAGGATTCTGTGTAGCTGCCGAAGATCATTGTAAAGTATCGGCATGGTCGGTTGTGCCGTGTATCCTCTCTGTGTCGGCACGCTCAAGCGATGGCCGGTTGTTCGATATATTGACCGTCCCAGTTTTGTGTTGCAGGTGGCTTTCCATACGACTTGACAGAAGGTGACCTCATCTGCGTTTTCTCCCAGTGAGTTGCTCGTATCGCTCGCGTCTGGTCCTTTTCTTTACTGTGGGTGCAGCAGAAGATAATTCCCACCCCCTTTGCTTTGCATCAGGTATGGCGAGATTGCAAACATTAACCTGGTGCGAGATAAAAAGACGGGAAAATCGAAGGGCTTTGGCTTCATCTGCTATGAGGATCAGAGGAGCACTATTCTGGCTGTGGATAACTTCAATGGGATTAAGGTAAAACCAATCAAAGTCTTGCTTTTCTCATAGGATTAAGGTAGAGCCAATCAGGCTATTGCTTTTTTCAGAGGATTAAGCTGGAGCCAGTCAAGATATCACTTTTCTCAGAGGATAAATAGAGAGCCAGTCAAGGTTTCACTTATCAAATGTTATGAAAATCTGTCATTTTCAATTTAAAACTCTTCTCATTCCAAGCTTGAAGTGAATCGCTGTTTTTTATTTTGTATCCTTTCTGACGAGCCCTGGTGACTTAGTGGGATCATTTCGTGTGAAACGATTCTCCAGTTGACCTCTGCCCTTTGAGGAAAACAGTAAATATTTGCTGGGCAGTGATGGGATTAGGATGTGATTTAATAGGCTTAATTCTCTGCAATGCCTCTGTCAGTCATTATGACCGTAGCAATATCCCTAAATGAAGGAAAAAGTTTTAAATTTTGACTTGGGTGCAAGGAGGGCTGTTAACACACGTAGAATTCAGAACAGCCATCTCTGTCCAGTCATTTTGTAATTCCATTCCACGTGTAGTTAACTTTTCACACGCATTTTGTTGTTAAATTTGCCAGCGGGCAGTGCTGCTGCATTCTGAGCTCTTTCCCTATTCAGATCAAGGGCCGTACCATCCGTGTGGACCACGTGCTGAACTACCGTCCCCCTCAGGATACTGACGACATCGACGACGTGACCAAGCAACTGCGGGAGGAAGGCTGTGCGCCCAAATTGCCCTCCTCTTCCTCAGAGCCTGAAGAAGAAGAGCACACGGTGGTTGTGAAAAAACAGAAGAAAGGTGAGATGGCACTCGGGAAAGATGAAGCAGAATTTGGGCTTCACTTTCTCTAGTTTGATGCTGAAGCTGGCAATGCGATCAGGCCAGAATGAAGTTTTTTTTTTTTTTTTTTTTTTTTGTGGGAAGGAAAGAGTTTAGGATTATGCACACTGTTTGGCTTCTTGCTTTACATTGCAGATAAGAAAGAGAAAAAAAAGAAAAAGGATAAGAAGAAGACGGAGGAAGTCAAGAGGGAGGAACAGGGACGATCGGCTCCTTCACCGGTCCGGGTGAAGCACGAGAGGGCAGACCCTGGTTATGAGAAGTATGCCCAGCAGAGGGCGTCAGAGGACAGAATGCCCAGAGACGAGAGGCACGGACGTGAGGAGAGGGCGCGTAGAGAGCGGCCCGATGACAGCCGAGCGAGGGAACGGGATGGTCGGGCCAGGGAGGAGGACAGGAGAAAAGACCGGAGCAGAGGTGGGAAGGAGGGAGACGAGGCAGGTAGCCGCAGCCGGGACGATACCGGGAGGCCGAGGCGTGAGGACAGAGAGCGACGAACAGAGCGGCACCGCAGAGAGGACGGTGACCGTGAGAGGGAACGGTCCGGCAGGCCTAGGGACCACAGCCACGACAGAGAACGACGGCGGAGCTGACAACACGAGGTCCTGCAAAGGTGAATGTCCATAGGGCGGCTCCTGTATAACATCCCCTAAGTACAGTTTATTCGAGGGCTTGTAGGAACGGCGGGGAAAGAGAGCTGCGGACCGCCGTCTGGAAAAGGCCAGTGGTGTTGCCGGGTTCTCTCGGTGATGACATGGCACACAGCTCTCATTGTTATAAACAGATGACAACGTAATGTATAAATCATTTAATTCAATTCCAAGTGTTACAGAGACCAAAATAAAGTTATTTTGAATTATTTCAATGAGTAATACAAAAGAATACCAGTAGTTTTTGGAGCTTAAATAAGTGGTCACTGGAAGGGAGAAATAAGCTTCAAAAAGGTAGAGGTAACCATACAAAACAATACACAATCTGTAATTTATAAACAGCTAAACACATGAATTTAAAATGTATGCAAAATAAAAGTACATTATAAAGAATATGCACAGTACAAGTTAACACCTGCTCTGCAGGGGTTTAAAAAAAAAAAAAAAGCAGTTAACTTTACATTTTTAAAACCACGCCGAAACTTTCCAATAAACTAGCAAAATGAAATAAAACAATAAGTTAGAGTATCGCACATGAACTCATATATAGAAACACTAACTGTGTGGGTGCCATGAGGATGCTTGGAGAACCAGCTGCAGGCTCATCTGCAACTGCAGAGCTTAGGTGGTGTCTGGATTATGAACAACGACGTTTAACACTGCAGGTGTGTGATGGTTGTACATCGGACTTAAAGGGAATTTGATACTCTGACTGTGCCCCAGAAGGGGTGTAATTACACAGTTGACTCAATGCGCAGTCTTTATTCGCCTTCTAACACAACTCATGGTTGTCTTGTCTCAATTGCTGCTCTTGGGAAAAAGGAATAGACAGTAAGCTACTCCCAGATTTAAAAAGAAAAACCTTCACTCAAAAGTGATAAATACAGATCTAATGCCAGACACAACCCATCCATCTAATTTATCCCATTTAAGACAATCATTTTAAGAGGTTTTCAGGTTTGATTCCACATGGCCAATCACCTAATTGTGAGACTATATTGGCTCCCAAATTAACGTTACAAATCTTTACAGTTCACCCAGAGTTAAGAGGCGTTAGATACCTATTTTAGACCTATATAGTAAAAAAATAAACAGCTTTATACACTACAGTATGCAACAAAGCATCAAGATATTTCAACCAATGTTATTTTGACACAGTCTTTAAGTAAAAACGTTACTTCCATTTATTTTCCTGTAATTTCTCTTAATTTCCTCTTTTTTGGGACAGCCCAGCTTTCGTGACTGTAATTAAAATGTGTACTTTAAAAGCAAATAGAAAAACACTTTTACACGCATAGTGAGAATCGAAACATTACCAATGTGTTAAAATGTTTACTTCAGGATGAATAAATAAGAGTACAGATACTTAAAATAGAAAAGATTTTTTACTTCAGGAACAACGCAGTACTCTAAAACCACGAAATAAAGACGCAATATGACAATCTCGTCATCTCGGAGCACATGGTAGAACCAGAGAACGGAAGATGGCAGAATTTCCTCTGCCCGTTGCCGCCTTTGGTTGAGGTTTTTAAAACCAAGGCATTACATTAAAATCAAAATTGATCATAGGAGCGAAATAAATCCCCATGTAGTTAGCAGAGATCCTAAAGCAGAGGATTTCCTGGAACGGGGTCATCCTGCTAACTTGGGAGTGTATTTATAACCTCAGGATAGGCCAGGTGATTCTGGGCAACATTCATCAGAGGTAAAAGGAGAAGTCTAAAAAAAGGCCATTTTAAAGCCCAAGCTCTGTTCCCCCAACGCACTGCCTTTTGTTTCTGGCTCCTACACTTCACAGCCACGTCTACAGGCAAGAGTTCTCACTTGCAAATCGTCAGGGTCGTAGCAGCGAAATCACGTCACCCCCAAAGACATTCATTCTCAAACTGGGTCACTATTTCTTACCAGCTCTGGAGTATTGCTTGTTTATTCCTGTATTTATTTATAACTTTGACTTGCCTCTACCAAATCAATTCTTTCTACACGAATAACATCTACCATCGATAAACATACTCATTTAAAAACCATGTATATTTAAGTCATAAAAAAAAAAAAAGAATACTTCCAACTGTGATACAAGAATTGTACAAAAGTCATGTATAGTTTTGACCTTCATATCGCTTTATATAGTTTTAGGTAACTTCAATGGATGCGCAGTGAGAAACAGCCCACTGTGCTGACAAACAGCAGCAAATTTGGGTCTGGTTTGTCTTTCAAAAAAAAAAAAAAAAAAAAATTTGACACCGTTAAACTCTACATACGGTAAAACTTAATGAGGCTCCTTGAAAACAAACACACAGCTAATAGCGACCGGACTTGTTAGCATTTTTATCTGGGGCTGTTATAGGCAATCATATGGTGTGATGGTATCAAAAGGTGGTAGATCTTTTTGCCAAAACATACCTATAAGTACGTGTACTTCACTAGTAGACAACGTTGAGGTTTGTTGTTGTTTTTATGTTGTGCAACAGAAGTTATGAGACCTGAGGGGGACATAAACAGTAGAGCTATATATAGGCTGCATACGGTAGGACTAAGTCTCTAAACCGGTGGAAAATAAAGACGACAGGCTTCCCACAGGAAATTAATAATATTAAGTAAATGACTACACCTGTTGTGGGTTCAGAATTTAAAGACGTTTATGCTCATTTAGAACACGGATCCTCTTCTACATGGCTTAGGAAAGCGGTATACAAAATGTATGATTTTTTTTAAATGATATAGGAAAATTAAACCCAAATGCTTTTAGGTTTATTTACTTTTGAGAAAGGGTAATATTGTTAAGTGACGTTGGGCAGTTACATGGTATAACGGGTAAAGGATACAACCTTCTTGCTTGCCATTAATGAAGGTTATGGAGCCCTAAAGGTGGCTGTACCATCCCAGGGGGACCCTTCAGTGATTTAACGTTGATTGAATTAGGCCTAAACTCCCTGCTGAGCAAAAACCCCCTACCACCTGCTGTTCAACTCAACAATTTTGCCAGCCAGGGTCAAAATGCTCAACGAATGGTGGAAAGTCCCGTAGGACCCAACGCAAATTATTTACGATGCGAAGGTGGTGGTTTCCGAGAAGGGCCGTCTTGCAGCCTGGACCCAAAATCCACACAACTTTGGTGGAAATAAGCTACTCGTAACTTAAACCGGAAAAGGGTGTTCATGATCGTGAAGTTCGGCTGCTCCGGTAGATACGGTATACCGTTCAACTGATGATGACAGTATGCGAGATGGTGATCGTGTGGAATAGTGGTAAAGGTAGTTTAGGAAAAAGAACGATAAGCCTCAAGCTCAGAGTGGGCTACAAGTAAGGTCCAATGGACAATCACACTGAATCAGCGGGAACTTTATACGATATCAAATTATCGTTACAAGATCACCCATAAGACCATTTATCCTGGACGGTTTGCAACCAGGGCTGAAAACCCGTCGTTAAAATTAATCTGCGACTGCTTGAGAGGTCCTCAGGGAGTGGTGGAAATCAAAAGTGGTCTAAAGAGAAGCCTTAAAATAAAAAAAAAAAGTTTATACCCAAATATTCAAACCGAGCCGGAAACAAAATGTACACGAGTCATTTAACCGGTCATCACAAAATCTAGGAATCGTTAAAATTCATCCACTACTCACTAAAGACACACCAAATGAAACTATTTCACCTCTAGCTTTTGCACATAAAAGTAACAAGTACATCTTAGAATAACAACGCCTTTAACAGTTTGCTTATAAAATATGACTCTACATACTGTACATATTTCTGGACAGAGGAGACGGGCAGTTACGGCATCTGAGGGCTCGACACCTTGTTACAGTCCATTCAATCCCTGTAAAAACAGAGGTCAGAGGTATATTTTGTGTCGCTGGGATGTTCTCAAGTGACGGTGCACTGCAGTGGCGGCAGAAACAGCCATACCAGGTAAGGGTAAAGGTCCGGTAACTACAATCGAGGGCTCGCGTCAGTACAAAAGTAAGGCTTGGTGAAAATCTGACCGGAGGACGACCGTCTAGTCGCGCACAGCTGGAAGTAAATGGGAGCGGATGCTTCATGACAGTGATGCATGAATGGTCACAAGTGCATTTCAAATGCGACACACACACACACACACACACACACGCGCGCGCGCGCGTGTATCCCTGTATTCTCAGATAAAACCAACGACTCATCTGATCATGAAATAATTTGAAGTCTTGTTTCTCTTCATCTGAAAGCTGCTTTAATGGATGTAGCAGTTGCCTGACTACCCCCAGGGGAATCTATCAGTTCCTAACTGGTCAGCTGAGCATGGGACTGGCGGGTGATGCATTTTAGCTAGAGTGATGGGATGACAAGTCACTGTCCTTCATCAGAACACTCTGGAAAAGGTTAGTGGGTGCACTAAATGCTTGCGGCCAGTGCCAACGCGCGCACAACACCAGCATTTAACCGGCGACTTTAAACTCTCAGAAAACCATGCGTTAGCGTGTTCCTCATCGCATGCACGTCGCCATGGTTGCTTCTGTTAATCCAGACGGACAAACGGACTCCTCCTCACCCATAACGAAATGACAGGCAAATCGTGCCGACCACTCGGAAGCGAACTGGAGCTGGGGGCCGACAGACAGTAAGCTTGTTGTCTCGACGCCACGCGACTCGAACCGCCACCCACTGCTGAGGCATAGTTTTGGCATTCAAATGCATTCCAAACTAGAGTCTGGCTGTTGGACCTTCATGTTCATCTCTGTATCACACTGATGACACGATGTTCCTTACGACGCCTCCTTCAGTCTCTGAGGGGCCATCAGGCCGTGCAAAAACCCCCACCCCCACACACACACACACAAGTCCCCCTGCTGTCTTTTCAAAGCACTGCCCCACCATTACTGTTGCTGAATAAATATTTATACCTGTTGCAGTATGGCATGACCGGCAGCGTGCAGAACCAAAAGCGCACCCCACCCCCTGCCTGGGGTGGTCATGTGGGACCAGAGGGCGGTTTAGTAGCAGTCAGCGTACCAGTGGCACAGCATCATAAACAGTGCTGATGAGCAAGTCATCGCATGTCCCCCCTTCCCCCCCCCGACCCCCATACTCGAACCCGAACAGGAGGCTGATAGTGGCGTGGTCGTTGCATATCGCCTCATTCCAGACGGCCGAGGATCGCGTGCGCAGCAGGCTGCACTCAGATCTGGCAGGAAAGTGGCCTCAGAAAAGAAAAACACACTCGCACCCACACACACAGATCCTTTTTCCACGTCACGTTCCGGTACGGCACACGCAGGCGGTGCTGCTCCAGTGCCACCCGGTGACCGCGGCTCCACCTCAGCACATGGAGATGGTGACGTTGATGCCCAGGTTGCCGTTGTCAGCAAAGAGGTGGGCGATGGAAGTGTCGAAGACCAGGCAGTCGCTGTTCATGATGGCGGCCGCCACGCCGTCGTGGATGGAGCGGGGCGTGGCCTCCCACGTGAGCCGGCGCCGGTTGCCGTTGAGCTCCAGGCGGTAGGCGAAGCTCTCGGCCTGCTTGCGGGCACCGATGAGCAGCACGATGGCAAAGAACTGCTGGTGGCCCTCGTACTTCTCCTGCTTCTCCAGTACCAGCATGAAGTGGTGGCCAAAGCAGGACTGCATCATCACCCAGTCCACGGCGCCCGGCAGGTTGATGTCCGTGGCCAGGAAGACGATGTCCTCGCCCTGGAGCGTGGTGATGGACTTGTGGGCGTGCATCAGGTGGGGCATGACAGCCTCCAGAGAGCCCTGCCACTTACAGGAGGCCCCGGGGCAGGGGCAGGTGTACGGGCGGAACTCACAGAGCTCCTCGTGCTCCGGCTTCTCACTGTGGTGCAGGGACAGCGGGCAGCCGGAGGAGGCATACTGAGGAAGGGAGGGAGAGATGTTAATATGATATCCACCCCATTAACCATACAGCCTGCACTCCACATATAGCTAAACGTGCCACAGGGGGGTGTGTGTGTGTGTGTGTGTCAGAGAGAGAGAGACACGAGGCTAGGCTGGGCAAGAGAATCCATTAGTGGAAAATGAATCACGTCGTTACTCTGCTTTACAGAATAGAAGGTGACTCTGTCATTGTCCCTGTCCCAGTGGCACTCATTCAGGACACCAGATTCATCCCCCCACAAAGGGAGGAGGGTCTCCTCGTCTGTCACCTTAAGCCAAAACTAAAGTCTATTCACGTTATGCCATTGTATGTCACGCAGAGAGGGACCCGGTGAGTCTTGCCGGTACCAAACGGACCCATCACCACCGAGGAGAACAGAATTGCCGAGGCGAGTCAGAACGTGGCCGTGGTAGGTGACTAGAGGATCAATCGGTGCCAGCCAGAGGAAGGAGGCCTGGCTGTGGGGAGCCACAGTACGGATTTAAGAAAAAAAAAAAAACACCTGAATGACAACCTCCCCTGGGTTTGGAGTGGCCCAGCCGGTACCGGTCCAGGTTCCTTCGCAAGCACAGGAGGAGGAGGGGGAAGGAAGACATCAATCAAAGAGTCAATTTGAGAAATGGCCCGCCGTGTGGGGGGGTGGCTCCAGTGATTAGCGCATGTCGGCCCGCTGGCCTGCAGTTCAGCTGGCAGCATGCTTTAATAAGACGGCAGCGTTAATGAGATTCAGGCCCACCCCCGATGGAGTGTGTGTCAATCGGCCTCTGTTTCCCAGGCTGGGGGGCTTCACCGTACCATGCGGCTCACCCGACTGCAGAAAAGAGCGTAAACACGGGTGACCTTGCAGAACATGGACGCACAGCAAACCCCCCCCCCAAAAAAAAGCAGTGAACAATAATTTAATAAAAATAAAAAAAATTCCGACCCAGTCATCCATCCGCAGCAGTAAACACCCCTTCATTCCTTTTCGTATTCAGTCCCTCCTGTTTAAAACGCTTTAAGTTAAACCTCCATCTCCGCAGAGGCTCAGGAAGCAGAGACACAGACCATCCGCTCGCGTTCGGACCCCCCCCCAACCCCAAGATCGAAGCGGGACTACAAACGCACGATGCGTCGTCCGTCAGCACAGCATTCCATGGAGCCTGCTCAGAATCACACGGGATTTGGAAAGCCGGGAATGGACTCGAAGACAAACGTGGGAGGAGGGGGGAAAGAGAAAGTCAGTCTCGGGGATCTGACAGAAAACGGTCAGGCGGGCGGGCATATGGGACGTTAACACAACCTCCAGCCATCCGGAGTGGTAGGAGGCACTTAGCTGCCTCCCTGGAGAGGTCACAGAACGTAACCCAGTCAGAGCATCACCGAGCTCACAGCACCATCAAATGTACTTGCACTACGGTCATTTGGGTCAGGTGACCATGGTTCAACCGTAGGGTCGGAATAAATGTTAAAGCTACTAAAGCAGACGGGTCCCAGGGGAGGACTCGGAGTTGGGACCCATGCTCCCCAACGACGGCTAGCCATCAGTCCTGTTACTACGACGACGACAGAAGAGTAGCCCGCCCCCATCGTCCAGTCAGATTTAGCATGGAGATCTCCAGGGAAATGAAAGCCACTCCCAGCTTGGGACACGAACCCGTGACCTTAAAGGTCAGAGGTCAGGCTCCTTGTGGGCAACTTGGTCCACATCCCCTTGGACATATCCTCTCGCAGATGAGTCATCATTCAGGTGTCCGGGCACAAGGCTGACCTGAGGAAACCCGAAACCTTTCCCCCGGGACCTCTGGCTGCATCACCCGTGAATTCGCTTCAGGAGCTGGTCAGACCATCGGACACGAGAGATAGGGTTACGGTGAGATCAGGGTGCCTTTCAGAGCTCTCCTGAGGGGCAGCTTGGAAAAAGTGATACGAGCACGGACAACACGAGACTGACCCCCTGAATACTAGCTGCACTGCAGTACAATCAGGAAGACCAAATCCCAAATACAGAGACCGTCTCCGCGGATTAACAGTCGATACACAGGACAGCGACTCACAACAAAACGTGCATGCATGCTTGTGTGTGTCTGTGTTTCCCAACCGGCTGTGGGCTCACCTCAGCCTCCGGCAGCGGTGCGGCATGACCAATGGGCCGGACCCCCTGGGGCCCAGTGGGGCGAGGCCATGTGAGGAGCAGACGCCACTGGGAGAGCTCCCGCAGCAATGGCAGGCAGGACGATGGGCACAGCATGGCTCCCGCTGTACACACACACAAAGGCGCTCTACCTTCCTTCCCCTCAATCCCTCCGGATAACCCTGGTTTCCTCTAAGCGCTGCTCCAGCCGGCCTAAAGGTGGCACCGTGACCGGCCTGCCCAGAACCCTGTCCTCAGTTACCTGAGGCCACCTCTCCGAAATGCTTGGACACAAGGGAGCCAAGTGACCATCCAGTAGCTAGCTGAGGAATTCACCTTGTTTTTGGCTCAACTAGACTACCAGATCATTAAAAGGGTAAATAAACACGCTTAAAAATAACCCAAACCTGAGCAGGACATGCTCTCTCTCTCACACACACACACACACACACACGTTCTGTCGGTCTAAAGAGAGAGCGGTGAAAACTTCATCTCCTGCCTGCTCTCCACGCCAGTGCGTCCTGCCCGCACACACACGCGCCACCACGCACGCCGAAGCACAGCCGCCTTTCTCCTCTCCCGTCGCTCGCCACAGCACTCCGTGGAGGTGCCAAGCTGGCTCCCAGCTCGATCCCTCACCGTCGGGCCGCAGCACAGAGAGAGGACGGCACGCAAGATCATGTGTTTGCGTGTGCGCTCCTGAGAGAGGAGGGAATGGGAGGGGGTGTGTCAGACTAGCGCGACTCCCCCCTTCCCACTGCCGCGTTTTCCTCTCTCTCTCTCCCCACACTTAATCTCCTCCTCCCCCTCACTCCCTCCGCCCCTTCTGCCTCTTGAACGACAGCCATGTTGGGTCTTGGATTCCCCCTTTGTTTTGCCCAGCCACCTTCCATCTTCCCTGCTTTAAGGTCCGTTTCCCTCCCATTTCAGGCTGATCTAGTGGGCGAGACCCACAGGAATGTATAAGACACCGCAGGCTGCAGAGCATCGGTCAAGATGGAGGCCACTTAGGCCCTGGGGGGTGGGGGCATTCAATCACCCCCCCCCAGCCTCAAAGCAGTCAGGAAGGTAGGATGGGTGGAAGGAAAGCGAGGCGAGTCACGCTCGTGTTCCAAAACACACGGATGGACACAGAACGAAAACGCCCCCCTCCCCGGGCTCTGCGGCCATCTATTTTTAGCGACGGCGCGTGAGCGACAGCCCAATGAGAGGACGTCCGAACTGAAGCATGGGGGGGGGGCAGGCAGGGAGTTCTGCAGGAACATTGTCATGGCTAAAAGCAGGAGGCCTGGATCTGGCAAACATTGATTTGGTACCTGCTGGGAAAAGAGGTTTCCATGCCCCCCCGGCACTCAACAGACTCGATTTAACAACCTCTGTTCTTATTTCAAAATCCCAGCCCACGAGACGCTTGAAAAGACAGGGCTGAGGGGCAATTTAGCTCACTCTTCAAGACACACACACACGCAGCCCAGACAAAGCTCCCTGTCCGGGGAACCGAGAACGGTCTCTATGGGTCACGGACGGCACATGGGACCATGTTTCATTCCCGCGTATGTTCTGTCACAGGGGGCCGTAAACATGGCCACGAACCAGGTTGACACGCATTTCTGCGCCGTGCTTTATCAGGGACCCTGAAAAGGCGGCAGCATGCCGGCCGGTTCCGGAAGGTTCTGCTTCACCCCGCTCTGCCGGCCGGTAATGCGGCTTCCATCCCCTTCGTCCAAAATCAGCCAATTAACCGTCAAGGTAACGGACAAAAAATCTTTTTAACCAACAGAAATATAGCGTTAAACAGGGGCTGCGGTTTTGGAGGTCAAATGCCCCTCACACCCAAGCTCTGGATCCCCGAGGCCATAAAGACAGTAACACAAACAAGAGGAGAACTGCAGACGGCTGGGGGAAGGGGGTATCCTGACTTGGAGGGTCTCCCATAATGGTGTTTAATTAAAAAGCCCCCCAGGGAGAGCTACGGGGAAAGACATGTTTAAGGAAGGAGGCATGAGTGTGGCAGCGCCATTACACAGCTTCACATCCACGTCCTTGACAACAACCCCCCCAAAAAAAAAAACATGAGGGCAGGTGGAAGGGCAGACAAGAAACTGGGAGACAGAGGCAGGCACCCGAGCGTGCGGGACAGGGTAACCCCCCTGTCCCATATCACTGCTATCAAGTAGATGCCACATCGCTCAAGTCTATAAATGGAGCATCAAACATCCAAGCGTGACACTGCTTACCACATTAACTCGTTTGTTATTTTTAAGTTCAACCACTTACTGGCTCATTTAAGAATAAGCCTGACTCAGGTGAAGTGCACGATTTAGGGGAAACCTGGGGGAACCCAAATGTGCAACCAATCAGTGATGAGCCCTGCCCCTCAGTCGCCACTCCACCTGCTGTCAGCTGCTACGGGAACCTCACTCTCCTGCTGAGCCGATGTACAAAGCCAGCAGAGATCTCAAGCCCGTGGAGCCGAGGGTCACGCCGGCCAGGCATCACTGTACCACGCAGAACGATACTTCATTTATTTGCTTTTGAGGTTTCAGTTACTCCAGATAAAGGATTAATCCCTTAATTAATACGGACTCTGCCGTGTCAGTCACAAAGCCCCCGACGTGGAACCTGGGGGAGGATGTTCTCTGCACCATCCTTCATCTGCAGACATGAGATAACTGACAGGGTGGGGTAATATTTCCAAAACCACCATTTTCCAGCTAATGGTGATATTTTACCAAAAAAGGTATTAACCACAAGATATGCGCTGCATCTATGTCAGCCACAGGTCAAACGGGTTACCAGGTTACTTGGCAGATTAATGAGGAAGATTAAGCTACTTTACTGTCCTGCATTACTAAAGAGGCTGCAAAGTATTCATAATTCAATATATCTAACTAACTGCTATATGTGGAAACACACTGGACATACTCACGTATTTAAATGGTTTTTTGGGCTGCTAAGCGGTGAAACTGATTTAAGGAAAAGCGGCAAACTGAGGAGGATGATGATGCTGCTGACATGTGACACCAGAAGCAAGACACCTTCTTCAGTTCGCTATCGGAGTACAGGGAGCGAGCGGACGACAGAAACCCATCGCGGTTAAAAACCGAGAACATAAACTCACAGCGGTGTACGGTAAGGGGCAGGGCCGCCAACAAATTCCCCCTGCCCCTAGCAACAGATCTCATGAGAGCTAATCCACCCCCCACCCACCCCAGGACAACGCACAGCGCCCATTGCAAACCCAGGTGCGCCTGGACCACGAGGACCTGCGTGTCAAAAGCCAACCAGGAAATCTCTTTTACCAGGGATCTGTGTCGTCCAACCACCGATGGCAGCTGGACTCGGATGCTCTGCGAAATCCACACCGCTGGTCTGTGCTCACGAAAAAGCAAAAAACTGTTACCACTGAGGCCGCTCTTGACTTGGTCAAGTATTTAACCAGCTTTCAGCCCCTCTATCCTCTACTCTTCCACTCAAACACACATTCAGAAACAGGGCTACTTCTCACAAGGTTACTCAAAGAGTAACGTATCGCAGTGAAAGGTTAAGAGAAGAGGCCCATTATTATTGGCCAAGGCAGATCACCAGACAGCCAGCTTTGCTCTTTTAACACGTGGTGACGACCACACTCCAAACTCCACCACAACCGTAAAAAACAAGTATGTCACCTTACACAACACGCCCGTTCAACAGGGACCGGCACCGCTCCAACAAACCCAAAACAACCCCAGAACACAGTTGTAAAACACAACTAATTTCAACCAAATATGAACAGAAATTAATCATTTTAACTCACATTAACGGCAAAACCCATACCAACATTAAACAAATGAACAGCAGCTAAGGATCATGGGAGTAATGAACACCAATCACATTTCAGACTACGCACTCGATCAGCTCTTCTGTCGCACATTGTACAGTACGCTAAATCTAGGCCAGAACTCAATCAAGGGCTCACTTCAGAGTAATTAATTAAAAGCTACAAACGGTCAGCCTACTGCATCCACCGCCCCCACTGGACCGGGACACATTAGCTAAATTAACAGCAGCCTAACTAGCTCACTCCCTGGGGACACCTCCGCTAAAACATGCGGTTTAAATCTGCGGTGTAGCAGAGTGATTCGGGCCACAGACAGCAGACTTCTCATAACGATTCCACGAAGACCAGTATAAAGTCGGGATGGAGAGACAAACGTCTGAAGCCGGAAATGTCAGCTTTTTGGGTTCGATAATCCACCCAGGGAGGCTCTTTACAATATTTGTTAAAAAGTTTAAATAGTAAAAACCAGCATTCATACAGCCTGGATGCAAGTAACTCAGGCTGTGTGGGTTCCTGGTATGGAGCAGGGCTGTAATATCGAACTGGTCACACTGTGGTCTGCTAGAGACAGGGATGGAACACAGTTCCTACATCGTCTACCCTGAAGCAGCATGCTTCACAGAGAGGAACCTGCCCCATGAGGGTGACAGATGACACACCGGGGGCCACGTGTCCCTGAGAAAGCCACCAGCACAAAGTCACCTTAAAATCCAGCCTGACCAGCTGTCTGGCTTCCGAGTCGCAAACGTGCCTCACGAGCTCAGCTGGAGAGGCTAACTTCTGTATTATTTATCCCTAATTACCAGACGAGACGCAGAAACATCCCCCACAGGTGGGCGGCGGCCCGTAATGAGATGCTTCGTTCCACGTGACCACACATAACGAAAGAAATCTTCAAAGACACAAGCTGTTTCTGGGTACATTATGGAAAACCTGTGCATAATGCAACTTCATAAAGAACATTTGCCGAAAACAGCGAGGGAAGGGCGTTTCCACATTTTTAAAGGTGCAATCTTATGCTGTTGCACGACTGAGCGTCTCCTTCCTCGGTAACCCGTAGAATGACCCAGCAAGCAGGGCTTCAAATACCTTTTACGGGCAAAGTAACTTATTACGGGCACCCAAGCATTTTTTCATACGTTAAAGCGTAGACATCTGCATGCAGATTCTCCGACAGGCCTTACAGAACAGTATTTTATCCTTCCCCTTTATTGAATGACTCAACGTTGGTTTGGAGCACACAGATGCCTTTTAAGAGGCACAAATATTTCAGTACAAAGAAGCACATTCAAGGCCATTAAGCACACTCCTGCATCATAACAGAGTACATTTAACTACTCGTCAAGCTCGAACGAAACTCCATTCAAGGAACGGGGATCGGCTTTCAGCGATCAGAATATACTTTTAATGCATCATCGACGCAATCAGAGTCCGGCCAAAAATCAGGTGTCGTGACAGGGGAAACGAGGCCGGAGAAATGATGTCTGAAGCGATGAAGCAAGTTTATGGGCCAAGAAAAGCAGAATCCACTCACTTTCTGACAGCTGTTAGGTAATGCACAAAAATTTAAACTCATTTTTTAGAGCTTTATGTATTTTTCTGCTGAAGAGAAAAAAAACTTGTCATCCTTGGTCAATGTGATAATTAAACCTGGTTCAAGATCACCACAAAAAAAAATAAATAAACTTTCATTGTGTGTCAAAAATCAGAGAAGATCCAGGTTAAATCTTCACCCTTAAACACACATGCCTGTCTGCCTGGTCAAGTGACACAGGGTCAATAGTTTAATGGTCCAACAGCAATGACTATCTACGATGTCAAGATGGGCCTTTTATCACGGCGACCAAGCAGTGTGGCACACACCAGACAGCGTGTGGAAGCGAAAACATGAAATTCACAATCAAGTTTATCGCAGTTAGTGAATTCCTGCAGGAGGTGTCTGTGCAAGACAACACGCGGCAACACGCGGCAACACGCGCGTGAGGTCAAACAACCGAAAAGGCAGCTTTAGAGGTACACTGATTGAAAAACCGGGGGCAGGACTGATGCTCAACACCCCCAGGGTTGTGGGTTCAAATCCAAAAGTCAAAAGACAAGCATGTAGGGGGGTGCATGTGTCTATGTGGCGGTGATGGAGGGGCATCCCGTCCAGGGTGTACCCCACTATGGATGGATGGATGGATGGATGGATGGATGGATGGGATGGAAAGCGCGTTCTTTGGTCTTCCATATCAATGGAAGGCAACTAATGCGCCTTTCTGAGCACTCAATGGAGAAGCAGGAGTATCGTCTGGGATTCCAGCTACATAAGCCAAGCCGAATCACAGGCACGGCCGAGCAACCGGTGTGAGGACCCAGCTTCGCAGGGATGAAGCTGACCGGTCGGGAGTCGCGTCCTACCTTACACGGAAAAGGCAGCGTGGACGCCACCTTCTCCATGGCCAGGTTTCGGATGCTGGGCGTCAGAGGGCCGCGGCAGGTCGGGCAGCAGCTCAGCTTCTGGCGACACTGGTTACACACCAGGTGGCCGGCCTGGCACTGCAGGATGGGCGGCAGCACGTAGTCGAAACAGACCGGGCACTCGAACAGCGCGGTCAGCTCCGCCGACTGGCCCTGCAGCGCAGCGGCAGGCAGCGCCACGGACGCGGCGGGGGCAGCGGAGCCGGAGCCGGCTACGGAGCCCGACACTCCGGCGGCGGCGGCTGCGGCCGCCGCTCCCGAGGAGCCTCCGTGTTTGACACCCCCGGCTTTGCCGGCCAGTCCTCCGCCCCCGCCGCCCGCTGAGGACGGACGGCTCATAGCGACAGCTTCGCGCACTCAGAGGTGCCCTCAGATAGCTGGAAAGCCCGACCACCGCCTCTCACTCAGGCTGGACGCTGCCTTCCGAGCCCTTCGCCGAAATCAAATCAGCGAGTCCCCGGGGACATAACATGGCCGCTGGTGTCTGATAGGGGGGTCGAGCGCACAGTGTCTACGCCCGCTTATGAGTGACAGTCTCTCAGCCAATCAGAGGAAGGAGTCACGACGTTAACGTATTACGCGGTGTGTTTACAAGCAGGGGAGTCTGGGACGTGTAGTCAAATGGGTCTCGTAGGCGGCGACGGGGAGCGCTCGGCGTAGCGCGTGCAAGGCGCTCCCGCTGCTCGTGTCTTTTACGGAACTCGACGGGCCTGCGTTTGAAAGAATTCTCTCCTTTACATGGTTGTTAAAACACTGATGAAAGGTGCAATACCATTTGCAAATGTTGACCTTTTAGAAGGTAACGCATCCTGTCACTGAAGCACAACTAGAGATCAAAACGTTAGTCATCCATCCATCTTCTAACCACTTGGTCTAGTTAGTCTCCGGCGGCCCTAGAGCTTACGCCAAGCAGCATAGGGCACGAGATATAAATTAATATTATTTATGCATTATGTAGTATTCTGCTGTACATGTAGTTAGAGGCTGAGACAAAATGCACGTAACATTTGTAGTTGGTGGTTTGACTATGGAGTGACTTACACTCAGTTCCACTGGCTGTACGCAAATCAAAGGTGGTAATAAACCAAAAGATGTAATCGATTAGCAAGTCATAATCATCAGCACAGCAATCTCGAGGTGCCGTATAGTCTCCTAATATCTGGACTCAGTAACTTCTATTCTGGAGCAATTATTGGTGTCGTCACTGTCAAAACTAATGGCATTCTATGATATATTTGCACTATTATTTAAATTAATAAAAATAAATCCTTAAAATTTAATCCACTGGATCTAAATGTATAATTATTTCTCTGACTCTCCACACTTGCATATCTGACAACAACTTTGACTCTTTTCTAGCACTCGGTTTTTGTCACAGAGGGGTTTGCTACCCAGTGTGCTCACAGATTGATGAACCCATCTGTGGTTTTAAGCTTAAACTTTGCTCCTCAGAGCCCAAATCCTTTACCGATACATTTTCTGCTGCTCCAGTGAACATTTTATTGCATTATCTATTAATTTTAAAGGCACATGGCAAATTAGAGAACAGAAACCTTGTGTGAAACTCAACATACAAATATAACTGGCAGTCAAGGTTTGACAAAGGTGACCATTTCCACACAATTGTGCAACATAAAACTAGTTTTATTTGCGATGGCACAAAGTGGCAAAGTTTTTACGTTGCATTATGTTTTAATACAAAACTCGCAAGGACTCCTAGTGTGGTAGCTATTTATGATACAAGAAAAAAAAAGGCAGGGGCACAATCTTCAAAACGATATTTACAGAATGCTCTAGTTTATCAGTTAAGGGAACAAAATTTATGGGGGGGGGGGGGGGGGTCATAATGCATCATAGTCATCATCCTCTTCGTGCTTCCTCTTCAGGGAACTGGAGTCACCAGTGGAATTCTGCGACACCATGTTGGTTGTGATGAGAATGTTCTTGGAGCCAATCAGCGATGGATTGATGAGAACATTCTGGACTGTAGGTGTGGATGGTGTAGCTACAGTGATAATGCAAGCTTATTACTAATGTATCCAATAACATTTTAATCTACTGAGAGAGCCACAAAAACCAAACACTGAACAATCTAAAAGCATACTCCATTCACCGTATATCAACGGGCACTAACCACTGACATTTACAGGATCACCTCGAGTTCTCAGAGCTTACAGAATGACACCAGTGTCTATTTTACAGTACATACTCATACATGACATGGTAAAGGACAGATCAGAAGTCAATATCCTTTAACATATTGTAGACCCGCACGAACCAGCCATTGGATAAATATCGCCAAATGTTTACACAATTTAAAAAGTCTCAAATGCTGACCACCTGATCAAGACCAGATATCCCCTTTTAACTAGCACCTTCTTACCCAAAATGTCTCTTAACAGTGCATTCAGAGCAGATCACCCTGCTGGCCTTTACCTGACTTGGTGGAGGAGGCCTGGGAAGATGGGATTTGAACGGTGAAGCGCTGTCCCGTGAGTGACTGGACTGAAGGGGTGGCTGTGGTGCACAGTGTGGAGGCAGAAGAAGAGTTTGGTTACTCTGTGACATTCAGGAAGATTCCTGCAGGGCAGTAAACACCCACTCCTCAGATACCACCATCCATATTGGATAAAGTTGTCAATGACACTAACATTTCAGTACTTTATCTTTTTATACTGATTCAGACACGTTAAGTGTAACTCTATCTTTTATGCCATATCCCAGGCTCTGTCAATCTTCTTTAAAATCACTGTACACTACAAGAGATTTTTTGCATCTTTAGATTTCCCTTTAATTAATTTGGGCTTCACACTGATCCTCTGTGCAGTTATTTTATTTTTTTTTTTAGAAGATATCGTGCATGGCAGCGAAAGCTGTAATGCACACGGTGTAAAAGGTTAGCTCTGATGCTAACTCACCAAGCGTCGGGGTGCTTGGGCGGCCGGACACAGCCCCCACACTCAGGCGCGGCACGGTAATCCTGCCCGCAGACGACGATGTCTGCAAGGAAAACACACAGCTTTAACTCTTCCCTGCCCTGGCCACAAAACTGGTCCACATCCACACCTGTCTCTTTGGGTTGGCTTGACAGCTGTACAAACATAGGGCAAAGCATAGTTCTGGTAGTCCAGCAGACTTAGAGTTAATATAATCCTCTGCAATACATTTCAGTTACTGCAGCTATACAGAAGCATATACTGAAGAGGTTATGGGTTTGGCCTTGAAACAAGGAGGAGGGCCCTTGCTACCGTACCTTTAAGTAGGCTGTTTTATTTTACACTATTTCTAGAACTATACCGAGCTCTTCAGATAGATGAAAATGTCTGAACCTCATCCATGCTATGCAGGACATGGCTGAAGACGACAGTTAGGTAATGAGTAACGGTTCTACACTGAAATAAGTTTAACCGTCAATGACTCGTTCTGCTTTTGGAAAAAGAATCACATACATTTCGATTTCTGTGGAGGTTTTCTTTAAAAATTCTCATACCTCCATGTAGAAATAAAATCAAAAGAAGCACAAGAACAAAAAAAAGACCTGCGGTGTGAACAAAATGCAGTTAATGCAACACACAGAGCAAAGCCCATCATTTTTGACCTGCTAGATTAACGGCCATGAACTTTTCTATGCAGACATACGATCTTTCTTTTAAAGGCTTATATTAGTGCCCACTTGTAGGCTTCAATAGGAAAGCAGGGGATCTGACAACTCCTGTTTCTCTGTAGACCAGCCCATCACCTTTTTCTGCAGGGACTTCAGTCTGTAATTAGGCGCCGTCAGACAGTAGCGGTCTGGGGGAAGACGTGGCCCTGTGTACGGCTTGATCAACGGTAGGGGCATCTGGTTCTTCTGCCTTGCGACCTCCAGCAGGAACTAACAACAACATGAAAGAAGAACTTTACAAGATGCTGGAAATTTTTATTATTTAAAAATATGCCAACACCGAACTGGTGTTCTGTGAAATGCACAACCTGCATGGTAGTCGAACACAAAGATCACAAGTTTGTGACTCAAGAGTGCCTCTGCTGCTAGGAAAAATGCCCAGCTTTAAAAAAGTTAATGGTACACGCTACGTACTATTAGCTGAACAACAAATAGTACGAACTCAGGTAATCTGGAGCAATAAAGCACACAAGTTAACACTGCAAAAAAACCACTGTCCCAGATTACCTGACATGCATCTAGGTTGAGTGTTACTTTTCCAGAGTCCATGCATTGAAAGAGAATAACTTACATCCCGGGGGGGTGGAGAGGTGAAGGACTGGTCCATCCTACACTGGATGGCTAACCTGATATCGTCAGCATCAACATTGGACTTCTTTGCATGAGTGGCATAGATTTTGGCGTCTTCGATGATGGTTGTCACATACCCTAAAAGTCAGCAGTCGCAAATTATACATGAGACGCGCCGTAACGTCACTTTAAAGTTTAAAAGGGCCACTTTTTATATAATAGGAATATCCACTTTGAAATGTAACGCTATTGCGGGATACTTACTGTAGGTGAACTCCAGCATTTGATTAATAACTCTCGGTTCATATTCAGTGATACCCATATCCTTTAGGATCTGAATCATGACCTATAATGTCGGGAAATGAAAAAGGTCACTTAAGTACGACAGTGAAGTTCACGGATACACGACAAATTCCGTTGCCAGTCAGGCTGCAAACATGTTTTTGGCCATTTTCCCTGTTCCTAAATCGGAGGCGAGATGAATTAATATACCCAATGTAAAATACGCCCGGACCGCTCTTGGCGCCGACGGCGCCGACGAACTAACTATATTTATTTTTCCAGATCTGGTTACAACGCGTTCGTTAAACACGCTTAAGTGACGCCAATGTACTGCCTTCAAGGGCTGTTAAACACAATCCGCTGTGGAAAATGCTAATCTTTGAAGACAAGTTTACGTAAACGTGCATGAAATCGATAACCGAAAATAGTTTCGAATAACTAGCTAGCCTCCTAGCTATTTGGCTAGCTACTGGTATACCGTAACAAGAAGCCATCTTCAGAAAATATTTCACAAACAAAACAACATCCAAAACGGCTCATAACTATAACACTCCGACGACAACAATATTGGATGCAGAGATCGAGCCCCCTTCAGCGAGCCATTTCCACCTACTTGTGCATCTTTAGGTAATGTTTTCGGAGACGCCATCTTCGACAAGTCACTCCACTGACTTCCGCCCGGGTCCCACCACTTCCTGCACACGTCGCTCCACTTCCTGCACACGTCGCTCCACTTCCTGCACACGAGGCCGTTACACGTTACCGAAACTGAGGCCCGCGTGGCGTTGTGTCCGTCGCTAGATGCCGATAAAACGTCGACTTACAATTCGTGTTTAAGTTACGAGTCTTCAATGTGTTACATCGATTAAAGTTGTTTTCGCTCTTTGTGTACGTTTGCTTGCAAACGAATGCTGTTTTTGAGTAATATCGTTAACGGTATTTATTTATCCTATATTGTATACAAAAATTGCTGCAGTTTCGTTCTTAAACCTAATAATAATGAATTGTGCCAGTATAGTATGAAAGCTAAACAAGAAACGACCACCTACCCCAAAGGAACAGTGAAATCTGGCAGTTTAAGGTCAAAATTAGACAATGGCCTAATTTTGGAGCACGTTGCTCTATAGCCATTAAGAGTAACGTTTTCAGATATTTAAAACATACGTACGATAGAATGCATATTCGGTTTAAACATGCTGTCCACGAATTTAAAAGGAGAGGTTAGCAATAGATGTATTTTCTTCAATTCAGGAACCCTGCATCTCTTGTGTACAAATGAATATACAGTAACTGCTATCAGTTTCGTGGGTCTGTTGTTTTTAAATCAGCCTCAGGATCCACATCTTTCCCTGCCAGACTTGCCCTGAGGTTAGGTTTTCCAATACTGACACGTATTGCCTGACAGTTGTACAAGCATCATGCAATGAACAGCTTTTTGAGAGTCCAGCAGAGTTAAAGCCAAAGTTACGTTCTGGTACACATCTTAGTTACTACAGCTACAGGAAAACATGTAGTGTAGTGGGTAAGAATGTAGCCTCGAAACAAGAAAGAGACTCCTTGCTTTAGCGTTCTTCAGTGGGTGGTTTTATCTTAGGCTATCTCAAGTAAAATACAGAGATGATGAATAAGAATGTCTGCTAAGTAAATATTTTGAAATGTCAGTTTTGGGCTTTTGCTGGATTGTTGGACTGGGTGTGACTGAATTCAGTTGTATGTGTTTATTGAAGAACGACTGTAATCACTTCAATAGGCAATTACTAATATAACCTATTGAGTCACTAAACCGAGCCAGTAAGATGCTAGAGCACATGACTAATTGGTCATGCAACATTAAAAATTAATTATGCAAACATGCACAGTGGTCTGAGTAACATGTATATGGGGTGTCTTCTGTTAAGGTGTTCTCATATGGAAAGTTGTGAATAAGCTCTGAACATTGACTTTTACAGTCTGTTTAAATGAACAATAGCATTCTGTTTGCTTAGAAAATAATTTAGTTGCGACTTAATTACTTTGCGATCACACATGTTTTACATTAGGCTATTTCAGCGTTAGTACCATTCCGCCCCTCTGCCTATAGATTTTGCCCAATCATTCAATCCTGTCGAGCGCCCCCTGTGCTTAGATTGTAGTATCGACACATGGGACGATAATGACTGGCAAAGTGCGCGTTTGCTTTCACTGCGCATATAATGACTCAGCTGCACAGCGCCTGCGTGTCAGCCTGTCCACTGCAATGAAAAGGTAATGGCGGGGATAGGCAGGTTTAATCGTTAACCCATGCGAAATTAATGTTGAAGTGGAAATAAATTTCTAGCTAAAGCTGAGTTAAAGTCCACATTTGAGTACTGAGATAGTGAAACGATCAAAACCGAAAGCTGCTTTCTTGCTCGTGTCACTGTAAGTAGGCTGCTGACTTTTCCCGAGACATTTTATCCGTTTTGATGTTCTCGTGGGCATGCAACTGGTTTGCTGGCGTTGTATGCTTCTCGGGGCGTAATTTCAACGCTTTGTTGTGTAATTCTGCATGCTAAATTACAAATTACTCTGCGCTATATGTAATCGCGTTAATCATGCATGCATTTGTGTTACTCCTGCGATCAGATTGCACGGCTTTTTTCATAGAAGAACAATGCATTGATCTTCTTTTCCGTTGTAAGATGGAAATTGTGCAAGCGACATAATCGTTTTTGTTTGCATATTATTATTAATGCAGTAACCGTTGCGAGCTTTCCATATTGGTCTCATGGTGAACTTGATAAGTGGATCTTCGAGATGCAGCGTCGAGTCAGTCAGTAACTTCTGTGGGCAACGCAACAGTCGACCAAACGGAATGATTCAGGATGCTTATCACTGCATTTTTCGAAGCGCTTCTGTCTTGCTCTCCCCCCTTTGTAGACCATGGCTTTAAGTCGGATGCTCCTTCGTCTGAGTGCCTCCCTGCCGTCGCGCGGTAGCGTCCCGCACCTCAGCGCTCGCGCACCACCGCAGGTGAACAGCGCGCGCCGGCGAAACACAGACGCGGCGTCCGTCAAGTGCGTCTGGCAGCTAAAGGACGACTGCTTTGGTATGGTGTTTCTAGAGGAGTGTCTGATCATCTTCTAACCCTGTATTGTCACGGTGTGACACCACTTAAAGTTTTGAATGTCGACACAGGTGAGTTTGAGAGACAGCATCATGTGCTGTGATTTGCAGAGCTCGTTTATGGGGACCTGACGATGCACTTTGACTATGTATGGCTGAGGGACCACTGTCGTTCAGCTTCCTGCTACAACTCCAAGACCCACCAGCGCAGCCTGGACACAGCCGACGTGGCGCTTAACATACGACCCACCAAGACCAGGGTTGACAGCGAGATGCTGTTTCTCACCTGTGAGTTCTAGAAATGGGTTTAGTCAGCCTAGGTGGCTGACGTTTGGCAGGTTTTTGCACAGCTTGACAATCGCCAATGAGCTTCACCATTTCACTTATAACATAGGCACATTATGTTTTGATGCACTAGTGGGTAAATGTTGTCCAGGAAACAGTTCTGAAGGCTATTCTGTCATTAGGAAGTGACTGTGGAGGAGCTTTACCTTGATTCCAACCTCACATTCCCTAAAAAGGCCATGTCAGCTTATGAGTTGCCTGTACTATAATTGTCTCTGAGGACTGGGACCTTTTCTAACCAAGAGCTGTTGGTACTTTCTTGGCGTATCATGACAGATGAGTGAAAATAACAAATCGCTCACATGATGAATGTGTTTGCCGTTTCTGTGGTGGTCAATGGCAGTAGTATGTTCACTTTGGAATTGCATGCGTGTTGCCTTTTCTTAGGGCCGGATGGTCATGTGACACGGTACAATCTACTTTGGCTGGCCCAGAACAGCTACGAAGGCCAGAAGCGGAGCACTGTGCAGACACGGATCCTGTGGGATGCAGACACCTACAGCAAGGCAAACCTTCCTGCTGCACAGTGGGAGAGGTTCATGAGCTGTAATGATGAGCTGAAGAATTTCCTCAGCAACTTCCTGCTGTATGGCATTGCCTTTGTGGAGGGTGTCCCAGCCTCCTTGGAAGCCACGGAAGGTCTGGCCAAAAGGGTCAGTCTCCTCAGGTTAGGACCTTGCAGCCGCTACATACTTGTGTGGGTGTCAGAGCTCTGGGTGTGGTTAAGGGATAGCCTATTCTCAAGTTTAAGGTGTAGGTCTTCAGGTAGAAGTTCCGCCATATTTTTACCCCCAATGTGTCACTGAACTTGAGTGATTTACCAGAAGTCCAAGTTCTACATGTCAAAGCGGTTCTGAGTTGACTCCTCAGAAGCTTTCTGCAAGGTGATGAAATGTCTTGAAGCATCTTTCCCGGTACTAATTTTGAAGATGCTGGAAATGTTTAGGTATTTTGCCTGAGGACATTGTTCACCTTGTGGAGCAGTGAATTGCATCCAAGCTCATTCAGTTCATAATGAGCTTTGTATACCTGCCTGCAATGTCCTCATCCTGAGGTTGTGTATTTAAAAAAAAAAAAAAAACATACAGGGCATTTATCTTGCAAATTTAAAACCCCAAGAATGCAACTCTGCTCCCTTCAGTGAAACTATGTTGGAATCAACATTTCACAACATCGATGTGCTTCTCCAAGCCACTTCTATGCCAATGAAATTAACCTTTTGTACCCAAGGTTGAAGCATCAGGAGGTCTGCTATCATGTGTTTAAAGCGTTTGCTTCAGTATCCTGCTGCAATTTTTCCAAATTGTGCACAAACTACCAATTCAGCTGGGCAGTTTTGTCTTAATTCTGTGGTTCAACTGTGCGAAAGCCATTTTTAGCTTGCTGTCAGTGCTTAAAGGTTTGTTCTTGGTTCTTCAAATAAGAACACAATGTGGTAAATGGCTTGGAAATGACCTAAATGGAGATCTGGCTGGCTTGTGTTTCTAGGGAGACCATTTACGGTCGCGTATGGGACTTCACCTCGGACTTCTCCCGTGGAGACACTGCGTACACAAAGCTGGCACTGGATCGTCACACCGACACATCGTACTTCCAGGAACCGTGCGGGTGAGTGTCTCCTGTGCACTCTGCACCCCCTCTGGGGGTGGGCAGGGGGCAGTCCATGCTGCATTAACTTCACTCTAGGATTAAATGATTACCTTCATAGTGGTAACTGATTGCTGGGACCTGGGCTGCCACAAGGGGCCCCCTCACTGTTGCCCTTTGAGGTTTGCAGCCCTGTGTTAAGGTTCAACAGCTCTACACTGTTCATTATAGCTCTCCACAGAATAAGCAATATCACCTGTTCGACGTGAGGTTTTAAAGTAGCCAGCACACCCTACAGCAAAATCTAGAGGTTGCATTGAAAGACTGATCCATTCTCAGATTCCCTGTGGAGTGGACTGAGGATAAACTCAACCTTGAGGTGTCAGCTTAATGCATCCCTGCCGACTTGGGTGTTGCAACACCCGAAATTCTAAACTTTCACAAGCCAAGTTCACCCCAGACAAGTTGAGAAATTGTTTTTGAACAGGCTGTTCTCAAGTTGCGTAGCAGCCTTTAAATAATTAAATGGTGTTAGTACAGTACTGTTTTCAAAATGAATTGCAGAATGAGATTTCAAAGGCAACACACCCTAAGATTCCTCAGGGGTGGTCCCCCAACCAACCTCCAAGTTTTCCAGCATAACAGCAGAAGCTCTTCCCAGTAAACCACATTTGGTGGTGCTCCCTGACTGGAGATGTGGGTTTGTTGAATGGGTGCCTTGCAAGTAGTTGGCATTTTTAGTTTGTCCTGTCTGAACCAACATTTCGGCTCTCCTCACGGAAGACCACTGACATGCAGTTGAATCTAAACAAAACCAGATGTTTCAGGAAACTCCCCTTCTGCTCATTCTACTTGGCAATTTTGCCTAGTTATAAATTGCCATTTGCATTTCTGTGGCACGTGGTGTGAATTTGAACGTCTCATTTCTAACATTTGAACAGGCATAACTGATTTTTACATTTGGATAAATTTGGTTAGTAATTTTAGCAGGCTTTGTGACGAGCATGAATGTGGGATTAAGGGAGTTGGGGTGTGGGTTTCCTACAGGAACTGTGGCTTCCACCTTTTGTCCATGTGTGGTTTGCTGGACTGACTGGATGGTGATTCACTGGCATTCTATTCAGGGAGTACCCTCCTTTGGTCCCTGTGCGTATTGGGACCCAGTCCAGGGTCACTAATGCTGAACTAGGAAGCAGCTATACAGGATGGCTAAATGTGACTTGATATCTGGTCCAGCATCCAGGTGTTCCATTGCCTGAGGCATGAGGGGACAGGGGGCCGGACGCTCCTGGTGGATGGCTTTCATGCTGCCGACAAGCTGCTCCAGGAGTCACCTGGCAGCTTTGAGCTGTTGACACGTGTTCCCATCAAGCACGAGTACATCGAGAATTTGACTGAGTACCGCAACCACATGATAGGGGTCGGCCCTGTGCTCAGCGTCTACCCCTGGAACAACGAGGTCTACATGATCCGGTAGGGGACAGTGGTCCTCTTAAATCCTCTGTCTATGGTCATTTCTGGCTTTGTCCAAATCTTCAGCCGTTTGAACTTGTCTTTACAAATACTTTTGTTTTAAACCCTTACTCCTGGCTTAGAACTATGCTAAACTTTGATTGTTGAGCTGTTAAGGATAAGCACATCTTGTGCAGATCAGTTCAACTTGTGTTCAGACATGTTTGCATGGAATTGTTGCTGTTATTTCTCTTGTCTATTTGCCATGTGTTCTCTGCATGCCACCACAATTACCACAAAGAAATTGTGGTACTTGGTGGATGAAGCTGACCTTGGTTGAACTACATTGCCCTCTAGCTTGGGTTGCAAGTGTCCCTCAAGTGCATTTGGCTCGGTGGTTGACCGAGGTTCCCAAATGTCCCACATGGCACCACTGTGCACCAATGGTCAAGTCATTGGGGCACTGCAGGATATTTAGTTGAGGGGAATGCATAAATCCACCTCTGTTGCCTTAAGGGTGGCATGAGAAATGACTGATAGAAGGGCCATGACCTGGGAGGGGTTTGGGAACCTCTGGTGTGGGGAATGGTGTCCCACCCTGTAAGATGATGGAAAGGCTCTGCTTTGACAGGTACAACAACTATGACCGTTCCGTGATCAACACAGCGCCACATGACGTGGTCCAGCGCTGGTATGTAGCCCACCGGGAGCTGACCATGGAGCTGAGGAAACGGAAGAATGAGCTGTGGGTGAAGCTGAAGCCTGGGAAGGTATGCTGGGGTTGGTTTGCCCTCATAGCAGCGCAGCCATAGACCCCCTGCTTCATAAAGCTAGGGTCTCGGTCGGCTCTCACTTTCATGGAACGTTGCACGAGTGGTGCCCTCTCACCAGACTTGAGGTTGCAGCCATTCATTTATGGCACTGAATCAGATCACAAAATGAAAATTGTGGGTTAGTCTGGCCAGGATGGGGACTCTGTGGGAGTCTCACTTTGAAACATGTCTAAATGACAACTTGGAGCATCATGAGAACTTGACTTACCTGGTAAGTCTTGTCCCTTGAGGACCACAGTATGATGCTGTTTTGTAAATCTGAAGATGGGGCTCCATATTTTAATGGTCATATTAAATCTAGACTTGATGTATGCTTGCAACTTTGATTTCATGCACCATGAATTAGCCTTGGCATTCATGCTGACTTGGCAATTCCTTTCAGTATGATGTCATGGTGGCCTAACTGCTGCAGTAGCAGTCCTGTGTGACATTCCTGTCCCCACAGGTCCTCCTTATAGACAACTGGCGGGTTCTGCATGGCCGTGAGTCCTTCACAGGCCTGAGGAGGCTCTGCGGCTGCTACCTGACCCGTGATGACGTGCTCAACACAGCCCGTTCCCTGGGACTGCAGGCCTAATGGCCACGCCTGCCGTGTTCTGCACAGCGGCACCCAAGCACTCCCCCAGCACTGTTGTCAATCCTCGCACAATTCCTCATGAATACCCCAATGGAAACTGGGATATCAGCATACTGTCTGTGGTACAGCTATGGTCAAATACATAAGCTCCTCTGTTTTTGCTCTTTACTGGAAGCCGGCAGGTTGCAATTACTGTTGTATACAAGTCTTGTGTACCTCATTGTGCCTTACTATTTGTAATAGTGTATGTGATGCTGAACTACTGTTTCAGAAATTGCATCAACATGTTTTGGTTAACACCTTGTATCATCTGGCACATCTCTGCTGGGCTGTGAGGGACAAGCAAGCACTGTCTCTGGTCCTCTGTGCTGTGTTCAAGTGTCAGATGTTCAATACAAAACCAAAATGCTTCTCAGTGTGTTAGCCTTGCTCCTTTTTTGACAAAGTACTTCAATTACCATACACTCCTATTAAGTGCTTGGGGTGACTGTGCTGTGAAAAGCACTTTAAAAATGCACTAAATCAGATGTGTTATGCCACAATACCACTTGAGGCACAAAGTAATTTTGTTAGAGGCTGTACTTACCTGAATTTGGGGTCAGGCTAAAGGGGGGGGGGGGGGAGTGATGTGCTTTAACTACTTTTGCTCAAGGTTTTTCTAGTTTTTTTTTCCTGTCATATTACAATAGCTATGAACACAATCTCTCTAATTAGCCTGTGGCTAAATAGGTTGGGAGTGGGCAAAGAACCATGCTGATTATCCATCCGTTAAGCTACTTTTGAACTAAATGTATTAGTTAAACTGGCCAAATCTTTCAGTTTAAATATAATGCCCATAAAATTTGTATCAATTTTTCTTTGCCTATTCTGTACTTGGCCTAAGGCTCAGGAAAATAAACATCTTTTAAACAATCCTCCGTTGTCCTTTGTGATGGAATTGCTGCACATGTTTTAAATACCTAGGGGCAACTGAAAGGCCCTATAAAAATTTTTTTGTATTCCTGTGTAAAATTTCCACCCATAATTGGGGTATTGCATTCATAGTGCCTTGGGGGCTTGGCACACCCTCCAGGCTGTTCCCTGCATAGGGGAAGCAGTTTGTGAAACAAACAGCTGGAATTTGTAGTTTCACAACAGCAAGTGTTTGCTTTTTGTTGTACTCAGTAAAAGTAGGAACAGTTTGATCGGTCGCAACTTAAGTGAATGAAATGATGTGGGTCACTGGACTGAGATTCTAATGATGCACAGGTGTGTTGGGGAGTCAGTGTACCTAGTATAATTAACATGAGATATAATTTTAATTAGCAATACATTCTCGGCACGATGTTCGTGATGGCGACGGATTTTGAACGAATCTTTCTGCTGCAAACACTAGAACCCCTTGTTTTGTTAAATTCGTTTCACGAGCTACCCCATAATGATAAAACACACGTTTAGCAGAGGATGGTTTCGATCCATCGACCTCTGGGTTATGGGCCCAGCACGCTTCCGCTGCGCCACTCTGCTCACTGTGAAATAGGGACTCTAAACTGCTTATAAAAAGGTTCTTAGGGATACTTTTAACACTGCAAATCCCGAATGTGTACACCTTAGTTAAGTCGGCTTCATTGTTTAACCACATGAATGTTCATAGCCCTGTGCGATTTTTGAGGGCCTTCCACGTCAGGGAAGACAGCGGCATTACTGTGTAAGCTCGAGACATTTATGAATCTATTCCACGATAAAAGTGCAGTGAGGCATTTTCTGGAAAGCTACTGTAAAACGTGTGAGACGGGCTAAACATAAGCCGAGTTGATTCATTACGACAGTCCGACAGACCGGTGTAGCATCACACAAACATGCACAGCACCGATCTGGAACCAGCACTCCTGTGCAGTAACGGTCCAGATTCATAAGGAACAGTTCTCTTTTCATTCGATCTTTGGCCGTTTTAAAAGCCTCACACACCAAATAAGCTATTTCAATTATATGATCTTCGACAAATGAGGCTTCGAAACCCGTGGCGGATCGCCAGCGCTGATTGGTCGATCGGGACACTCGCGCCCACCCACGGGGTTCATTTGCCCCTCCCCCCCCACACCTGACCCGCCCACCGTTGACCTCTGGATGGTGAGACCTCTTTCAAACCGTGCTGGAAATTCAATTTAATACTATTTCTGAAAGGAGTCAGACATCATCGAGGTGAAAAGTACCAAGTTAATGAAGCAGCTGAAGACAATCGGACGTGTAACATATACTCGGGGCGTATGTTCCCGAAATATTTAATGGTGACGCAACCAAATATCGCGAGATTTTCAGAGTAGCCGCTTTTTTAAAAAAAAAAAACGGACATGCGCACTTCGGAACACGTGTGCTCTCTTTAGGAGGGAGTCGTGCAGGGAAGATGGCGGACGGAGAGAGTAAGCCAATCATTCTCTCTTTTACCGGGATTCTTTTCCCTTGTTAATCTCTTTGGGTTGCATTTTCGTGTTAGGAAATTGTGTAATTGATCGATAGAAGAAAATATATTGCGCCCCGTTTTCTGAAAAATGAACTGCCTTTATTTTATCATTCGCATGCGTAGTGAGGTTGTCTTGTGTCTGAAAATGACCGGTATCCGAAATGTTTAAAAAGTATTATAGAGTGACTTTATAAATGCTTTTCTCCCTGTTTGCTGTTCTGTTTGTGGAAGTCTTTGATCGTTTTTCCTCTCTCATTATAGTTTTACCTGATAGCTAATCGGCGCGTGTAATTCATATATCAATTATGTAGTAAGATGGGTAGCGGTAATTATATTTTTACCGCTGCCAAAATAGTTCAACTGTTTAGACAAAGGTTTCTTTAAAAAATAAAACTAAACTTCCACACATTTTATCAGTATACTTTAACATGACATTAAAGCAGCTTTCGGTAGTAATTAGTGGTTTCTCGCCAGTTAACGTGGATGAGAGGAAGCAGAATGTGAAATACGACTTCTGAAATATTGCTCAGTCTCGTTCTTCGCCTGAGTCTTTGTTTACTTCAGTGGCATCACGATTAGATTTTCTTTGCTGCAGCCTGCATTTGGAAAGTCAGCACGTGCTAAAGGCGCCTGCCACGTGCTTCCGCCTGGTCGCGCGCCTCTGCCCGTGCATTACTTCTGCGCCGAGTCGCGAAATATTAATATGCATCATAATTCATCGCAGTTGGCTAAATTTGAGCTGGGCTGGAACTGGAAAGCGCATTAAATGTGCTGCGTAATGTTGACTCTCTCTCAAGTTTCCTCGGCCAAGAAGCAGAAGAAGAAGAAGAAGGAGAAAATCCCCGATGATGAAGTAGGGGTAAGAGATTTTAATTTTTAAAAATTGGTTATTTAATACAATTTAACCGTCTTGCTGTGGCATTAGTGTTCATTATGTACTGTACAGAATGTTTATCCTGTGTTTTCGTATTTTTGTTTGTACTTAACACTATGCAGTGACCAGATTTTATTCTTTAGACACCTAATGTGTGAATTTTGGTTAAAAGTGACGTCCTGAAGGCAGTTAAGCTGCTAGATTGGTTTCCGTATGTGGGTGATGTATTGTGATGTTGCTTTGACATTTTCTTTTCTGTGCCCCGTTGCTTAATGCAGGCTATCCAGGAGAGTGGCGATTTTCTCATTAAGCCAGAGTCCAAAGTGGCCAGCCTCGATACGTCGCAGTGGCCTTTGTTGCTGAAGGTGAGCGATTCCTTTGCCAGGTGCTACTGTACGATGACCTCCAGGCCGTAGGTGCTACTGTATGTGGATGATGAACAAGTTTATCCATTCGCCGAGCGCCGCTGTCCCTTCTCTCTGTGGTGCTAGCGTCTGTCTTGGGCACTAGCTGTCTTGGGTTACGTGCTGTTGCCCCAGTGTTCTACTGGTGCAGTTGTCACGTCTGAGACGCCCCAGAGAAAAGTGTTGGGACTTGGCAATAGCCAAGACGAGTGTGAACTGCTGACCACATACGTTCAGGGCGTGTGAATTGATTTTGACTTTTATCATATGGTGTGGCGGTTGATGTACTAAAAGAAGCAGGCATTTCAACCCCATTGTCAATGCCTTTTTCTGCATGCAGAATTTCGATAAACTCAATATAAGGACTGCTCACTACACACCTCTGCCCAGCGGTTCGAACCCCTTGAAGAGGAACATCCAGGACTATGTCAGGTCTCATTCTACATTCCTATGAAATGCCCTCATGTACTTGTGACTATGAACCTTTTGTTTTGCTGGTGTGTTTGGGGAAAGCCACATGATGACATTGATGGTGGTTACAGTAGCACCCTGTGCGAAGATGACTGTCTATCCATCACCCTTGGCTGATGGCTTTTCTGGAGGACGTGTCACTCCGTCACTGTCAGTCACGCGACCGCCGCAATCTAACTTGGCGTTGCCCCTCACCCCCAGGTCAGGTTTCATCAACCTGGACAAACCGGCCAACCCGTCCTCCCACGAGGTGGTGGCCTGGATACGCCGCATCCTGCGGGTGGAGAAGACGGGCCACAGCGGCACTCTGGACCCCAAGGTGACGGGTTGCCTCATCGTGTGCGTGGACCGTGCCACCCGGCTGGTGAAGTCTCAGCAAAGTGCAGGTGTGTCTCCCCCCCCCCCCCCCCCCCCCCCCCCCCCCCCACCCCCCCCCCCCGGGGCGCGGCCCCCCCCCCCCCAACAAAGACCCCCCCCCCCCCGCCCCCCCCCCCCCCCCCCC
>JAACJT020000053.1:1781733-1839771 GCA_009936485.2 Gymnarchus niloticus
CCCCGTGTTGAAGGACCTGGTCCAGAGGATGTGGGGGAAACACGACAGGGGGGGGGGATCTGCCGCCCCGCCACCCCCCCCCACAACACGCAAATGCGCGGTGCGGCGTGTGCCAGACACGCACAGTAAAAAGTGGCCCCTCCTCACTACTCTTTGACTGTCCCTTTCAGGCAAAGAGTATGTGGGAATCGTTCGGCTGCACAATGCTCTAGAGAGCGAACACCAGCTCGCAAGGGTAAGTTTCTCAGTGCTGTCCTCTGGTGTCTGTACAGCAAAAATGTGACTTTGGATGGGTGATGGGCATTCCCTAGCGGAGGGCGCATCTGGTAAACGTGGCTGCTGGGTGTGGCGTGTGAAATAAGTGCGTTTATCCATTCTTGGAGCCCTGCCAACCCCATCTGCTCTGGGCCTGAGGGTCGCATTTCTGTTACCCCGGTGTTCTACTGGGGTGGATGGTACAGGGTAGGAAGGGTGTAACCAGAGGGCCTGGCGGTGGCAGAGAAGAGCACCGACTCCTGATCGCATAGCACGGAGGGGGTGTAGTTGGGTTCTGGCATTCGTTCGTTTTCACCTGCCGCTGCCTCGCTCGGCCGATCTTACTGAGATTAAGCCAACCTTGACCTTCTCACCTCCAGGCCCTGGAGACCCTGACCGGTGCCCTGTTCCAGAGGCCCCCCCTCATCGCGGCGGTGAAACGGCAGCTCAGAGTACGGACCATCTATGAGAGCAAGCTGATAGAGTATGACCCAGAGAGGAGGCTAGGTGAGGGTCCGTCATCTGTTTGCCTAGCTATTATTGACACCAGAGGTCTTGCGCCCAGGTCTCTTGGGGATTTAAGTGTCTTAAGGGGGTGGGAGTTGGCTACAGTTAAGTTTAAAAATTTAAACCGTCAATGTAATTATTTTGGGGAAAATAGCCCGTTTTTCTTAATGCCAGCTTTACTTAAAGTCCGTTATGATGTGTGTCGGGTGGTGCTGGAGTATTCAAAATTATGCGACATCTGGTCAGTTAGCAGGTTCAAGCATGTATTGTCACTCTGGCTCTCCCACGTCCCTGAGTTCTGTTCTTTGGTGTGACCTCTGGTGTTGATTGGTGTGACTTAGCGCCACTCTGCTCCCTGTCCCGTCCCCTAGGCATTTTCTGGGTGAGCTGTGAGGCAGGCACCTACATACGCACCCTGTGTGTCCACCTGGGCTTACTGCTTGGCGTGGGGGGACAGATGCAGGAGCTGCGGAGGGTTCGGTCTGGTGTGCTGGGTGAGAAGGTGAGTGCCGCCCCCTGCTGGACGTAGTTACCATTTCTCTCTGGCCGGATGTTGTCCAAAGTGTTGAGTTCAGTTCTGGGCACACCCTCCCCCCAGTCCTGATAATTAAGCTTTGGTAAACAGAGCAGCCTGCTGTTGTCTTACGAAGTGGCCTCGTTTGCCAGTTCGATCAACTCTGGCTGACACGTTTGGCATTGCTCGCTTAACCGTTTGCTGCTCTTTAACAAGTTCGCTAACCTTATGTATCTTTGATTCAACCCCCGGCTTCCCGCAGGACAACATGGTCACCATGCACGACGTGCTGGATGCCCAGTGGCAGTATGATCACAACAAGGACGAGACGTATCTGAGGAGGGTCATCCTCCCACTGGAGAAACTGCTGACCTCCCATAAAAGGCTGGTCATGAAGGACAGTGCTGTGAGTGGCTCCGCTCGTCATCTGAAGCTGAGGTCTGATTGGTTGGTGCCAGGGTCAGTGGGGTACAGCACCACCACTGGGCGGTGCGGTGACTTGACACGTTTGCTGACACCTGTATGGTCTGTTATGTACCTTTTCTTGCTTGGTTCTAACGGACGCCGTGCGCCTCAGGTGAACGCTATCTGTTACGGGGCTAAGATCATGTTGCCCGGCGTCCTTCGCTATGAAGATGGCATTGAAGTGAACCAGGAGATCGTCGTCGTCACCACTAAAGGGGAGGCCATCTGTCTCGGTAAATACCCAGGACAAAAGAGCCCGTATTGGGGGGGGGGGGGGGGGGGAGAAGAACCACGGGATGAAATATAGGGGGCATTAGCACTCTGTGCAAAGATGACGGACTATCTATCACCCGTATCTGATGGCTTCAGCCTCCCCTGGTCAGCCTAGAGGGAGACTCTTGTCTCCTGGGCTGTTGAACTGGAGTTTCACATTTTGATGCTCTCCGCTTGCACGTGTCTGTAACCCATTATTCCTTCCCTCCCTCCGCTTCAGCGATTGCCCTGATGACAACTGCGGTCATCTCCACATGTGACCATGGTGTGGTCGCTAAGATCAAGAGGGTGATCATGGAACGGGACACGTACCCTCGCAAGTGGGGCCTGGGGCCCAAGGTATGCTTTGCTCTTTTTTTGCCCCCTCTGTTGCTTGTGCCAACCTTCAGTTTTGAGTGCTAACCTCTAAGACCCCCACCACACCCTCAGGCCACCCAGAAGAAAATGATGATTCAGAAGGGCCTCCTGGACAAGCACGGGAAGCCGAACGACAACACGCCGTCGGAATGGAAGCAGGGCTACGTCGACTACCGGTAGGGTCTCTTTGCTTCCTGTCGGCTCGCTTTGAATGGCCCACGCTCGGGAACGATGGCGCCAACTCTCTCTCACCCTCACAGGGCGCCGAAGCCATCCGCCGTCGGACCGAGCGAGTCGGCGGAACACGCCGGAAAGGTAAGGCGCAGGCGTAAGCCGGACTGTGATGCCAAAATAATCAAGTAATCGCTGATCGCCATCGTTCAGAACGAGCAGCGGGGAGGATCGGTGTAACGGTCGCGGTGCGGTGTGTCCGCCGGGCTGTAGCAGGCAGTTATCCCTTTACCGCCTGCTCATGTGGCTGTAGAGGGAGTCAGCCTGCGACATTAACGTGGACGCTGAAGCATTTTAGCCTGTTTCTGTAGCATGCTGTCTGCTGTGTCCACAACATCCGTCCCTGATTGGGTAGACTGTGGTGAATATGTGTAATTTTATTTTTTCAATTCCGTCATTTTGGTTGGCTAAACAAGTTGAACGTTTCGGTGAACTTGAGTACTAGTTTCGGGTTTCTGGTCATGCTGAGGTATTTCTTGACGTGTCAGCCGTGAGATATAAAGCGAGATGCACTGAAAACGTAAGCCGTGGCCTTTCGCTTTCGGCAATCAGCGGAAACGAGAAGCGAGCGACAGTGACGGCGGCTCCCCGGCGGCGCCCTCGACCCCTGGAGCCGACGAGGAGGTTAAGAAGGAAAAGAAGAAAAAGAAAGAGAAGAAGCTGAAGCTATCGGAGGCCGCGGCCGACAACGAGCCAATGGAGGCAGCTCCTGAGGTGGGAGGGGCTTTGATGTTTACTCCTCCGCGTTGCCTCACGCCGAATGGGCAGTCGGTTATCCCTCTAGGGCCTGTTCGCGTGGTCCCGGGGGGAGTTAGGCTGCCACATTAGTGAGGATGCTAGCGCTTCCACGTGTGGCTCTTGCACGCTGGTTGCTGGTGTCCCCTACATGCACTTCCTGTTTAGGACAAAGCAGCCACTAGATGGCAGTGTTCTTTAAGTGCCGCCTTTCTTTTTTTGCATATGCAGGTGGGAGAGAAGAAGAAGAAAAAGAAAAAGAAGCCGAAGGAAGAGGTGGCTGAGTCTGAGTGAAGACCAGCACATGTCTTTGTAAAGGACTCTGAGCTCTAGCCCCCCTGGGAGTGTGATTTTGGGGGGGTTTTCCTGTAAATATGCGGCTGCGGACCCTGTGCTCCATGCAGCCCCTCGGCACCCAGTCCGTCATGGTCGATAGCAGCTGGGCTCTCATCCCCCCCCCCATCCCATTGGTCAGAATGCATGTCACTGTTTCACACAGGGCTGCGTAAGATTTTAACTTTTTTTAAAGGTTTATTAAAGCTGTCATCCAGCTGGCGAAAGGAGTGGGTGTTTGTTTTATACTGTAAATATGCCCACTGTTATTGAGTGGCTTGGCTAAGGAAATGGCATGGGGCCCCTCTGCGTTGAATGAGCTGGGCACTCTTGTGATCTCTGGGTCCTGAGACTTCTCAGTTGTGGATTGGACAGAGCAATTCCTTCAGATTATTAAATCTGCTTTTAAAATGGCTAAATCTGACTGCTAGCTGAAGATCACTTGCACAGTTTTTCAAATCTTTTGTACTTGTTGCTCTTCTGGCCTGATGATGAATCAACCCTTTTGTTTTTCTTGGGTGGCGGCACTCGTGTGTCAGTCTGAGCGGCCCCACATCTACAGTTGTTCTCAAGAAAGTCTCTCACGTCAGTTTCCACTGTGTGCAGCATGACCCTGTCACTTTCAATATCTGTCTGTGGTCCTGCATTGCGACTGTTGTGAACCTGTTTCTCTCGTACCAAACACTGTGCTCAGTAAGCATACGTTGTGACTTGTCTTTTCAAGGAATAAAGTTCAGGGTTTTGTTATTTTTTTTTGTACCTGTTAGCCAGATGCTGGCTTCCTGGAGTGTTTGAGCCTTTGAGTTTACCACGCCCTGGGTTCGGCTCTGTCCTCGTTCCATCTCCAACACTCTTTAAGGGCTTCACGTCAGCCACCCCCCCCCCCCCAAGTTTGCTTAGGCACTTTGGGTCGCGTTGCCCTCTCCCCTCTACCCCCTCTTTGTGTGTCTCTCATGAGCAAGCCAATACCGCTGCTTAAGTAAAATATCACTCAGTGGGAAGATGGTGGGGCTGATCTCAGGAATTCTATTTCCCTGCCAAGTGCTGCAGCTGAAAATGTCACGTTTCCTGTAGCCTGATAATCCACACTTATTTCTGGGAGAAAAACGGTTGCCCAGCAATTTATTTCTTGTGTTCCTGAAACAATTTTTATTAATCATGATTGTTTTTGAGTATGTGAAGGCTGCCTATTTGGTCAAATTAAAAGTTTATTTTGTACAGGTCTATCCCTTTTTAAACATCATGTTGTCAGTTTTCTGACTGGCGTTGTCTTTCTGGGAATCTTGAAAATCTCCATGATGGGTTTAAGGCCTTTTTAGATGTCGGTGATCCTGACGGAACACTTGCTGTGTCCTTTTGCGGTCTGCTGTTGTAGCTGGAATTAAACCAAGTAGTATTCTCTAAAACAAGTACTTCTCTGATAAAGGGAAATTTAAAAGCATTCACATGCAATCCTAAAGTTCTAGGAAATGTCAGGCTTGTCACAATCCTTTCTGGAGTGGAAGTATTATTTTTATATATATATATATATTTTTTTTTTGCAGTGGTACTTGTACATGTTTAATGCAACAGAAAACAAACCCTAACTAGCGCTGGCGTTATCCCAGAAGGTGAATTTAACACACCTGGTTATTAAACTTGAATTCTGGTTTGGAAAACTGAAAACATGACTGCAGGAAGTGTCGAGATTCAGATCCTGAGGTTGTTTTTGTTTTCTCCAATCAGAATTCACGTTAAACTATAGCATCATTTAAACCCCACCCTCCACTCGTCTATCCTGTATTGTATCAATGAATGGGAGTACAGATACAGCCAGAGTTACTTTAATTGCAGTTAACAAGGGTGAAACGTTGACTTAGGAACTCCAGTGACATGGGTGTTGACTCAGAGGGAAGGGCGATTTAAACACGTTCAAAGTGCCTTGCATTTTTACTTGAGGTATATGTTCTATGTTTCAGGAGTTTGATACATTTTACTGTACACGTGATGGCAAAACAAGCACGTAACAAGCTGGATTGGGGGAGTAGGATTTTGGGCACACCTACGTATTTTCCGTCAGCCCTGTTGACTAAATCTTGCATTCACAGATAGCCCCTGGATTTCCGTAGTCTTCCCATTCGCGAAACAAAATGGACGTAAAGCAGAACCCTGTCATATTATTGTCTCACAGTTGTGGTCCTTGTTGCCTTTCGAATACATTGAACAGTCATGTTTGGCAGATGTAAACGAGAGCACCAAAACGTTGGGTAGGGGACCGCAGGTGAGCCGAGACCCCTGGGTGACCTCAAACGCAACGAGGCGACGTTTCTAGGTTGAGATCGGCCGAAGAAGAACCAACGAACCGTAGGATCTATTGCTTGACTTTTATGAAGGAGGACGTGCAAAAACTCTTGGCAATGATTAACGAGGTGAGGTGAGGCCATTCTTGGTGTGAGGACCACGCAAGATGATACGGGAAAGAGGGGGTGGTGTTGCACCAGCTGCGATTTCCTACAGGTTTCTCATTTTGGAGGGTGGTTACGACACTAGCAGTTGAGGTGCTAGTAGACCCAGGAGACAGGGACCCACTGTGGGGTCGAGGTTGCCCGCTCTATGGCCTCCTCTACACCCTTCACGCTCTCGTCCACGTCGTTGTTCACCAGGATCAGGTCGAAGTAGTGCTTGTACATGCCGAGGATGGCATCCGACTCCTTTTGGATCGTTTTCAGGGCTTCGGTCTGGAAGGTACGAGTGAAGAGGGGAGGGGCCGGTCAGCGACGGCGTGCTCGGAAGCTGCTTCGAAAACGCCAAAGGAGCTTCCGCTCACCTGGTTTGAGGTGTTAGTCGGTGCGATGAACACCACGAGAGGAGCGAAGTCCGCCGTACGCAGGAGTTTCAGAGTCTGCAAGAGAGGTCGTGAACGTGCCCGTGACAGCATGACAATCGGTAAATATGAAAAGCCCCTGAAAAGACCTTCACAAAAGCAGGTTTTCCTGTTATTTCCTGTTCCTAGAGACAATGTATTAATGTCAAAGTTGCCCGGTGTATCCTGTTATAGTACCGTGTCATTTTTCAAGCACTGATTTCTACGTCCAACTGAGGCCAAAGACTATACATATTCTCAAAGTAAAATCAGGAATGCTGCTTTTCAAACTGTGCGTGGATAACCAGACAGACTGTTGTCATGGTTATTACAGGAACGCTGTTCTCACAAAATGTTACGACTAGATTCTGCCATCTTACCCCAGAGTTAGTACTCAACTCGAGTTCTACCATTCTAGAATAGTCTGAACGTGAGATGTTAAGGTTGCCTGACTGTAAGCGTAGTTTGTGCTATGTATTGTGGTTTCCTGCACCATACGGGCATACTTAACTGTTAATGCTTTTGGTGATGCCTTAAACTGGGCCGTTATCAGTTATGCTCTGTGAACGCTGCTACGGTTTCCACCAGTGTTTAATTTGTGTAATGTTAATGACTTTGATGACCAAACTCGGTCCTGGCATGTTTGATTTGGTGAGCGCAACGCTACCTGCGGTTCTACGTCCAGGAGCGCGATCTTGTCCTGCTCGTGGATCTTCTGGATGGTGTCAAATTTGGTGCCAAACATGTTGCCCTGGAAGCTGCCGTATTCCAGGAGCTGGTTCTCCGTGATGCACTTGGTCATCTCCTCGTTGGAGATGAAGTAGTAGTCCTTTCCGTTCTCCTCGTCCTTCTTCGGAGGCCTGGTGGTGTCTGTGTGTGTCCAGGGGGGACGCGAAAAAGCTTGTGAGAAGGTCTGAACTGTGCTCCCAGGTGGTGGGAAGGGAACAGATCGGAATTCTACTCACGTGGGGCTGGGGAGGCGAATTTTTCAGGATATTTGGTCAGCAATGAGTTTTTGATGTGGCTTCTTCCCACTCCGGGGGCCCCTGCACAGGCATCACGGAGAAAAGCTCAAGCGAGCCTTGTCTGAGCACGAGGAGCAAGCACCCCCTCCGTCCCATTCTATGTGGTGATGATGATGCTGCTTCTCCTGCTGTGAACTTACCAATCAACACCAAGGTCTTCCTCTTGAAAGCAGGCAACTGCACCACCTCTTCATAAGAAATCACATCCAGCTGGTCGAAAACTAGAGGAGGGGGTATACCAACGGTGCAAATTAAGTACTTCAAGTGGGGGGGGGGGATTGTAGAGAGGCAGTACAGACCATCAGCTGCTCTAAAGGGCACTGTGTTGGTGCAATTTCATCTAATCAGCTTTAATGAATCCACATCCCATTCCTGGCCTCGTCCAAGCAGGGAATTCATTAAGTCTGGTGGCTGATTAAATCTTTCAGTGCTTAGTCGCTAACATAGATTACAGCATTTAAACAGCCGGATATTTGAGAGCTGGCCTGCGGGTGGGGGAAAAAAAAAAACCAGGAAGACGGAAGAAGCTGCAGTAACAAGATATGGGAGACAGGGGATGCTCACTGGAGCTGTGCTTGGCCAAGTACTTGTCTTTACACTTCTTCTTCTTCCCAAATGGGCTACAGGACTGGCTGCTCTCTGTAGGCACCTTGGTTTTACTGGCCACACGCCTGGAAGGAAGGAGGGTGAAGGAGGAAGGAAACGGAGTTAGAAAGACTTGCAGCGAGGTCGCAAGTTTCACTGCTGCTTTACCATGTACTGTAAGGCGTGGGTTCCGGTTTTGAACGTACCATTCCTGCAGTTCGGGAGAGGGGATGAGTCCAGCAAAATCAGCGGCCGAGCTCTCCACCCGTCCTTGCCACCAATTTGGGTCCTGCTTGTTGATGATCTGTATGATGTCACCAGTTTTGAACTTCAGCCCCGCCTCTTTGCAAGGAATGAGGTCATCCTTGACAGGGTCATAGTCAAACTGAGCCCTGATGTACATCTACGGCACCAACATGGGGGACAGTCATTAGAAGCCAGGCTGGTTAACCTTCTGTAGTGTTAAACCCATGTGTATTTCCATCGAGAGAGTTTTTAAAATTCGAACTTGTAATGCAACCTGACCCGTAAAAACAAAAGTGGCTCTTATTCTAATGTTAGTTTTTTTTTCTTTTACAAATTCAAAATAAAAGTTTTTGGGGTGCAACAGTGAACAGACACGCAGACAGGAAGAAACGTTACGATCTTGGTGAGAGGAAACAGAAAAACAGCTTACGAGGATGCCGACATTACAAATCATTCCCTGGGAGCCAGTTTAGCAAGTCGTTGACAGTGTTAGGCTACTGCTGCCAGGGGAAGGATTTGGTTTGAAGAAAAGAAGTGGAAACTGAATAAAGATCCAAGAGCTAGAGACCGGTGACGGAATCTGAAAAGGGGTTTGACATAAGTACTACTGATAGGACAAGTGAGGCCATGGTTGGTGGGAGTGTCCCAAACTACTGACTGATGCTGGTGATAGCCAATAGTAAGTTAGGATACTCCCACCCTCCATGGAGTTTGAGGCCTTATTTGTCCCACCACTAATAGACACTGCCACCACTTACCATACTGTCAATGCGTTATTTTCATAGTCATACAGTGCCATTATGGTTTAAAATCTTTTTTTCCAAAATGCAAATGTTTCTAAAACTTTTTTTTTGGGCTTGTATTTTAATTCATTAATCCCAATCCAATGATTACTGAATTGTTTTATTTAATCAAAAAGTAATGATTTAGCTTATATATGACAGCCACACGTGAAAGTTTTGGTCAGAAATTAAGCAAAACGCAGCTTCCAAATCAGCTTGTAGTTATACAGTATGGCCTGCTGATGGCAGAATGAAACACGCAGTTGTGTTTCAAATTACTCTAGCAAATCTGAAAGACTTCTCTACAGAAGGTACTAGTGGCATCTAATGCTTGAATAATCACCTGTTTCATTCATTTGGCTTAGAGGAGAATCAGCCTGACAAAGAACAAATTTTCATTTAAATGAAGTAAATTCCACTTGGGAGAAGACTTGGATACTGAGCACAAAGAGGTAACAGAAAATGAGAGCTCTCGGATTAATTTTCAAGCATGTTTGTGCAATTCCAAGTCTCCGCTAAGCACAGCCACCTTATACTGAATCACTATGCGTTCACATTGAAATGTGACCATCAGACTAAAGATTAAAGCAGTCCACTGTATAGCAGTCATATTTTGATGACAAGTTAAATTTCGATGCAAAATGTTAACTGATTTATTAATCGTATACATTTCAATATGGCTGAAACAGGCCTTGGATGGCAGACAGATTATAGATTTGGCTTTGTGGAATGTGTGACATGCTTGGAAATTGAATTATTTTACTAAGATTGCTGCAATGTATAATCCCTATCAGAATAACAGCTGATTGGGTGAATTGATCTAAGCATTCGGTTAACATCGGGCACCGGTTTCAGGGAAGTGAAATGTGATTTCAGTGAGCTGGTTAAAGCACGTTACCTCACAGGTAAGAGAGCGAGTTTGCTGCTTGGGTATGATCTTCAAAGTCACTACGCCGTTTGTGTCTCTCTGCAACGGTTGGATTTCAGACTGATCATTCAAGACTGAACATGCGGCACTGCATATTTAAAATAGGTTGAATGATACATTAATATGATTTATTAATCCTCACATCTATGGGATGTGTGGGGATTACATTCTCTTTTGTTTGTATTTCAGGGCAAATTATTTAGTTCGAAAGTCTCAGGTGGCATACTGGGTGGAAACCAAAAAAAAAAAAAACACTGTAGACTTGCCAGGATCTTTTGGAGCTGGTCGACCGACTGGTTGGCCACACTCGTTCCGTTGATCTCCGCTATCTCGTCTCCTTCGTGCAGCGACCCTGAGCATGTTAGACGTGTTAAGGAACTAGTTAGATCTGCTGTTGAGCTATGGTGTCGTCTGTTACACAATGCAGCTGAGCAGTCCCACCAATGAGAGATGATCCATATGAAGAATGAAATTTAGAATTCCTTCATAGTGAGAAACGAGTAGGTCCGTGTGGAAAGACATGTAGCGTCACTGCGACGGTGCCTGACACGCTACCTTGCCTGTGGACCATCCCACCATGCAGTATTCTTGCGACTGTGCATCTCTGTCTTTCATTTAACTTTAGCGTGACACCCTTCAGGCAGAGAACGACAAAAGCAAACAGGTGCTGAATGCCACGAATCATTAAGGCTTCAAAAGACAAACTGCGTAAGGTACGTTTCACCTCTCAACCTAGAAAATGTTGAACATTTAATGTTATCTTGCAATTAAAGATATTAGTCTGAATAGCTTTGAGTTTTTAGAATGATCATCTAATAGGGTATGCATTTATTTTCTTTGCCGAGTGAAAAATGTTAGATATATTTTGCGTCCCTCCACATGAAATTCTTGGTTTTGTCTCCCCCTACGGGATTGATGTGGTGCAGCAGTGGACCGGCTCGGAGATCATCACCATAGGTTCTGAAGGATTCTTCTCGAAGGCCACCTCACGCATGATGCTCGCCTCTTTGCCGTTCATCAGGCCGGGGCTGCCGTTGGCGTACACCTCCTCGCCTTTGGCTTCGTGGGTCAGTGCCACCGCTGCCTGCGAGGGACAGGGCACTGAGGGCTGTTCGCGTCGGCGGTTTATAAACGGATGCTGAACACGTAAGCTCGCTGTGAGCTGAGGGCTGCGTCGAACTAAACGCCGCGTTAGGTCACTTGACCGCTAAAAATGACTCAAAATCCTAATTAATGCTAACTCATGATACAGATGAAAGCATTCGCGTAGATCCAAACAGCATATTTCTATTCTGCAACACCCTCCAAATTCACCCTTGAAAATGCAAGCACATAAAAGACTTCCAAATTCAGAATGTTCACTTTTTTCAATAAAAAAAAGTTTCAATTTCAAATTAAAAAATTTTATAGTTCGCCTTACCATGAACTTTCCAGAAAGTTATTAACATTTTCCCTTAAAGATCTCCCGGAGAAAGCTAAGCAGAAGGCGTATGTTGTTTTCATAGTTAATAAGTCAGGTAGACATTCAGGCCTGAAGCTTGTGTACACAGTCATTTCTCAATGTTAAAAGGACTAGAATCTTCATTGGCTCCTGTTAAAAGCTTTTGTTAGAATTTGTGTCCTCTGCAGCAGTGTTTAAATAGAAGCTTTAACATATGCTGTGGGTTAAACATTAATTCCACATTTTTAACACCTCATTAGACTGTGACAGCTGTACCTAGTGGTCCATGCACTGCATGCGATGTTGCCATGGATACAGAGTACAGCGCCTAGACGCATGTCATCATTTATATAGAGATAAAAAAGACAAGGCCCTCGTAAAGCCTAAAATGGCCATTATGTTTATAAAAAGCATCCCTTAATGTTGGGCGGAGTGTATGGCTTGGCACCAGGCAGGTTTGTCCGACGGAATTTTCTGAACATTTATCTCCGGTGGGGTTTTTAAGATTATTTACGTAACGCAGCAGTATGCAACTATTTATAAGTCCATATACATATCATGGATTTTCTTAAATGAACCACTAAGAACAACGACAGCTGTACTCAATTTACCTGACAAATTATGGTACTGTCCCCTCTGTGCTTAAAAAAAACAGAAATGGAAATTAGGAGGGAAGACAATGAGATCAGGTATACCAAAATAGCAGGTCTGTACACAGGAAGAGGAAGTCTGTATACGGGAAGGAGGAAGTCCGTATACGGGAAGGAGGAGGTCTGTACATGAGATGGAGGATGTTTGTACATGGAAAAGATGATGCACTGCACTTAAGAAGGCAGACATAGTTGTTTCTTCTAACATACAGTAGATGAAGCACTCCTGTGCTGTTTTGTAAAAATAACACTGGACATGGTATATTTACATGAATTTCTAAAAATTATACGTTAAAATTCACGGTACCACACACACACACAGTGGTCCAAACTTAATTATCACTACAATGACTGATTATGCCTCATAGTTGAATTTCCTTTGTAGTGAGTTATCTTTTAAAGTGGGGGGGGGGAAAAAAAAAGCAAGCCTTGGGTTCAGAGTGAGAAATATGGGTGTCTCTCGTCAGGTGTAGTTCTCAGGGGTAGCTGACAGAGGGTTCGGAAAAATACCCTGGAGGCACGTGACATCTCCTCCACGATGCCGCAGGCGGGGTGCTGCGGTTTATGGTGTGTGTCGTAACGCCTGTTGACCACTTTGTGAAGTCAGCAAACCCGCAAAGTAAAAATGCTCACGCGTGCAGCTCTGGTTTCCGTGACGATAGCGTAGCCTCAACATCACGGCGGAGGCTGCCCACGTGCTGACATGATCATGCATTTACGGCCTCAGTCTCTGCAGTTCATATGTGACCTGTCACATATGTTTTAATCACCTGCACATATCTATGAAGTTAAATAATGATATATTTTTCTCTTCATATACAAAGTGGTTGAAGTTTATCTCTGGGGTGTCCCTGTTTGCTACTCATATTCCAAGTTTGACAGACGTTTTGTATGCTGGGACGCCGTCCCCTTCTGGAATGTTCCACTTTGCCACGTGGCTGACTCAGCTGTACCACGCTGTCTATCAAAGGCTTTTATGAGGCACATTACAACGGTGCTTCCCTGATTATTGCAACACTCTGTGGCCAACATCCAGAAGGACTTAACCAGTTTAAACAGCCGAGTTATTTCACCGAAGGCAATTCCGGTTACTCTGCTCCAGGGTCCGACAGCAAGATTCACCCTTGGACTTGAACGGACAGTCTTGGCATTATGAGATCACGTTACCCAGCTGATATGCCCACTCCCCTCTGCTTTTGAGGGAGATATGTGTACATACCATTAAAACCTGTCATTCGGACCTAAACAGTGAGAAAAAGTCTTTCACAGATACACACCAGTCATGATTTCCTCACTGACTCTTTGCAGAACCAACATTATCGACTCATGTTCCGGACGGTTCTATAGCTGGTTCTCTTGTTTCAATAACCAGTCATCTTTGAGTTATGAAATCAGCGTCTTAACCATCACAGCATCTCTTGTTATTTTTACATACAAAAAAACAACTCACATTTCCGAAACAATTGTATGTATAATAATTTAATCGCTACTGAAACATATCATCTGTGTTTGCTGTAAATGACCGGAACTAAAATATTTCCTTCTGAGACAGGCTCAGCTTTCTATCTACGCAATGGGACAAAAAGACATTTTAGTGTCCTTTAATACTGAACAAATCCAAACGGTCAACATCTAAGCATCTGAATAAGTTAGAAAAAGACCCATCCCGATATAATGTTCATACAGCGGTAAAGAGGGTAATGTAGTGAATTTCCGGGGGTGGTATATCATCTTTGCCACATAAGCACAAATCAAATTTTGCGTCTCCGGAACTCGTAAATATTTTCCCATTCCAACCCATTATACTCACATTACATTTTTCACATTACTCTAACATGAGCCTTTTTCATGACAAGCATTGACTCTGTAGCAAGAGGAGCTGTTAATATGCCAACAGCTGTGAAGGGACGAGGCCCGTCAGAGAACTATTAAAGGATCTGACCCAACCTTCTTCACACGCTTAGATATTAAAATATTACACCAGCTCCAAGAAATAAAACTTTCTTGATGAGGCTGATTAGTTAGCCCCCACCACCAGTCAAGCTTTTATGGGAGAGCAGGTGAGTTTGCCCCTACCGTCTGAGTCAGAGAAGGCCGATAATATCCTGAAAATCAGGTCAGTGTGTACTGCTGCGTGTGACTTTGAGTGATGTGGACTTAGCTTACCCCCAGTGACTTTGTGATCTTCCTTCACGCTACTGATGGGCTCATGCATTTACGGACTTGCCCCTTTAACATATGTCCTTATCACCTTCTCACTGTAATTACTGTGGCCTATCAGTGCTGTGGACAGCCATTTTTGGTATCTACTTACCCTTCCCTCTTTATTGCATTCCTTTAAAGATAATAGATGTGTAATACTCATACGACAGTGTTTAGTTACGTTAACTAATGTTTCTTTTAAAAAAAAATAGCGACACAGACCGGGCTATTGGATAACCATTTTGTATAACTGACTGATTATTGGAAAAAAACTGGGAAGCTTGCGAGTTTGCTGAATTACTAACTTACACCAGCTCTCCTGGGAAAGTACCTGCTGTTCTCTTAGTGAGCGGAGTGTAGGAAAGGGATTATCGGCATAGGAAGGAGAGCTGACATAAGAACTGCTGACCCATGATACTTCTGGGAATTATCGGAGGTATCGCCTGAGAAAGCACGTGAAATGCAGAGGGAAACACCAGCCAAGTCACACCTGAGGCCTTTTGAAGATGAAGGCCTGTCTTTTTTTTTTGAGTGCTCCTGCCTCCTACAGGTAGGGCTACTGAGGAGAGGAAAAAAAAAAAAAAAAAAATCAAGCTTATATCTGAACAAAATCCACAGTGGCTAACGCTTCGAAATACGCAAAAATTATGCAGGTGCTTTGCTAGATACCAGATATTTTGGAAAAGAAATGTGGAAATAAACAGTAATAGTAGCCTGATTTGTGTGACGCACTCATGTTAAAGAAAAACAGGAGAAGAATCCTAAGGCAAAAGGTGGCGATGGATGGTGGTCGAAAAGAATATGGTCAGCTATAACAGCGAACAGGTATCTTTAACCACAAGCTGCACCAAAACCTTAATATGCTCAGAGTAATCGTTTGAAGGGAAAAAAGTATACTTTCCTCAAATTTAGAAATATCGTTTTTAATTCAGGTTCTTACCGGTGTTGCCCAGAAGGTGGCAAACGTAGCACTACAGACACTAACAGACTGGTTCATGGTATCTGAATTACAGTAGCTGTCACATAATTAAGAAAAACTTACAACGTGTCACAATGTCAAACCTAACATGAACTCCCATTGTAAAATTGGCCATTTCAAACCCAAGTCCACGGAAGAGTTAAGTGGAAATGTAAAGACAAAAATCATTTCATTTATTCACAATAGGAGGATAAGAACCATACCGTGTAGGGAACTGGTTAATGGCCCATCCTCTCAGTTAAACCACAGCTGCCCCAGACTGTCCAGTGTGTTATGCTGTTAAGTCATAATCAGTAATAATAATAAAACGGAAGCCTGTTTTTTTGACTGAGCACCATTAATGATGCCACTAATTATTATCTCTGACAAACATACACAATGGGGGTCCTGTGAGACAACAGTGCTACCCACTGAGTCACAATATTTCATGTCTATAATGCATAAATATCATACACAAAAATGAACACCTAACTATATATCGCTGATTAAATTTAGCAGCAATAATACCAAAACTCCATGAGCAAATTCTACCCAAACTAGTGTCAGACCAAAACGCATAAAGCGTTAACGCATTAACGTTAAAGCATAAACGCACGTTTTGCCATAACATTGGATATATGTGCTTGGAAATAAACTAGATAGACAATTTAAATAAAACTGACAAGGCGCGTTACTACATAACGCAGAAAACAGACGACACAGCGGGTTATCAGACACGCACGGATATTATTACGGGTACAAATCGAGCGGGAAAGCCGGTCCTGAGCTCCCTCGACCCTGTCTACACGCTCCAGGGAAATCACCTGTGGGTAGGAAGTCGGACGTCATTCTAAAGGTCTGCTTGCACTGTCACGATAATGATAATCTTTTCATTAAAAAAATGTGTACGTCAGCTAAAGTACAGTCTACCAAAGCAGTTTCTTATTTGGGTGCTGCCAAATGGCGCGCCAGCAATGAGCGGCTGTTATTAGTCTGACCTTGCGGTCAAATGAGTCTGCATTTCGCAAGGACGGAAAGACGTGCGCAAAACGGACCGTACGCCAAAGATGTCCGTGTAAAAATGAATATTCCGGGCGCCAGGGAAGAGCCGAGAGCATTCAAAGGGGAAACTCGACCGACGAGTTCGGCGTTTCATGAAATGCCCGCGCTTTCATGGTAATTAGCTCTGAAATGCGAAAGAACAGCTGCTCATGTTTCAAAATGACGGCGGTAAGTTCGGAATAATGGGCGAGCCTACAGATGGAGTGGGTTCCGTGGGGTGTTCCCTGTATTACAAACAGAAGTATACGGAAAATACATGCGAAGGGGAATACTTCTACAAGGTATTAAGTAAGCATTTCTCGCCAAGACTGGTAGACCAACTTGAGCAGAAGTGTTCAGGAAAGTCTTTCAGCAGACAAATTAACTCAAGGGCAGGAAAGCACAGGAAATGGATACCGTAACAGCTCTGTGGTGTGTAACAGAATCACAAGCAGTGACTTTTCAGAAGAAGAACCGCTGGTTTTCAGAGATTATTCTGACTACTCCCGAAGGCCTTACTTCTCGCTTCTGAGTTTCTGTCAGGAAACCTGTCATGTGAGCAACCAAAACAGACGCTCACCACAAGGGTGCAGACTCGCCTGGTTCTGTGGGAATTCAAAGCCCTCGCTCAAAAACTTAAACTAAGAAGAAAATGGGGAAAAAAATCCAGAAATATAACTGATGGTAATAATATGATAGAGGATTCAGTCAGGCTTTGATTTTAAGACGGTTTTAAGAGGAAAAAACTGATTTTGTGCTAAAATTCAACAGGAACCAGCTTGTGTTTATCTGCCAATAAGCTGTCTGTTTCCTGCCTGGATTCTGTGTGACTTGTTCTTGAACAGGTTTGTACCTGTAGCCGGGTACATTTTGAAGCCATTATATTCCATAACTCAAATAAGTATTTGGCCAACGAGCCTCTAAAATGGTGCACGTCAATCTGAAAGTGACACAGATTTCAGAAGACGCGGCATTAATAACGAAGGGCACGAATACTTTGTAAAGTTCCCAAACTACTTTAGGTGGATTTTCCAGCCGCTTCTTCTTAGTCCAACCCTCACTTTTCAGGAGAGAGGCATTTTCTTATTCTCTCTTTCAGGAGGTAAAAAAGAGCCTGTGAGCCTAGTGATCCCAAAGGAGACTGTAGGGTTATACCAGTTAATCTGCAGTGAAAAGGCCTGGGTGGTAGTTTGTCTTTGCAGCACAATGAGGTGTTCTGTGCAGACAATAACAGGAGTGCCACAAAAGGTGAGTGCTGACAGACTGAATGGACACACGTCACTCTAAACAATATTAATCCGTAAAAAAGGCACATATGAATATTTATGTGGGGACTGAGTTCCAGAATGGTGGACTAGAGGAAAACTGTTAGGTTTCTAAAGATGGGGCTCTGGTTTGCTCATGTCGGTCTTCACAGTGTGCCTGATATAATCACAGAAACACAGCGTCGTGTGTTAATGTGAACGCGGAGGAACGGGTGACACGAGTGTGTGTAGGGCATTTGGGGGATCCACAACTGTACCCTCAACACATATTCTCCATCTGGTTTCTCTTGAAAGTGCTATATGTTTGGACGAATCAAAAAAAAAAAAAGGGCGATGGGCCCAAGGTCATCTGAGGACGGCTGCTCATTCTAATCCAGAAAGATTAAGCCGTTGTGTGATTTAGCGTGTACCTGGGAGGCCTGAGTTATGATCTGTCTGGAATCCAGCTCTGACGCATGCCCGAGAAAGTCTCTCATGCCCTCACAGATAAACATTCTTAGCGACGTACTCCACATCCAACCACGCAAGTCCCATGAATCCAGGTAGATGGCAGAGTTTTCAAAAATGTGTCATACTAATTAGACTTTTGTCACTGCAGAATATAATGGTGCAATCATAGTTTCTAACATCTGTAAGAGTACGGAAGGGTTATTGTAGTCAACTGTTTCATCTTGTCTGAGCTGTAATGTAACAAAAAAAAATTATGTGCAGTTCCGTGTAAAAAACACAATTATAGTTATTTTCTTTAATGGAAGACCTTAAGTAAAGTGCCTGTTGTCTGGCTGTGTAAAATTAGCTTTGAAGTCACTGTGAAGGTTCTGAAAGACGTCCAGAGGTGGCACAGAGGATGGACCTCCTGAAAGACGTCCAGAGGCCGGACAGAGGACGGACCTCCTGAAAGACATCCGGAGGTGGCACAGAGGACAGACCTTCAAATTTGAGTTCTGGGGGGGCATGTTCACACAAACCACAAAATTTTTTCTTCTCTGCATTTCCAGGACTAATCTGATCGCATATTTAATGCTTTAATTTTACAAAACAAAAAAGTCAAAGAAAAAAGGTTACTGGATCTGTTGCCTGTTGGCAATGCTGTCTATACCCACTGAGAAACACTCCCATCCCTGGCTGACATAAGAGAATCCAGGCTCCTCGACTCCGTGTTTATTCGCTCAATAGCCATTCAGACCAGGTAAATCCTTGAGAACAAGGCCCCATTGTACTCTGCTAATATTCCCAGACTGGAGGAGGGTCGCTACCAAAAGACCAGAAACACTGAGTTTCCTTTTAAAGCCTTGCTGCTAAACACTGTTCTGTTTACACAATGCTGCTGGACCTTTGTCTCGCTTCAACTGCCTTCTCTTTGAGGGCAAGGGACACAAGACTAAGAATATGAAAACATGAAATTTTGATGTTCAATATCTTCAAAGGATTTAATGTCCCTGACAGAGGAAGGTCAATCCAGAAGTGTCTTGCCATGGAAGCAGGACTTCCTGCTTTGAAAAACAGCAACGTTCTTCTAAAAAAAACAAGGAATTAGACGGACACTGCGGGGAGCAGTGGATGATATTGACGTTACTCTGAAAATTGAAAGACGCTGTCGTGGAATCACACAAGATCCTACGGGCAGATTTTGTACATAAATCTTTATATTATTTAAAAATAAGTCATGCTCCCACAAAAGGGATGTTTAAAATATAGAATTAATTGTATAACTTCAAATTGTAAATTCATTTGCTGTAATCTGACATGACCCTATCCGCTGAATTCAGAACCGATGGGCCTCGAAGTACTACTTCGCCATTAAGCGCGTTTATCAGTTTCTGACGTTTACTACTAAAAACGGTCAACAACGCAAACCACAATACGGCAAAAGCTCTGGAAACTACACAGATATTCCCAGCAGTGTTGTGAAGTCCTGATCTACGCGTCGAGACAGTGGTTGAAATGCACAATGATGAAAAGAACATTTAGAAATAACATGACTTCTCGCTGAGAAGTTAACAGCAGCGGCATTAAGGCGACATGCTAGAACTGGACAGGACCAGAACAGGCAGAGGCATCCTGATTCGGTGTCATCAGTCCAGCTGCAGAGCTTTTACGCATCACGGTCTCGGCAAATCGTGTGTATGTTTTGGGACTCCCCCCGTAACAGCAGAGACTGATACATACGCGTGCATGCTGACTGATACAAAGTAAATTTTGTTAACACATACCGCAACTAACGGATGGTCTGCGTGAACTGAAAGCAGTTCCATGATCGCCCTACCTTGTCGGCTTTAGGTTTGTTTTGCAGCAGCTGTTGCAGGTAGAGATCAGAGAGGGCTGTTCGGGTGCTGTTGACCTGCTCAAATGCGGCGGCCGGTTCGTTTTTATTGGATTTTAAAGTCATCTCCACTGATTGTTCACAAAAATAACCAATGCCGGGGTGGGTAGGGGGGCGCTGGGGGTGTTTTGCCTTCCACAAGCTCCGATCGGAAACTAACCAGGCGTCAAAGGAAAGATAAAGAGCCCCGGCAGTTTGATAAAAACCCAGCGTCGGGTTAAAGTCCTAAGTTCGGCGCAGATCAGCGGCACCCTGCGCTGCCCAAACACAGCTGACCAAGCATGTAAACACGCAAGTGATGGAGGGGGGGGCTGGTGTATTGCAGCTTCCTTTAGAAGAAGTTACGTGCTGCTGACAAAGCAAGGGGATCTACCAAGGTTGGAGCAAGCAGGGGACAGAACCGACAACGGCGCCCTGCTCCGTTTAGTACCTGCTCCTAGTACCAGGTTGCTTTCGCTCATAATCCACTCGCCGTTGTTTTAAGCTTAAAAAGAAAAGCTGCATATCACCAGCAGGCACGTTTATTTGCATAAAACCCCCATGCAGTGGTGTTTCCCAGGGATGGCTGTATTTATTTTTATATGCCCAGCTGTCTATTATAGATACAGCAGAGCAATTTCTGCTGGAGGAGGGTCACTCTGCTTTCTAATGGTTTTGCGAACAAATATCAATAGTGCAGCCATTTCAATATTTTGGAAAGGGAATAGAGTTTTTTCAGTGTGTAAATCAAATCTAACTTTGAAAGCGCATACACGTTGTATGTTTTTAGGTTTAATTGTTTACAGTAGTTGGGTCTGGTGGTCGTTGGGTGCCGTTGGCGTCCACCTCCCAAAACTCTGTCATTTGCTGATCTTCCTATACAGTAAATCATGGTTAATTGCTCTAGTGCAACCCTTGTGTAGTGAAAGTTACTAATAGAAGTATATGCGAATTGTAAGAGGTCTGGAATCATTCTCACATAGGGAATTATAAATTAACAAATAATAGTTTACAATACTGTAACAGTGTTTCATATTTTTTAAACGGCAATGTGTCGACACAACAAACGCTCACAGATACGTCCCTCCGGGGGGGCCGTGCGCGAGACTATCGCGTTGAAAAGCATTACGGGGGGCACACAGTAAAAAAAAAAAATGGGTAAACGGCCGTAATGAATTTATAAATCATTATGAGTTGGAAAGTTGTTGGATAAATGGACAGTCGGTGAAATAAAATGCCACTATGGTCAGAAGCCATCTTTAGTTTCCGATTTTGTGTACTGTACACCCATCTCAAGCTGTACATTCAGAGCCTCATAAAAGGTCTTCTTAGGGTGCCGGTTTATTGTTCTTATAGCGACACCCAGTGGCTGATGATAGGACGACTGTCATTTAACTTCCATTTTTACTCACCGGTATTATCTATATAGAAAGGAAAATGTTTTTCTTCTACCGATCGTGTAGCTACTATTTCTCTTTGTAATATGCTGTAATTTCATAATGAAAAAGCAGAAGATTCACCGTTGGTGAAGCCGAATGGCTTGGGGATATATTTCACTTTTCCACACTCAGTTACGGTCCGCAGACAGTGTGGATGATGCAAATTTCGTCATCGGAGTGTCCGTCCGCACTGTGCAAGTGCAGCCCAGATTTTGTATTTAACGGACATTTTGCGCGACGGTCTTCGTCGACTGCGCATGTGCAAGGAATAAATCTGCGCGCAGCTGCGAGTTTCCAGTAGATGGCGGTATATTTGAGAGGTCGGATATCGATGAAGAAGGAGTAGACAAGGAGAGTATTTTAATCATGAACGCCTTCGACGGGCTGCTGCGCGAAGAGGTGCGGAGGTATCCACACATTTACGACTCGACTTTGTGAGTGTTGTATGCTGGCGCTTCCGCTTTTGCTCAAAGTTTCATTCATTCCGCGAAAGGAACGTGCGCCCTCTGGTGGAATATAGCCGCTGCCGACCGCGAACGGACAAACGTAGCATGAATACGTACAGTACGTCAGCTCCCGAGCACAGCTGAAGTATGAATCCTTTCTGGAATTACGTACTAGACGTTCGTGTACGTCCTGATGAACTGGACAGGATTTGGTGTCTTTGTCATTCTGAACACGCCATGAGGGTTTAGCCAGCATCTAACCATTCCGAACTTCAGAGTGCTGTTGCTTCAAATGGAAAGATGCAGCATCCTAACTCCAAATCTAGTCCCACCACTGTCGCAGAAGATCCTCCATCTGTCACACAGCAAATGAGGACGCTTTAATGGCAGCCTGTCAGTTGATTGCAGAGATTGCTGGGAGCCTGGGGTGTGACTGTATTTCACTGGTTGATTTATAGATCTGTTATCTTACTAACTACAAGTATGTGGTGTTTTTTACGTGTAAAGCTGTGTGATAATCACTTCTGTCATCCTGAACTTAATATTGTTCACTGAGAGAATGGCTGCCATAGAATATGATCTGGAATGTTCAGGAATTTGGGATGAAGTACCTGACTTAACTTCACCGGAGGGCAATGACACTTACCCTCCACAGTGTCAAAGGGGGAATGTGGTTTATTGGTGCTTATTTGTGTGGAGTTAGATCATTAAATCATAGATTTGTACATGTGATCAATCATGAATGTAATTATCTATTCTGTATGTTGCACATTTTAGTAGGGAACTGTGTGAAAGGGGAAGGTGAGAAAAACAAGTAAGAGAAAAACAAGATGTGAGTTCATACTTCATAGTGTGGTGGATGAGAAGCAGAGAGACGGTCGCCTCAGCAAGGCCATAGAGATAAGAACCAGGATGAAGAATTTGGACTAGGGGAGATATGGGGGCCCTGCCTAGTAGCAGGGGAAACCAATCACAATTCAGAAAACATAGAAAGGAGACAATCAGGGAGATCAGAGCTGTAGAGAAATTATGGAATGGGGAGAAGTTTCTGGAAAACAAGGACCGTCTCGTGAGGTCGAAGCTCTTTGCAGAGACAAAGGCTCTTATTTTGTGCTGGTGCTTCTCCTGATGCATCAAGTAAATGTTCTTCGAGGCCTTGCCTCTTGTGTGATTATCAATGAGATAGGTGCCATATATTGCAATTAAACACTTTACAAGACATTCGTTACAGAGTAGCGAGTTTGAAATGCTGTGTAATATAGAAAATATATATGCCAAGGTTACAGTTATGATTATAATACATCCGTTATCTTAAGACGTATCTGGGCCTGGAGCCTGTCCTAGGAATCATGGGCACAAAACAACAACAACAACAACAACAACAACAACAACAACAATAATAATAACATAACAACAACAACAACAATAATAATAATAATAATAATAACACAACAACAACAACAACAACAACAATAACAACAACAATAATAATATAATGAATAATAATAATAATAAAATTTTTAACATCTTAAGAGCCAACAGACACTCGCAAACTCAAGCAGCCATTTCCAGTCCTTCCACAGGACTCCACATTTACTATACATAATTCTGCTGTTAAAGGTCTTCTTTGTAATTACAAAGACATAAACGCAGGCTTTTTGACTTACAATATTAAGTGACAGCCTGTTGACCTAATGTGAACTGTGCTCCCTGTCCCCAATACAACCGTAGTGTAAACCATGTTTAGGTAACATGTTGATGATAAATTGCCAGCACTAATGATGTAGAAGACAGATCAGTGCATCGTGCAGAACGCACAGAGGAAATGTGCATTGTTTTTTATAAATATGATGAAGCACATATATGCAGCCAGTGTAAATAAAATGCATCGCAAAGGTCATTTTCAAAGGTCATATTCTTGGTGTGAGCCTAAAATCATACTCTTTATGGGGAGTGAGACGTTCTGGCAATGAGATGCAGAATCTTTGCAATACTTTGCCTAATGTCATTTAAATTTTTCAAAAACTTTATTGTGAAATAAGTTCATAAGGGACTCTGAAGTATTACACATCTTCAGTTAATCTTTCTAAACAGTAGCTGTTTCTTTTAACAGAGAAAGGTAACAAATGTAAGTAATTCCTCTAGGCAACTAAGACTGAACCAAATATTAAACAGGCAAGCATGCAGGAATATTTCAGATTGCTAGTATGGTTTACTGTACATTCAGCATCTCGAAAAATGATGGTGTAGCACACAAGCTAATGTCAGTGTTAATTGCGCAAGCTATTACTCATAGGAAGAAAAACAAAACTGATGATAAAATCATATGATTCATGTCAAAAAAGAAAATTATTAGGCTTGAACACTTGCTTTAATTTTAGTCCAATGGTGTAGGATAGAGCTCAGTATTGGGGGAACATAACTACATAATAATTCAGTTTTAATATTACAAGCCTATTTTATTGGAGGGCGGGGGGCGAAAATGGCTTATTGAAGTATTGGGCATGCCCCACATCCCCCTGGTTCCTACACCCCTGTTTCAGTGACACTTTAAAAAATCGAGAGCTTTCTAACACAACATTAAGCCCTGAAGTGGCACCAAACACCCTTTTCCAAATGCAAAAAAACGATGTTGATACCTGAATACATTAGATGTTTGATCCTTCTTTGCAGATCTCATTGGTCTTTTTATAATTTGAACATTTCTTGAAAAAAAAAAAAAAGCGCCATGTGGGGGGACCTTTGAGCCCGAGACTTTCGGTTTTACTTGACTCTGTACTGCTGTTTTTTAAACCTGAACTTTAAATGCCAATTCACTCAATTCCTGAAATGAGTTCACCTTCCAGACTCTGCGACATATAAACAGAAGTCCCCTTGCACTTTTGGGTATATTTAATTACACAAATTCCTGCACAGACAGACACGGTGCATAAACAGCGTGAAAACAGACGTTCGGCATTGCCAGAATGTCATATTCGCAAGTCCAGACTGCAACGTTTGGCAAATATTTCTGTAATACAGGTGAGTGAACACATTGTATACACACAGAGTTTTTGTCAGAGTTTAGGTGATTATATTAAGGTGGATGTTACGCAATGAAATACAGATACATGTATATAAGAAAAAAAAAAGTCAGTCCTCCATATATTCTGCAAGAGGTGAGCTTACGTCACATTACATAAAATGATTTTTATGATCCATTTTATGATTCATTTAATCTTCTCACACATTGTTTAACCGGCGGTGGTGAACTGTGTTGGAAATACAAGACCACCAGAAGTCAGCCAATTACTGACCTCCCTTCCCCAAGGGTTAGTGGTCTGACACGATTACCCTGTAGTGTTGTACTAGAAAAAAATAATGAGTGTGAAACAATGAGCCTGTCGAGAGTGAATGGACATATTTTCCTCCGCTCTTTGGATTGGGAGCTGGACTACTACATAGTACTCGTATAGGGTCTGTATAACAGGAGATAAAATGGCATGCGAGGAATGGATATTATAAAGTCATTGCGCCGGACAGGATAAACAATTTGGATGCACTAAGATGCTTGATGGTTTTCAATCGTGCATGTTCGAGAGTAAGTGTTCACGTCAGTGATTACGTAAAATGTTCAAGTTTCCCTTCAAGCTGGGACAATATTTAAGGCTGCATAGGCCTGTATGATTGGAGCGGTCGCCGAAGCCGTGGCCTAATTGCGGTGAAACGCGGCCTGGGAGGTGGGAGGAGTGGCGGCGCTCATTACCCGGAATCAGCTGTGCTGTAGACCGCTCGCTTACTGGACTCATGCAGTTGCTTTATTGGATAAAACTAACAGGAAACTGTGGTTTTAGTGGTTCGTTCTTTGTTTCAATCATCTAACGCTGAAATTCAAACTAAAACAATAACGACGTGACATACCAGTTGCCCAATGATTTTATTTTATATTTTTTTTAATTGAAACACTTTCACCGTTGCAATTGAAGGAGTAGCTGTAATTGTATACAAACAGATAGATAAATTCAGAAGAAAAACCGATCCGAACCGGAACCGCGGCCCAAGAGCGCGACTCCCGTTTTTCACTGCGTCGATTCCAAAGCGCATTCCGTTTTAAGTGTTGAAAAAGATCGACCGACACACCCGGCCCCTCACTCTTGCTGCATATTACTGTTTTTTCCACGTTAAGATCTTGTGATTTAAAATGCGTAAAGCTACGATTTAAGGAAACCTGTTTTACGCCATTATAGGAGTGTGAACCTTTTTGTAAAGACTTGGTTTAGCTCAGCTATAGTCGCAGACAAATTTGGACGTGTTGTGCTTATTTTACTCCAAACACTGTTTGCAGTTTTCACACACAAAGCTTATGAAACTTACTGAAAGACCACATCAGCTGTAGACCACTTCCCGTGATGTGAGACCTTGAATATGCTCAGGGGAGCTCAATACCCCGCTCTCCAAACCATTCTAATCTCTCTTGTTCAGGTTAAAGGTAGCAGACACGATGATGGTAAAAGACATGAACCTGTCAGCTGACAAGTACCGAAACATTTAATTCTAGAGCTGTTGCAGGTAGTTTGACCATGGCACGATCCAGTTTTGACTGTAATGTTCACAACCATTCTTCACCGGAAGTGCTTATTCACACACGACCCATCATGGATCACGGACCACACGATGAGCTTCCCCTAACCCCTTAGTTATACGCTGACAGGGTTAGCGTTACCCGGCTATCTTCATCAGAATGGCATCTTCATTAATGATGCCTAATTACCTGTTCAATGTGCCTTTACACGTACCATCAATAAAAGCACTACGATCTGTGCTTTTCTCTTCTAATTCAGTTTGTATTTCAGATTTCCTAAATGTTCTTTATGTCAGTTATCACACAGTTTACCCTAGTCTTGGAAATGTCACTTCTGTGTTGGCAACTAAATTGTTCTGTTTTATTAGCATCTGAGGAAGTACGAACTTCTTTAGAACTACACAATGTGAGTGAAAGAGGGAAAACAGGGGGTTCACACGCACTATGAGAAGATGGGATACCATTCCTGATAGCCACATTGGAAAGGTACCAGCAGGAGCTATTATAAGAGCTATTATGACATATTACAGTGCTGTGAACAATTGCCATATTGTCCTTCTATCAGTGCACTGAGCTGTTTGCGCCGTATAACTACTGTCTGTTAACAGTGTGAAAGCTGCCTGAATAAGATTTGCAATGCACACATTGGACACGGCAAATAAGACGTCTTGAATCTTAAGAAAAGATCTTGAAAATGATGCTGATTTCTTTTTAGTTTGTTTTTATGCAATCACATGAACGTTGCATAATGTAATCATACTTCTTGTCGTGTCTGTGTGCATTCCCTGTCCTGGGTTGGATCTCTCTTCCCGACCTCATTGTTTGTGTCTGCCTCGCTTACCTAAGCTCGGCGTTTGGATATGTGGTCATGGAAACTGAGAGAATGCGCTTGCGAAGCAGCCTCCAGATCTCTGCAACCTGCGGGACTGAGCAGACCTTACTCTTCATCTGCAGGAAGAGTGTCGTGGAGACTCTGGGCATCCCCACCAGGGTTTCGACTGCCGCTTTTCTTTAAAAGCGGCACTGGGTTAGCGCGCCTGCTGCTTTTCTGCCAAGGCAAATGGAAACTAAAGCACAGGAAGGCAGCTATCACGACGAGAATGGGAAACCAAGCAAGCTTGAGAGAAGACGTCACGTCCAGGTGAAGTTTCCTTCATGGGCATGGCTTTTATATATATGAACTTCCTATGCAGCGGCAAAGACCTGAAAAGCCCTCACAGAGCAGAGGAGAGGAGAGAGTAGGTTGAGAAGGTAGGGCCCCTGCTTGCCTTTGTCGACGGGTCACTCGTCAATGCTTTCTTCAGCCACAGTTGACTAGTTAAACAGAGACAAAAGAACATGCAAATAAATAAGGAAAGAAATAGTCCTTCTCTGGAAGTAATTTAGATTTCGTTACCGTGACATACTGTAACAAAACCGGTGTTTTTATTTTTGTACATGAATATTTCTCATATTCCTTGCATCTATTTTATTATTCATTGATAACTATCTGTATTTCAACTAATATCATTTTTACGTCACATTAATGCAGCTAGGTGTGTGTGGAGTTAATTACTTTGTAATGATCTACCAGGACATTACACTCCATTAAATCTTAAATCTACCACCTGTTCTAGAGAAATAATTTTTTTTATATTTATATTAAAGGCGATAAAATGATATATACTTGCAAAAGCAGAGATTTGGTGCACTCACACCTTCGTATTATTTTATGTTGTGTTTTGTTGCATCACTAATATGATTATTGTCATTCTGCTAATGGTAAAGCATTTTTAGATTCAACTAAATTTTTCTAACCATCTGTCTAGTTCTGGAGTTCAGTGTCACATTTAAAATGTGTGCCGCTCTCTGGTAATTTGTCTCAGGAATCAGAAGTCCAGTGTGATCTGTATGAAGGTCTGATTAACACCCACCTGGAGAATCTGGAATGGCCCAGAGCCACACCCTACGGACATCCCTCCAAATGGACAATTCTACAAATGACACGTGTGAGATTCATGACGGTTTTCTGTCCCTGGTTCTGCCGGGGGGATACTCCGTCATCTTTATCCTGGGACTCCTGAGCAACTTGGTGGCTGTGACTGTGTTCTTCCTGCAGAAATCCTCATGCTTGTCCATCACGGTGTATCTGAAGAATCTGGCCCTAGCTGACTTGCTCCTGGTCCTATGTCTGCCTGTTCGGATTTACTATCACAACCAGCAGGGTCCCATCTTTGTCTGCAGGGTTGTGGGAATATCGTTCTACGTCTCCATGTATGCCAGCATCGTCTTTCTGAGCCTCATTAGTCTTGATCGCTACCTGAAGATCATGAAGCCTGTTCAGGTCTTCAGGATACATCGTGTGGAGTGGAGTCGCAGGGCTTCCTGCTTTCTGTGGGCGTTCTTCGCTTGTAGCACCCTGCTCCTCCTCCTGTCTGAAAGAGGAGCCGATGCATGCGATAAAATCTGCTTCCACTTCCATAGGAGGCGGCCAGCTTCTGGAGCCATCAACCTTGTGGTGGTGGGACTGTTCTACATCCTGTTCCTGCTCTTTGTATGTTTCTATGTGACGATTGGAGACAAACTGAGGACCATGACCCTAGGGGGTAATGAACTGCAGGCCAAAAGCCGGAAGAAGAGGATTGTAGTGAAGACCTTTGTGGTGCCAACCATCTTCACATTCTGCTTTTTGCCCTACCACGTGGTCCGGGTTCCCTACATCCTCTCCCAAATGAATGTTATCCAGGACATTGGTAACCAGCAACTGCTGCATTTGGTTAACGAGCTGGTCCTCATACTTTCTGCCCTGAACAGCTGCCTAGACCCCATCATCTACTTCTTCCTCTGTGGTGCCTTCAGGAAGACGATCCGCTGTGCCATCCAAGGGAGGTTCAAGAAGATGTTTTCCATGAACATGAATGAGAGGGCAGGTAGTAACAGGTCGGGCAATGAATTTTAACATTCAGAGGGAAAATGGCCACCTCCCGAATGACTCAGTATTAAGTAATCTTTTTCGTATTACAGGTTTATTGAAAAATAAGTGAAAATATTTATTTTTTTATTTAAATATATAGATGCATCTTCGTTCTCACCTTATACGATGTTGTGGTAAGTTGTAAGTCTTGTATTTAAATATGACTGATGAACTTTAAGGGTGGCTGAAGATTCAAGATGTATCTCATACGCACCTGGACTTAACTGTTCATCCAGAATGTATAAGGCTGTCAGCGCCTAACGTAACAACGATACATGTCAACGATCAAGCTAACAATGGAAACAATGTGTAACCTTTTGTACATGACCGTATGTCCATGAATTCATCCAAGGGTACGTTACATGAAGATGAGTTAAATGGTCACTATACAATAATAACAGAAAAAGTTTAACCCCAGTCTCCTATGCATGTTATAGTCATTGTAGCGTTGGAAATTGAGTCTCATGCAATTATCTCGGTGATGTTTACCTGAAAATGCGACAGTTTCATGTGTCACCCTGAAGCACTGTTTTTGTGTGTTTCCATCGACGTGAGAAAGAAATGTTTATCGTTATCTTAAATCTGTTATTTCCTCAAAGGCGGCACATCGTTTGCTGGCATCTTACAACTGTATCTTAGCGTCACATTACGTTTCTTAATTTGGCTTTTGAACGTTACTTGATGAAACTTCATGAAAATCGCGGTGATGTTGCTATACACGCAGCAGAAAGATGTACAAAACGCATTCACAACAGTGGGGGAAAATATCAATGTTCAGCTTCTTCGTCTCTTGTCTAGTAACGGAGACGTCACGTTGCATTATTTGTAAATAGATTTCGTATTTTTGCGTCTTACGATACATGTAAACCACATTTATTTTGCTTCTTAAACGCCTTTAAATTGATGCATTAACAAATTCTTCTGTGTTGGGTCACTAAATAAAAAGCTAGACTGAGATGAAAAAAAAAATTACTTGCGTTTTTATACCCAATAAACGTCTGCACGTTCTAAAAAGCATTGCTCTGTATAAATCTGCAACTTTAGTTCCCTCTAGTGGTCATTTCAGGTTGTTTAACGTGAAAACATCAAGGGGCCAAAACTCCCATGCAGTTACCATTATTTTTCTTCACCGGCTGCAACTGCAAAGGAATCGTTTTCTTTACCGCATTCTGGTAATAGTTAATGAAGTTCATTTAGCACTTATTTTCGCCTTACAGGTCCTTTAAAAGTTTTAAACTATAGAAACTGCACTATTATGAATTGTGTCGAGTCGGTGTGCCACGCCCCCACCGGATCAGCCTCACCCCCCCTAACACCTGTCCGTCATTACTGTGTCCGATGTAAACACTGCACTGGCCATTTACTGAGTATAGAATTTGGATCGACTAAATAGTTAACGACCTTGGATTGTTCCCGCGCTGCCCTCATCTGCTTACTGCGTTTGGTTTTGGTCGTCTCTTGCATTGTCCTCTCTATTGCCGATTGTTTCTACCTGCTCCTCGGACTGCGGTTTTGGATTCTTCCCGGTCAGATTGTTGCCTGGCCCGCACCGTTGCGCAGGTTATTTGTTTGGCTGCGCTTGGATCCTGGTTATTCATTACGAGGTGGGCCATGTCTTATTATTTAAGATAAACTCATGCTTGAGCTCTAACATATTCAGAAAAGATGCTTTAATCGATGATAAAGACCCTTTAAAATATCTTCCAGTCACTCATTAGCCGTAGTAACTGCTTTGAGCGCAAGACATTTACCATATTCTACAAGTGCTTTCTTATACCGTCAGACACTATGCAGCAAATACTGAAATTAACTCCAGGGCTATTCTAAGTCCACACAAATCTACCCCAGAGCGTGCCTTGTGAATGATCGCAGCAAGCTGTCGATCCGTGCGAACTGTCGAAGTGTTACCGTTTCTGTGTGAGATCACTTTCCCCCCAACATCTTTCTCACGCAGTTCACAACACTTCTCCAACTTAACAGCACCCCCTAACAAAACCTACTTCTGTCTTCCTCCCCAGCCAAATATCTGCATCGGAACAACCCGCTCAAACTGTATGTTACAAGCCAACAGCTGAAAGAAAAAAAATCCAGCTCGGTGTCATGCAAAGCCAAACTGCCTCGACATGTGAATGATGAATTATTTCTGATGGAAGTGGACTGAGCTTAGCCCCTTGATGCTAAAGTTGTATTCAGAAGACCCATGAGTGCCTGCAAGTCCCCAGAGGTGTTCCAAGTGCTCTTGCAGCAGAGGTACTGCTCTTTGAAGTCACACAAAAGTATTTTCCTTCTGAAATGTGACTACAGTGTTGTTAATGATACATGCTTTATGCAAGCTTGATATTTCACAAAAACCGAATTGTGTGGGGAGAGACAATGGTCTCGTCTTCTGAAATGCAGTCCTCATACGCACTCTGTTCATGAGGACTCAAAGCCCTAACTAAAGTGATGACATTGATTTGACAATGTTGTTACTGAGCTTCTGTCACTCTCTGCTCCTGTTCTGGATGCCTTTCAAGTGAAAGACATTAAAAAGGAAATGAGACAGAATGGGCCCGTTGCTTGTCAGCATAATGCTTACATTAACAGAAAAACACAATAGGCTACCTTGGAATTCATCTTGTCTTTACCATGGTGGGATATTTTCCCTCTGATGGACACTGTAATCATCTTAAAATACTACCATGCTTCTGTAGGTAAATTTTTATTAATGTCCCTTTGTATGGGTGATCAATCAGGAAGAAATTTGTGATCTAATTTATTTAAGCACTGGAATACGGAAAGGGTTTATTTGTTAATTACAACAATGTGTAGTTTCCAAGAACTACAGGTGTGATAATAAACACTTAACCTCCGACAAGTTTTATCAAATTAATTTGGCAACGAGGCACTGTATAAATGGATACAAATGCAACATCACAAGCTTTATGGGTGTTTCATTATACAACTTTCTGCTGTGCAAGTACTAGTTATTTTTTGGAGACATGCTGTGAAATGAATGTGAAAATCCATCGAGGACCGAATCGTAAGGTGACAGTCGGGAGACAGCTAAATATCGCTCGATTAGTACTTTATTTTGAAGAAAACAAAACTTTTAATCAAACATTCTTTGTGTGGTTCAAAAAATACCAAACAAATTTACCCAAAATGATTGCTATGAATGGAATATTTTCCAGAAATAAATTAAACAATTTACAAACATTATAGTGTAAAATAAAAAACAAGCAATTTCAGTTTTTTGAAATGAAATCCAATAATGTATTTTGTACTCATTAAAGGACAAATTGATTAAAGAAGTTTAAATGTCTCAATGTACGTTGAATCACTGTTTATACAACTCAGGCAGAAGATACATAGCTTTACAGGTTCTAATGCCCTGTATCATTTCTGCGTAAAACACCAGGTTCCCCTCTACTCCACTGCTTCTACGCTATCGGCTCCTCCTCCTGCTTTGAGACCTCGGCCCGACTTTTACTCTCCTCTGGTGGTGAATCCGCGTAACTGCCTGAACCACCATTCCGTGACTTCGATCTAGGTGGAGGAGAACATTGACCATTCACTGTTCTACTCTACAAAACATCTTTCTATTTTTGTCTGTAGAAATCCCAGGTGCAACATTTTAACGTGGAATATTAAAGATTTACAGTACTGTGCTAAAGTCTTAGGTAAGTAAAAAATTTATGGTTGAGATACTGGTTGGCATATGGTCGTTTATGCTGCTGTAAAATTATGACAGTGTGTCAGTTTGCATATTTCAAAATCAAGTCACCCTAAAATTTGCAGTTACCATCCAATATGCCCATATTTTTAAATTAACTATGAGTACACCTTGTTTGACTATTAATTAATGAACTTTAATAAATGGCTCAGTTTACCATTTAAGTAGTGAAAAATAAAGTAGTGAAAAATAAATATTCGTGGAATAGCCAAGGTGCTTTCAATGAGAGATTTGGGAGTCAAAGCTGTGTTGTTCTAGCCGTCCACCAGATGTCAGTAACATTCTGGTGAACATAAAGTATTTTCTTTATTGAATTACCGTTTATTATATATTATGATAAACGGTGTTTTTCTTGAATAAATGTACACTTACTGCCCCAGTAAACCTTACATTTATACAGTACCCTATATTTGCAAGGTCAACTTTTGTAATGTGATTTCCCTTACAGTTTGTACAAAGCTTTCCTCACTTTCATACAGCTTTGTCATATTAGCTTACGGTAAGGTTTGTCAAGCTGTGATCGAACATTTTGTGTAGACGCGTCGTTTCACCAGCAAGATGATGATTATACTTACTGATTCTCGATGCGTTCTTTGTGCTTCTTCCTCAGTGAATGTATGATGCACCAGACGAACAGTATGATGAGGCAGGAGAGAAGCAGAGACCCGACCACAGCGCCGGCTATAACCCCATCGCCACGCTCTGTGTACGCATCACCACTTGAGTTCACAGCATCAGTACACATCATCGTCTTGTTGATATAAGACGTTAACCAATTATGACGAAGCTAGTACTTACTCAAATACGCTAACAGAATCCTGTTGCTATTTTATTGCAATTAAGTATCATTCTACCCTCTTATAATCACAATCGTTCTTTCTAATGTAAAACAAAAATTAGAGGCAAGTCATAATTATATTTTCTACGTGTAGAGGATTTTAAGCCACTTCGACCGCGTACGCGTGCATGCATTGCCATTCGCCTCTGAATCTTTTTTCCCTCTTTGCGATACAGCACCACCTCGTGGCAGACGAGATGATAGCGTGTTACTTTGCCATCCTTACCTTCATTTAATTCAATAGTGCAGACAGCAAAACCGACGGCGTTGGAGGCGTTGCACTGATAGATTCCGAACTCGAACTGCGACAGGTTTCCAAATTGAAGAACCCCTGTCTCGACGTCTGAGGATAAGGAATTATTTCAAATCAGTCATTTTTATCACTAGTTCCCCCTCCATCACCTGCTATCTTAATCACCCCCCCACTCCACACCAAGCCATGAAGATGTACGAGACCTACTTGTTGTAGCACTCGTGCTTAAGGCTTGTCCTTGGTCCAGTTTATGCCAGGTGTATTCGAGGGTTGGGCTCCCGTGTTCTGAATGGCAGGTGAGGGTGACCAGGTGACCCGATTCCACAGTGCCGTGGATACCACAAAACGGCATGGATGGCTTTTCTTGGGGGTGGAGAGTGAAGGCAACGGTGTATCCGTAATCAACACAAGTGCGGCACTTAAATGAAAACGTGTGGTGTGTTCACCTCATACTGAAAAGGTGATTTTGCCTGAAATTAACTTCTTTGTAATTAATCAATTGGCTTTAATTTTCAACAATCCACCGACGACTTACTGCAATGGACAATTATCTTTAATGAAAGACGCTCGTGAAGAAAGCGCCTTTCGAATGAATGAGTATCATAAGCAATATGAACTGTAGGTAAGTCGCTTACCAAAAACGGTGACCTGGATTGTTCCCTGTGTGTTGCCCTGAGCATCTGGGAAGTTGTGAACTTCACAGTCGTAGCTTCCAGCGTCAGCAGGGGTTACATCTCTAATGGTTATGGAGGCATTCATCATGGTGTTTGGAGAAGAGGGCACGATCACGCGACCCCTGTAATTTTCAGAGACCTGGTAGTTTCCCCCCTGGTAGTAGTAAATCTGCAATGAATAACCAAAAAGGCAAATGAAAACAAAGGAAATATCATAGCGAAACCATTGTAACTATTGTCTTGATAGGCGACTGCCTTTGACTCATGATGCTACGTCAGAACTACACTTTTTGGTCTATGCATGTCCACAGCCTTTTCAAAAATCAACGACTGCATTCAGCGTTAATAGGACCTTTACAGCAGGCTTCATTAGGGTGTCTTTTTGGAGGTCTGGAAATAGATGACAACAGATGGTGTAACGGTTAAGGCACTGAACTGACTTTGTATTTGTGAACTGAATTCCAAGCTACATTTGATGATGTTTGTTTAAGTAAAGGGTGTTAACCTGGTTATCTTAAGTAATTATTCAAACGTATGAAAGGCTCAAAGTCTGGAAATCTTTAGTTGTGTTGGGGGGGGGGGGGGGATGTAGTAAGCATTTCTATAATTTTTAAATTTAATTGAATAATAACCATTTCAAAAGAGTTGGCCAAAAATTATACATGATGCGGAAGAGCAGTTGGCGTTAGACGAGTTGTCTTAAATCTCTGTTCTTTTTGAATAAATCTACTGGAATTGTTTGAAATTATATGCCAGTAAAGATAAAACCATGGCCTAAACTACCAAAAGTAGTGCGGAAACAAAAATTGTCACCTTGAAAATTTCTGACTAGATACAGTTTGGCCCACCTTATAACACATCATTCACCCGATGTTGACATGAAACCGACCGACTTCTTTAATTAGCTTTTTGCCATGTGGTGGTGTTTTTCTGGTCTTGATAGAAACAAGTGGAAAGGTTTGAAAGGCTGTGGAGGTGCTCACCGTTTGGATTGTCCTGGACGGGGAGAGAAAGCTCCACTGGATGTTCAGGTTGGTGGTTGGCTGGGAGGTTACGAAGAAACAGGGTAAATTCAGGTTCTCCCCAGCAGTCACATTTGCAGACCGTATCGGAACAGATACAGCAATTAGATGAACACATCCTAAAGAGAAGAGCAAGGAAGGAACATGTTAATGACAGTACCGTGGGTCCATCTTTGTATGATATGCACCGTATTTGGTTAGAGCATGTTACATGTGAGAAGTTTTGTGGTTAATGGTTGAAAACAGAACTATGCCAACAGTTATACTTTCTGTTTTGTTGTTTTTGTCCATGCAATTCTGTATTAACTAAGCAGATGGAAGATGGATTTCTCTTCCTTTTTGATCCTTTGAGCTATGGAAATTTTTTAGAGCAGATGTCAAAATGGAACTGTAGACTTTTACTTTCAATGTGAACTTTTACAATTAAATCCACTTCAAAAGCTCTGTCTTCAAATTAAGGTTTTTCTGCTTCTTTAGAAAGTCTGAAACTTTTGCATTGACTTTTTCTTGAATTCCAAATTCAGAATTGACATTTTGCATTACAAATTCTGTAAATGGTATTAATGAATACAGAGAAAGATTAAGTAAAACAAATGTGGTAAACGAGGTATTATATGAATCGTTTTACGATAACATTCATTTTGCTCTCTAACAAATACTCCACATCCAATGACAAGGAATTCTACAAAACATTCGCCAGAAGTTCTCATCTGCCATTTCGACTGTTTTACTCGTATTTTTGTTGATCAGTTTATTCAATTAACAATTACAACTTTACAAACCAACATTACAACTATTAAAATCAGTTAAAACATCACAATTGCACTTTCAAATAAACAAATAAAGCTAAAAGTTATTGAAAATTTACCCCAAATGCTGGACAGCACTGCAAGGCTCAACACTGATGACCACATTTTTCTGCCTTTTTCTGAACAGTCCGTTCTTTTGTCCAGTCTTCTTTTGTCTTCTCACCTGTTGTGGTCTCTGCTCCTGGCCACAGCCCTTATTCTTCCCATAATCCTTACTTATCGCCCTTCCCCTCCCCCATGGCTAACACCTCTCAGAGTGTGTGGTTCTCGTTTTAATACGTTATCGCCCAGTGACTAACATGGCCTGGTTCTTTTGTTGTAGATACGAGGTTTCTTTTGTTGACACGGGTTTGTTTGTTAATATATGTGGTCTGGGTGTGAAGGTTGAGCTGAAACTTCATTTTTCAAAGCTGGACTTCGCTTAGGCAGTGTGGCCACCTCACCTTGTAAGAACTTCTCGTACCTGTTATGATGTGAAGGCAGGTCAGTGTTAAAATTAACACCACACAGAAAGCTAAGGCCTGAAGACCAACATAGTGTTTCGCTTATAACATCTGGAACCAAGCAATCAGTCTATGAAAGCCAAATTTAGACTGGAAAACCAGTTCTCTTCACATTTTCTGTGCTTCCCTCAAAATCGACCGGAACACTAACTCCTGACGAGCATTAACATGGTGCTGTATGGCATAGGTAGTCCAAAGTCCCGTTTCCCGCAAAAACAAGCTCTGGGGGTGATCGAGCTAGTGTCATCTGCCACTGAGCAGCCCCCATTTTACAGGGTAGGTCCGGTGGTCTGGAAAAGGAGTCCTCTTTAATGAAACCGAGAGGGCAAAATAGAATCCACCAGCTTTTTTGGCACTGGGCCTGACGGGGGCTCGGCTACGTCCTATTAATAGGGCATCTTCAGTTCAGCGAGAGCCCCCAGAGGGGTGGACGGGAAGACAAGACAAAGAAATTTAAAAAAAAAAAAGGGAAGAAAAAGAAAAAGGAGAGGGTGGGTAGCCAGGAGGAACATGGTGATGAACGTTTCTCGGCATGTTGACATTAAGGTCGTTGTTTCTAAAACTGTCCTGGCTCCATTTATCCAATTGCCAGTAGGCCACCTCCAGTTCGCCTTGCACCTTAACGCAAGTGCATGTGCTCAGATCAAAATCTGCAGCTGCCAGTTTTGAGACACAATCAAATAGCCTTTGTTTTGGTTTGTTGACATAAATGCACTTCTGTTTGCTGTCTCGCTTGCCTTAGTTTTTATTGTGGTATGACTTTCACTTTGCCGTTTACAGCGGGTTTCAGTTGTCATTTGCTCGTATGTATCCAGTGCCACAGGATGGGGACCTGTGTTTCTGTGCATTATAAGAAAACGAAGAAAAAATTCCATTCCCAGCTAAACGCAAGTGTCTTCTGTGAATCTTGTAGCTATTTTGAGAACCACACAAGGTTCAAGACACTACCCAGCTTCTGTCAAAACTGTTCTGTATGCCTTTCATATTTTGGCAACTTTCGAATGCATTTATGCTATAATTAACATCTTGGCTATACCTGAATACATTCGAGGGATATTTAAAAAAAAAAAAAGAAAAACAAAAAAAAGATTGTTACCGTATTAAAGAATCTCGAATTTGTTTTAAAAAACAGATCGATTAGAGTCTGAAAAAGGGTATGGGAATTATAACATGTAATGTATCACAAACTATAGGAATATTTTACATTTTAAAAACAAATTCTAGCTAGGAAACTATTTATGTGACATTAATACACAATCAGAATGCAAGTCCTCTAATGTTATTTGGGTGGAAAATGAATGCCACTGTCAATATTCCTCTTTCCCAATAGAGTTTGTCATTTCGAAATGAATTTTTACAAACATCTAATATTCTCTAGCTATGTTTCCAGGTTCATAAAAACAACTTGTTTTTTGCTGTTTCCTGCTGTTGTCCTAGGAAGTCGCACCAGAGTAAAGAATACAGATGTACAAATGGTGACGGATACAAGCCAAACGGTAACGCATTTAATCTAAATCACTTGATCTAAACGCACCTGCGAATCAATTCAGTTCAGCTGTGGCGTTTTCAGTAAGGGATAGTATTTAGTAACAGGGCCATTCTGACTCTGACCCCTATTCCATAAATGATATGCTGCTTCAGTCTAATACTGGAATTGTCATTTACAGTGGTAACAGGAAGCTGGGCACTGCCTGAATCTCACTACAATGTCAGCCTATCGTAGATCTTTATCATTTACTCCCAGCCATAGTCCAGAGCCATTAAAACCATAGCGTGTTATTGTAGTCAATGGTAATGAGTCACCTGTGAATTCTTTGGTGTTAGATGGGCAGTGACTTGTTGTAGGAAGAGCTTCGATTAGCATTCATCGATTAGGGTTTCAGGCTCTGAAGTGTGTGGTAGACAGCAGGTTTAGCATGACGTAATGCGTTGTCCAGTGACAAAAAAAAAAAAACTCTCCACACAGCAAGTCACAGCAGGTTAGCTACGCCGCTGAACTCTAGCATAAAGAGCTCAGGGTAGCTGGAAAGGCCTATGCGGGGCGGAGCCTGCTACTATGGAGCCTGGTTATTCATTGGGTGCCCCGGACCACTCTCTCTTCTCCTTCTAGGACCTCCTAGCCCCTGCTGTTAAAAGCATGAACGTCAACCAACAGGTAAAAGGGGCGTCTCCCCCCACCCTTGGCATACACTGGGAACAGATGCACGGCAACCCTAAACCATCAGCAATGACGAGGTTGAGCAGTCAGAAAAGCGTCTGCATGTTGACGTTCTCCTCTCCCGCTTCCCGTAGGGTCTGGATCCCGCTTGTGCGGCCGATTTCTAAAATCAAAGATCCGAGTGGAGAGAAACATGTCAATACCGGCGCATCCTGCAAAGCCGGAGTTGCCGTGAGACACCGTGTCCCAGAATCGTGGGTTGCCATGGAAATGCGCCGACTTCCATTTTTATCCCCAGTATTTGCACAAAGAGAACTTTTAATAAGCGCGTTTCTCCCGGAACCCGCGTGGACACACGCGTGACAGCACAGCTCTTCTCACTGTTTGTTAGTAAACATCGACAGGCGATTCCTCCGCCAAAACAACTGAGATGGGAAAATGTCAGCACCGCCGCGTGCCACCCGTGATGCCTCTGCCACGTGGATCCACACCTTGCCGTCTGATGATGAGATGCGTGACACATCTGAAGCGAAAACCGAAACGGCAGCGGCAACGAGACTGTCTGCTTCCTGGAATGAAAATCTAGCACAAATTCCAAATGAGTGGGAGAATTTCAAATCATATCCCAATAATTAAACGCTCTTCTTTCCTTCTTATTTTTAGCCCAGTATACATTGTATGGTCCCTTTGGAACTCTGTCGGCTACAAGATAAGAGTCCTTCTCTTACAACTCCTGAACACCAAGGGATTGTATTGGCCGAGTCCATTTAACCCAGCTTCTGTGACTCTATTGTACAGGATAAACAGGATCATCTCATTCTGGACCTACTCTTCATATTATCTGAACGGTGTCAGCTGTAACACTCCCTTCTGGAACCGTCTTTTCTCAGTAAATTGCTTGCCAAATTGCAGTAGCTCATTTGCATTTGTTTGGCATGATTTATGATCCTTAATTCAGTATAACCGTAGTATTGTTGTTGAACGCTCTTTAGGAAGGTGCAGTGAAAGCGGGTAGCCAGTGTCTTAAGACCCACCCCGTGACCATACAGGGCTACTGATGGACAAAAACAAAGGATGTTTGGGTCACTCTTTCATGTTAGCTTTTAGCGTCAGGAGCTCCACGTACATGTGTGTAGCATGGAGGGTTTGCCCCATTCTACCCTCCCTTCTGTGCTGGGGAAACGCTGGTCAGTGGACATTCGTTCCACCAAGGCTGACTCTGGATGAAGAGTCAGGTTATCTCTATGCTGGGACTACTCTGGCTAACAGATGTTTTGAACAAAACTGCCAGAAGGAGCCAGCTTGGGAAAAAAAAAATAGAAATCAGGGCCAGTGATGTTTCTAAAGCAGTCCCTGAGCCCCCTAGTAGGGCGGGTGGACCTCCAAAGAAGTGGAGGAAGGACAAACTTGTCTGACATCTTTTTTTCGTCAATCTGGGAATGCTCGTACTACAAGTATACCAGCACAGTACTGGTGGCGTGTCCTTCCACTTGCGTCTTCTAAACTTATCATAGAATAAGTTCTTTTGCTCAGCTGCAGATGTGATTCCTTTGACAGCGTTTCTTTATAATGAGCTCAGATGTTTTTCTAAACATATTTTTCTCAGACACAAAGAACACATTTATCTGGCACTAAGTGAGTGCTGAAATACATCTGGTTCTAAGTACGATCTTGGTTCTAAGCACAAGTAGGATAAGGTTCTCGAAAACTAGATCATTGTTAAGGTTCCTCACCCCCCAGAGCTCTAGAAAACATCAAAGGCTGTGTGGTAGCACCTCCTGCAATACCTGCCTGAGACAGCAGGGTGCGCTGTGGGCCCACGTATCGGGGGCCAGGAGCTGGGTGGAGGCCACAGTGGCGAGGTCTTCTGGCAGCAGGAGACAGACACGGCACGCCTCCTTCCGCATCAACATGGCTCAGCTTCCTTTTCTTCCACTGGTTTGCCCTCTGTTAACATCAGCATCCGTTGGATGGAGGGGCTCAGCCTCAGCGGCTGCCCAAGCCTCATGAAGTGGAGTTCACAGGGGTCAAGGTCTCGCTCTCGGCACGACTGGAATTTAACGAGTGCCGTGATAGATTAAGAAATGGGAATCTTTAGACCAGAGTTCCTCTTTATAAGATTTTAGGGCCAGCTTTGCCAAACATCTCTGAGAAGGACCTTTTTTATTTTTGTCTTGTATTGGGATGGACATACAAAAAGAATATAACAGCTGGGATAAAACAGCACCCTTAATATTTCACAAGACTAGTGATAGGACAAATGAGATTTCAAAACGTGGTGGGTGGGAGTATCTCAAACTAACCAATCAATGCTTGTGTTAAATGAGGCTTCAAGACCCATGGTAGGTAAGAGTATCCTGATCTAGCCAACCGATTCTGGCACTAAATAAGGCTTCAAAACCCATGGTGGGTGGGAGGATCTCGAGCTACCAGTCAATGCTGGCTTGTGGATAGGTTGGTATACTTCCATCCACCATGAGTTTTGAAGCGTCATTTGTCCCATCATTACCTACACAATCTTTCACCCTGCTCTTAATGGTTCTTCCTTGAACTCGCATCAGAAAACAGATGTACTGCAATCTAGTTTGTGTGGAATTGATATTTTTTCAGTATTCTATATTTCAAAGCGGTAGTTAAAGAATTGGATTCGCAAAATGTCTGGAATTTGAATTTTTTAAAATCGCATTGTATGATGAAAAATTATCCATAATGTTTGATCAGTGCCACAAATAGAGAATTTGTCCTAATCAAAATGCAAACTCTTCCCTTAATATTGTATTATGAGCATGGATCTAATTGGCAAATTCCATAAAAACCAATTTCGAGTCTACATACACTGATGATGATGATTCTGCCAATATTAACCCGTCATTTCACCAAGCAATAAAAGATGGATATTGAATCTCTATTACATCGTGGGGGGGGGGAAAAACACATCTAACGCTCCTTAAATGGCCTCCTTATGACTTATATCATGAGAATATTAAACACATAATCTTAATTGGATATGTATTGCAATTTCATAGCATGTTTTTTGGGAGTGATGGTATAGTCCTCCCAGGTCAAGTTCAATGGACCATACAGGTCAGTACGGTGCCTGTGGTCCTCATTGTGGCGTCTGGACAGCCACCGGCTCATGACCAGCAGGGTTGATCTAGGTTTGCAGTCTCCTCTTTTGAACCCTTTGCTACTTTAAGCCGGGCAGCTATCAGCTCCTGGTCCGCGTAAATGTGGCCGTTTAATATTTGATATGCTTATATGGAATTTGGGCAACACGGCCGGGAAATGGAGGGCGTGCATCGATGCTGTACTTCAATGTCCACGTGGGTCAAAGCCATAAGAGTTTCTTCCTCACTGGGGATAATTTCACCGCAGGAAGAAAAGCCAAGGTGAACATCAGTAGTGTCCTGGTTTGAAGCTCGTCGTTCCATTTAAAGTAACCCCTACTGCACATAGCCCACCGAAATAAATAAACAAGGAAAGCTTCCTGAGATGTGAACCAAATTCTCCAACAGCGACCGCATATGCTCATATCCTAACTCCCGTCCTCCTTAATGGCTGGCGTTTTCAAAAGGACAGAAAAAGTGTCATTCTGTAGTACATTTTTCCTTTCACCAGGACTTCAGGTCCATCAAAGTCTATTTCTGAAGTTCTATCAAAGGGACTCCATCAGGTCACCCAAATACATGGCCGACCCTTTTTACACAGGGAAAACCTTGCACTGCTTCCAAACTGGAACAGCCCGGTGACTGTAAGGCTTCAACGAGGGCGAAAACACTGCACATTTCAGTTTTAGATTTTCTTGGCTTCTTTATTCAGAATAAAGAATATGAAAAGGGGTATTTCCTTATTGATAAGTCAGCTTTAAATTCAAATTAAAATGCATAACAAGACAATGTTTTTTTTTTTCTCTCTCTCACGCTTTTAAACGAATGATTGAGGCACGCCACACCAGTTGCTATATCAGTTCCAATTACCCAGCAGTTCCTGAGACAAAAAGGATGAAAAGTAAAAATGAACAGGAGGCAAAAAAACAAGCAAAGTGGCTCAAAATTACAATGGCACAGAAATTATTCTCTGATTTTATTGTTTTCTGCAAAAACTGTTATTTACCATTTGGGGACTAACTCTTCCCAGCACTCAAACCCAAATATGAAAAATGAAATATTAGTCCTCAAAGGGCAAATTAAAAGACAGCATCATCATCCTTTACAATGTAAGACTTTATTTGTAAAAACTTAGGTGGTTTAATTATAAGTTTTTTTTTCATACCACATAACACATCTTGAATTAGTAAAAAACACAGTCTGCTCAAACATATAGAAAAGCTGACAGACACCATTACATTAATTGGTACTGACAAAAAATTAAGGAAATACAATACTACACAAATGCTGAATTCATCTCATACTGAAAAGAAAACACCTAATAAATAATTAAATCATGGACCGAGGTAACAAATGTAAATAAAAACTATACAGCACCAAACCAATGTCTACTCTGGGACAAGATGTATTCTACCAAGTGGAAAATTATATCACAGTCACTATACATACAAAACAAAGAAGGAAAATAAATGGATTTAAAAGATCTGAGCTGGTAAGACCAAAAATAAATAAATAAATAAATAAATAAATGGTTGTTTTGCCAAATTATTTTGTCATTTATTATATGTTGCAAGGATATGTGTACATATGTGCGTGTATGTATAGGCACAAACACATATGTACACATACATATTTCTCTTTCTTTTCTTGTAAGTGCTGGTGTCAGAAATGGCAGAACGACGCGTTGACAGCTCCTGTGAAGTGGAAGCCTCCTGAACTGTAAAACTTGTGTGGTTGGGTGTTTGGCGACTGAGGAGATAAAGGTTGTTATCGCTTCGCCTAATTGCTATGATGAAATCGGATTGTGTTGTGAACGTGTCATAATTAAATTACGCTATTTTACCCTCTCCTCCAGTACGACTCATCTGGCGGAAACAATAACGAAGTTTGTCAAACAGAAAAAAAACCCAGAGAAACCTACAAATCCCTCTGATTGCCGAGGTTCGGGTTCAAATCAGGCTAATGACACGAAGCCCAAACCCTTGCTCCACTGCGTCTAGTCCCTGGTGCGGCTATTAATACGAGTTCATAACATAACCACGTGTTCGTGACGTCGTCCGTACGGAACGTTCGTGACTTTTAATTTCCCGCGTCTAGTGACGTCAGCAGTAATTTTCTTAAGCACGCGCGAACTGCGTCTCCTCTCATTTAGAAAGTGTGCCGAGTGACCGTTAGAATCTAGCCGTTTAAAACAATAATAAACCTTTTGAAACGAAATGACATGCAACGAAAACCCCCCAAAAATGTGTTTTTTTCCTCTTTTCCTTTTTAGAAATTCTGTTTGCAGAATTGCGTCGGTGCTGCAAAAGCCTCCCATGCTTTTAGCAGTGAAGCTAGCTGCTATTACGTACTGCCCTGTATTGATCATGCATTAAGAAATATTAAGTGAAAGATATCCTATTTACAGCTTGGTTCACTAATAATTACACATATACACAATAGGCAAGGAAAAATTCACATTGAAATCAGTACCATGGCTCGGTACTCTGACTGCCCTTTGCACATGGATCGCTGTGGTCAAGGGGATGGAAAAGGAAAACGTCTTGGTGAGTCTCATTTGCAGCTCTTTCCGGCCAGATTTACCATCCACCGTCCAGTTCTGCGTGATAGCTCGTCTATGCAGCTGTCCCACTCCACCCACCATCCGTAAAGCCACATTAGATGTTCCCGGAGTTTCAATTGTAAAGTGGCGCACAGGTGTGGTGCAATCATGTGTATGTGGTTGTCTTGCTGATAAAAAATACTTGTGTGTTGTAAGAGCACAAAACTAATGTATTTTCACAGTATGAGCTTATTTTGGTCAACACATTGTCACTGTTACTCCACTTGGGGGTGGGGGGGTGGAAGATGGACTAACATTGTTTCCAGTCCTAAAAGGGGGACCGTTCTGGATTATGTGGGCTGGAGATAACTGATCAAGGAACAAATATAATTAAATAAAAAGTTCATTGACCTACAAATACAGATACATCACTGAAAGGAAACAGTAGGCCATAATCATTTAAGTGTTTAACATCATCAAAAAGCACTCCATAAATTCCACAAAACCCAACATAAATATATTTCCCACAAGTTCAAAACTAGTATAATGAAGAAAAAGTAGGATAGGGTTAATGTTACACAAACACAAGTGTATTTTAGATAATTCTTAAATGCCCCGCTGTTAGGTATGGAAGATGGTACCATGATGCTAAGAATAGTGCTGAGAAGGTTGGAGTTGTAAGTACTTACAGCAAGGCTCCTTTAGGATATTTTTGGGTTACTGGAGGCCAAGGTGAATAGTACTAAATTAAATTTGTTGGTAACACCTATATATCACTTGACCAATTCCTTCACGCCACTCTATTGACCGTAGATGCTGTCCTCTCAAAGTGTCACACTCTACACAGTACACGGTAAACCACTGTTGGTTTTCTGTAAAACAGTTTGGAAGGCTGCCGTTAAAGCGTGATTCATGTTCTGTCGTATCGCGTCGCTCTTACGTGCACGTTGTATGGACTTCACTGACATGCCATTATCTGGCACGCTTCGGACAGCGACGGTGCCCTTCCAGGCTCAGCCTGCCATTTTTCACAATCCCCCCTGACCCTGATACTGGAGGTAGTTCCCTGCTAGTGCTCTGCCATGGTAATGGTCAGCAATGAGCAGTACACCAAAGCTCCCAGGAGCCTCGAAAACGTGCTTCTGTTCAGTGTGCTTGTTCTGCCCGAACACTTCAGAGAGAGTCAAGGGGGTTTTAATGATGGAAACGGTATCCACAAATTTCTTGTTTTGTTCATGTGGCTGTGTTAGCTGAAGCCTTATCAAGTAACAACACATGGTTGTGTATCTTAAGAGGCGGATGGTTGACTAGAGTTAGATGACTGTTATTAATGAACAATATATTTGGGAGACTAATGTCAGGAAACACAACTAAATGGGCCTTGCCTTCTGATGTTGCATTCATCTGGACCCAAACAAGTCAATGTATCTTCCACAATATAGCCAATATATTTAAGCTAATGTTATCTGGTTTGTAGGTGAATCTTGACTTGATAGTCATGTCTTGTTTAAGGCTATTTTTGCCTTTTACTAATGTGCTGATTACTAATACTCCGTGCCACCAATGCTGAAGGCTGAAACACAAAGACCTCCAGCTGGTGGTTGTAAAGACCTTTGATCTGGTTACAGCAACATTGTCTCTCTCAAAAGGCAAATTACACGCAAAGAGAGGCGCAAGTGGTGGCTTGTGACCCCTTTGTCATTGAATTTGGGTGGCCGTCGGGTCCGCTGTTCGCTAAAGTTATTCTTGTTTCAGTTACCTCAGATCTACAAATTCTAGCTGTTTACATTTGCAAAAACGATGATGATGTTCACTTGGTTAGATGCAACATCGACCTTTTTAACCAGGGATCTTCTAGGGTCAGTCCCATCACCGACAGAATGTTTTTAGCTGTATTTTGTGGACTCTGTTGCCAGTTCCTTCCATTTCTTTTTAAACCTCAATGTAGTAGAAGGTTTGGCCACTGGGCTGATTGCCTCAGCAGAAACACCTCATCTTTCACTGTGCAGCTCAAATGTTGAGAGCTGATTTAATCATAACTAAATTAAGAAACGGCAAAGCCTCTGGTCCTTAAAATGGTTGCACCACAGTTAATATATACCTGAAATTTTCTCATGACCTTGGTGTAAGGTATGTTTTAAACTGGGCAGCTTCAATACCAGTATCATTGCATACTGAGACATGACTTCGGTATGAGTTTCCACAGTGTTTTCTGGAGCATTTTAATCTAAAATGGGGGCATGTTTCACAGAGCGAGTTTGTGATTTACCACAGGCCCTTTTCCTCGGCAAACCATCTTGTCAGCTCTGTGATTTAACTCCTTAAATTGGACTATCAGTGCCACAGTCCGGGACGACCCATCGTCTGGCTGACTTTCCATTCCTCCCTGGCTCTGAATGGTCTCCCAGAAATGCATCGCGACAAATCGGTATTGCAGAATTTCCAGTAGTGCATGCAGCGCTTGACTTGGACAAAGAAAGGATGCATAGATACCATATTATTACGGTGAGGATTTCCGGGTTACGGAACAAGCTGTCTTTTGATGGGGCAGAAAGTGAAAGTCAACTTGCTGCCTCAAAAAATAAAGCATGAAACATTAACTTAGATGCTCTGAAGGAATATTTAACAGAAAAGCTCATGTCTTCCTCTAATTGTGCTCTAAGAACGGCGTCCCACTCAAACAGGACTCACAATATTTCATTGTAATTATTGATTGCGTGGGATGGAATCAGTAGAGCTCAGAGTTTTATCTATAAACCATGATTAAGCCTCCTGTAGAGAATAATTCTACCTGTTGCCTGTCAAAGACAGGGCTGTATTACAATATTAGTTAATAGCTCTGGAATTCTAATCCAACGACCTGCCCACCCACACTGTCCCACGCGGGACGCGACAAAAAAAAAAAAAAAGGAAAAATCTCCACTGAGTTGCGACGGATTTATATTTTGCATGTAACATCTTTCGGTATTAAGGCAACGTTTAAGCAATGTCCCGCTTTCAGTGTAGTTAATTTCCAGCTAGGTACTGCTGATGCTCAGAAAGGTATTTTTCAAAAAAAGCTTCTTTATTGTTTATACATTTAATATTTACAAGGCTGTGGCGGATTACCACTCAATATGCATGACTCAGATTTGCGCTGCTAAACTTTTGCGTTTCTTTAACATAAAACAGAAAATCATTTACAGTGATTTGATACAAGCAGTTGGGTCTGGGGGTGGTTTTGGGACTGGGGAGGGGGGTTTAGGGACTGGTGGCTCGTCAGGACTACTCTATGACCATGTTTCATGCTTCTCCCTGATTTGATTCAAGTGACCTCATTCTGGCCATGTGGTTTTTGCAGTGCTCCGAGAGTAGCAAGGGGAAGGTGACCCTTCTCTCATTCCTCACGCATTTTCATGGGGGGTGGGGGAGACAGAGAGCTGGCCCATTGCTTTCCTCTCCTCTCCACTCCACTCCCAACCCTAGCACGCTGAGCTCTGAGCTGGAAGCTAGTTGGAGGCAGGAAGCTTAGAGCATTCGGCCTACCATCAGCCTTTTTCTAAGGACCACAGGTCTCCCAGCGTCACCCTGAGGACCGCAGTATATCACCTTTCTCTGAGAACCACAGGTCTCCCGGCATCATCATGGGAACCGCGGTGTATCGTAACTCCATTCCACCAGACCCTCACACTTCCTCACACACTGATGTCTAATCTCATCGTGTAAGCAGGATATTAGGAATGGTGACAACGTGATTTCAGGTGAATTACATGGCCTCTTTGGCTTTAATATATAGGAGTTAGTCCTTTGACCTTTAAGCTGGGTTTGTATATCAAGTCATGGACTGAATTTAAGAGTGTTGTGTTAACTCCACATAAATGGCTTAGTGCCACATTTTTTTAAGCTTGGGCTGAATTGTGCGCTTTTGTCTCTGTTGTGGAACCAAGTACACCATGAAATCGATCGTGGATCTTTACAACGTTCATGCTGGGCCAGCACATCGACATGGAAATGGCCTCAAGTACCGACCGCTGCTTCTTGAAAATGGCCTGGGCCAAGAACACACTATGGAGGGAAATGATGGGTTATAAGTCATATTACGGCCGTTAATGTCAGTTAATGGCTTCTGTTGTGTGTCTTGTTCATCTCGCCGAGAGATTATCTGTCTCCTGGTTATTATGACGTTGTTTCGCCTCCTCAGTTTGTTCTGCAAAGACCTGGCGTTAGATGGACAACAGTATATGAGGTGAAAAAGACTACGGGGGGCTAACTGAGGACTGGGGTTTTACGACTGATCACCGTGACCTACAGACCAACTTAGGAAGCCTTGCCAGACCAGCTCATGAAACCTCTAACACTTCAGACGGGCACCTTTCCACAAAGAGCAATCGTCAAGGTGGTAACACTACAGTTAAGTCATAAGTAATTGCCATTCACACTATGCATTATGTCCATTTATATTTAAAACAGAAAACGACAATGATGATATCCCCTTTTTAATATACAATATTTTTTTATACATCTTTATATGTTTGATGGAAAAAAAACTTCAAATCCAAGCTTTAACTGACGGAGAATTTCCTCAGAAATACCGACAGAACACAAGGCTGGATATGAAGCAAGTGATTATTTACAAAACGTGTGGAGTACTAGGAACCAACTGAAAATGAGGGATACACTTGCAGACTGAGAATGTCAAAAGTGATAGCGAATGAAGGAATCTACAGTCAAATAATCAAGATGAATAAAGCCTACTGGTACCTCGTTATCTAATTATTCACTAACTACAGAACTTGTGGAGGTGAAGACTCCCAAAACACACCGTTTTCAAGACCAAGTAACAATGATGATAATCAGAATAAAAATACCCCAAGGACCTGCTCGAAAAACGCTATGGTAAGAAAAAAAAAATCAACGTTTTTGCCCCGACAGTGGGTTGAAAACGTGGTGGTTAACCTCGAAATGACCACGAAATGTCGACCACGGGGTAGGGCTGATGTCCGAGAAAGAAACGGTGTCACTGGAAAACCGAGGAACGACAAGCTTCTCCAAAAGCGGTTACTGTACAGAGTAGGAAACGGGGAATTCCGCAGGTTTATCCGTGGGAGCAGAAAAAGCGGGCAGTTGAGTGGGTCCCTCAGCCGCCACTTGGACATCACGTCTCCTTTTGCTTCGTAAACTGCCGTGGGAACGCCAAATACGGTGTATCGATAAAAAGCCGACGAGTCACTTCGAACTGTCCTCTTTTTTTTTTTTTTTTTTCCTTTTTCATGATGTTTCTTTGTTTTAGCAAAAATATCATGCAGTCTTGAGTCCAAATCCACTTAGGGATTTGAGGTGTTTTTGTTTTAATGGAAATTCAAAGGCCTGAAATGTTTTTTTTTTCGCTTTTTTTTTTAACATTCAAGTCATTCTATTAATACTTTTTACATCAGAAAAGTCTTTTAGATTTACACGCGTGTATATATAAATATAATATGTGTAAATATGCATATACATATATAATAATTAGTATATGTATATACATATTTTCCAATCGTATCAAAGCCAATTTAATGTGCTCTCAAAATATGGCCCATATTCCCTAAGCAGATGCACATCAATTCACATAGTATAACCAGTAGATTAGGTTAAAGAATCCAAAGGTAATGGGAAAAATGACCCTGGACCATTTGTCAATGGTGCTGACGTCAGAAAGGTTTGGGATTTTCAGCTTCAGCTTCGACGATCGCCTCCGAAGCCTGCAGTTGGCCCGATTTCGCATGGCACCGCGGTCGAGCGAGTGGTGGCTCAAACCGTCCCGGGAAGTTACCGGCTTCCGGAACTGCACCCCAGAGCTGTCGAAGGACATGACGGAGTTCCTGGAGTCGCTGACGCTGCTCCCCAGGTCGGAGTGCATCACCTCGTTGTTCATCTCCAGCGTCGTCAGCAGGATGTTGCCATAGGCGTCCACCTGGAACGGCGACACGGGAGAGGCTGTCTCAGCAAGGCGCGTGCTCGCTAGAGCCGCCCCGTCTGCCTGAGCATTACACAGCAGAATCACTCAGCATCCTTCACTTAATCTGTTTATGGTTCCAGTCCAATGTGAATGTGATGGTGACATGAAAAGAAATGGCTGGATGTTATGTTAAAAATACCAACTTGAGAATTTAGTTAGCACTCATCAGACCAAAAGGCCTTCTTACTTCTGCTTTTGCAGCTTCCTAACTCATAATGCTGAAAGAGATTTAACAAGATGCTTCTACAGGCTGACCTCTGCACTCATCCACGCACTGCGGCCAGTCGGCTAGTATGATAGCTAAAGAAATGTACCCCAACTTTTCTTTGTTCCTCGAGATACAGATTCCTTCGCTGTGTATATGACCTGAGGGTGTTGCTTTGAAACGGCGCTGAAATGGAGTCCTTGCGATGTTGAAAAGAAAAGTGAAGAGAACATTAAAACGTCCAGAAAACAGCGACAACAAGGCACATTCTCTCGAATATACACTAAGCATAAACATGACAGTAACCCGTAAAGAACTGCATCGAGGTGCATCAATGTGTGAAACGGGAAACGTCAGTAGACGGTAACCCGGTAATGATCACGTAAAACTAGTACAAGTTTGGCACAGCACGAACAGATAGTTAAATGGAAAAGGTTTACGATCACTTAAATGTTACTATTCGAGGAAAGCAATGGATGATGTTTTTGAAGCACACACTGTGTCGTTCAGCATGTTGTCCCTCATATCTCTGTGAGTCTACATCTACTGCACGTGAACATCCATATTAACACATATCCCTGGGGGTTGCTATGCGTGATCCAGCTTAAAAATCAGACGAAAGCCTTCATTTATGAGCCGATTCAGGCGCTACCAAGAGAAGGTAGAGGAGCCATGGACACAAACCTGTTCTCTCATGCGCTTCTCCTCATAGCGCTGGCGCTCATTGTTGGCTTTGTTAAGCCTCTCGTTGACCTTCTTCTGCTGTTGGGGCCCCCGGCCGAAGAACACATAGTTTACAAAGGCATATTCAAGCAGGGCCAGGAACACAAACACAAAGCAGCCCATGAGGTAGACATCAATGGCTTTAACATAGGGGATCTTTGGGAGGGTCTCTCGCAGGTGGGTGTTGATGGTTGTCATGGTGAGCACCGTCGTAACACCTGCCGCCAGCAAAAAGGGAAGATGGTGAGCCGTTGGCGAAATTTCTCCAGCTCGTGAGTTTGCGTGTGGTTAGTGTACGAACTGGGGTCAAATAACTATGAGTATGTACGTAGATGAATCTAACAGGCTACACTTCAAACGAGACGTTTCAAATAAACTCAGATTTTTGCTACACGACTCACTCGTCCTAATGCGCTACCGACTTCTGCATCCTGAAAGGACAGTGGTAGTGGGCAAGTGATACGTCTATGAACTTTGCAGAAACTGACTGCCCCCATGAGCCTGCCCTGGGGCCGGCGCCACAATGAACGTCATTGTAGAGTGGCGCTGTTTTACAGCGAGAAGGTGACGCCTGTCTGAAGTGTCCCTCCAAAGAGCACCTTTCTGTTCTGGTGCAGTCTACTCACCCAGGGCCACCCGAGCAGCAGAGGCATCGTAGTTGATCCAGAAGGATACCCAAGAGAGGATGGTGATCAGGATTGAAGGCATGTAGGTCTGCAAGATGAAGTAGCCGATGTTCCTCTTGATCCTGAAGCTCAGGGACAGCCGAGGATAAGAGCCTAAAGACAAACAGAAGCAGAGAGACGAGAGTGACAGAGGTACTGTTAACAGCAGGAATGGGAAGAACGCTGGTACAAAGTTCCCAATCTGAAAGTCCTATTTTGAGTGTGCCGAGGATCCATTTCTCAGTGTGCCCAGACAAGCCGCTTCATCTCTTCATAGTGAGGGATTTTTTTTTTTTTTTTTTTTAAAGAACAGGTTCGATTTCCGATTAAACGGTGCACAGACTTGCCGGCACAGCATATTTTTCCATTCCCTAGTGCTTTATCTCTTTTTCCTGCGAGTTTCATCGCGGCGAGATGGGCAGACTTCGTCCCGCTCTGGTTACTGCAGCTGCCCCACGCGGTTAAGAGCGGGTGATGAATCCTGACCTCAGCTCTCTTTGGTGTGCATCCAGCCCCCTTGTTGTTTCTGGGGCAAGGCTTCTCTGACGTGTGCCATGTCAAAGACTAATGTTATAATTGACAGTGAGAAGGTGGGGGTTGGCACCTCTCCTCACAGGAGCGAGTCAGGTGACCGCGATCGCTGACGTTGATTCGTTACACCAATTTACCAGGCAGAGAGTTAATCTTGTTCTGAAGTGGGAATTGAAGAATACCAGAAAACAAGAACATGAAGAGGTGTAAAAGTCTGAACTGACACGGCAATCGCCAGGATGAACTGCCCAATCTGAGCTTGTTTTATATGGCTTCTGTGTTTTCAGTTGCTGTTGCATACATGTATTGTTGCTTAAGGCTGTTTCTGTGCTCGTGAATTATTTTTGAGTAAAAAATAAGCGCACGTATAAATGCTAGTTCACTTCTCCAAATAAAAGACTAAGAAAACATCTGAAAGAGAATAGAGTTAATCTTTGCTTGGATCCTTTTATCAGAACTTGCGAGCGACTCTTTAGAGGGGGTTAAGAATGGCACTGGTTGGCTGAGCATTTGTTTAACGAGCTGTTGCCATAGTAACACTTATCCCCCTCCCAAAGCCCCACCACTACATTAAATTATCATGAAGTTGCTGAAATGATGTACTACCATGTCAGGTCTGGTGCAGCACTAAATTAACATTGCTAGAAAGAATAGTGATTAGCTGGGCATGGTTGGACTATATCCAAGTGCTAGTTTGATGCAGGAATTTACCTTTAGAAATGCATGTATAAAAAAAAAACCAAAAAAATGCAGGATCTGTTATTTACAATGCAAGAATGCTGCAAGTCTGAAGTTGCAACCTGGTGTGATCTACAAGTCAACAGGGAGTTTGTATTAAACAGGACATCAGTCTCTATAAGGAATTTTCCCAAGGTGATCTTTGTGAATGTCTTCACTGGCCCTCACCTGTGGTAAACCTGACCTCCCTTGATACCAGGTGAAGCTTCACAATGGAGAATTGAGGCAGCTCTAGCTTGTCCACACCTGTCACTGCATTATCACCACCTTGCCAAAAGAACACGATGTCGTCTGTTGTGTATCCATCTGTGGAGAAGAGGGTAGAAGTCAAGTGAATGGGCTTGGTCAATGACTGCTTCAGAGTAGTGCTATTTTGGGGTAACTGAACCAACTGGGTGTTGCATTTGGGAAATTGGACCAATCAGTGCTGCTTTAGGGAGATTGGACCAATCAGGGCTGCTTTGGTGAAATCAGACTAATTGGTTGTTACGCTGGGGAGAATGGACCAATTAGGCACTGCTCTGGGGGTGTGTATGAAGAGCTTTTCTTTACATTGTCATCCCCCATCAAAGAGTAAACCCTTAACTAAATTATAATTCCACTCCCCAAGTGCCCTCCTTTCCCTGGGAATTTCATTTCCTTAACTTTGAGGCTCCTGCTGTATTTCACACTTTAATTACCACTCTGCCCCCCTTCCCACTTGTGGAAGCAGCCCACTGGGGGTTGTACAGTCTCCCAGGCTGGGATTCATCAGTTTTTAATCATTTTCTCAATCATGTGGCTGAGCGACTTTTTTCGACTACACTCATTGTAGTAGCGAGCAGGATCCTTAGAGTAGGCTAATTGGCTGGCTGGTAGGTATACAAGGATTAATGTCCGCCTGGCCATAATTACCCGCGATCCTTTCTCATACTCCGCGCAGTTCTTGCGTTTTGTGTTTATGACCTTGCTTGACTTGGTCGCATTTTTAAAACACTTGTCTTGTTGACTGGGGAAAAAAGGATGTTGGCCAGCAAGTTCTCGAGGTAATTTTATAAATTGTGACATTTTATACAAATAATCCTAAAGGTGAGATTATTTGGCCTGACAGTCCAAAAAGAGTCAGTTTCTGGAAATATTACTGGGTACAAGAGTCATGACCTGTTGGCAAGGCATTTAAACGCTGTCTGCTCTAACTGGTCCCCAAAAGCTATTTAAAATAATTAACTTCCATGCTGATTCAGTGCGCCGGTGATAGCCTAATGTTTGTGCCCCTACCATTGTCTTTTTAGCAAGCTTTTTTATACAAAAGGCATCTTCTCATTTTCTCTGTCTTGTTACGCTTGCTGTGCATGGGGGAAAAAAAAAACCCCCAAAAAAAAACGTTACAGCCTGATTTGACCAGCAGGATTTGTGGTTACTAGTGTTTGAATCGCCGTTTCAGACAGTAGCACCCCATCTAGTGGGACATGCTGAAAAGTGATGGAAAAGGGGAGATGTGGAGCAAATAAGCAGATTATCAATCAGGTCAACCCTCTTCTGGCAATATTAGTTGAAATCGTTCCGTTAATCTGTCTTTTAAAAGGCCCTGGGGGCATGTTTATCGTTGAAATGTTTAATGGTCCAGCGGAACGGTGAAAGAGTTGCGATGTAACCACTGCATACGTCAGACAACTGGAGTTATCTGCAGGGACAGAGAATGGGTCCCCAACGTGGCTGGGTGATGGATGTGTCCTGTGCATGGGAAGCTGGACTGCATTTTGCAGTTTCCTGTGCTTCTGTGCAGGTTTGTGATGATTACAGCTCGTACTACTGAAAAACCGCTGCGATACCATGTCCCGCAGTGTCAGGAATGACCTTTCGCATATTGCCATTTCTGATACACCCATTCAGCAGCTGTTCAGCTAACAGATAGGTGATTAATAAATCATAGCACTTTATGTATAGAAAGGTCACTTATACATGTTTATTAAATGGCACATCCTGCAAAAACTTTTCACTTTTCAGCTTTTTAATTCTATAAAACGCTGATAAAATTTAGCCACTGGGGTTTTGCATGTTTTGTTTACTTACAATCATAATATTTTTGTTGGCCTCTTGAAAAATACCTTTGCAAAAAGGAAACACTTCACATTTTCAATAGATTGTGGTCCGCGCTTGGGACAGCAAATGACAGAAAAGGCAATGAAACAGCTAAAGTTTACTATCTGGTTTCTCAGGAGACACTTTCATCAAGTCTTACAGATTCAGCTCTTTATATAGCAGAGCAATGCAATGAAATATCCTGTTTAAGGGTACAAGAGCGAGACCCCTTCCTGGGATGGGAATTAGCAAATTTCAGGCTGAATGCACCTGCCTGCATGCTTCCTGGTGTACTTGAGGTGAGTACTGATGTCACAGTCCGGATTGTCACGCAGACTACATAATACCATTATGGGATGTGCCACGGGCTTTAAAAACCAGCTTGGATCGAGCTGTGTAAATATGCTTCTGTAAGGAGATGATTCACCGAGATGCAGTAGGGTGCCGAGCCTAGAGATTCAGCTCATGGACACCCTGACATCCGGTTAACCGGATGCTCCCGGCATTGCTCCCAGTGGACCGGGTGCAGGAATGCGTTCTCCCAAGTTCCCAGACGCATGGCTCATTTCACTCATTGCCCAGCTGACCAAACTGAGGCTCCACTCTCTTCACCAACGTAATTGGTGGTTATACCTTCCCATCAGAAGTCAGACCTTGAACCAAGTCTACAGATGGCCTGCAAAGTTCTTACACTACTCTGATTCTCTGAATGCTGCTAAATGTGAAGAAAGACTCCTTCGGTCCATGTTAACTTGTCACGTAGGCACCCAAAACTTCAAGTGTATTCAAAGCTGCCATGTAAGTGAATGACGGGCATCCCATCCAGGGTGTACCTCTGCATTTTGCTCCAGGCCCCCCTTCGTCACTCTGACCAGGTTAAACGGTGAGAAGATGGATGGATAAAAAAGAATACACCTACTCATCAGTTTTATTGTTGCTGTTTTTGAGACAAAGCGTAACGTTTTCCACACCTGTTTATTGCACTGAGTGTTTACCTCGCCCAAGGGTACAACAGCACTCCAGGATCTGTAGTCTAGGGGCAGCGCAAGTACAGTATTTACCACGTGGAACCTTACTGGTACTAATGACTTGCATAGATGCTTTCGAGGAATGTGGAAATTCATAAATGGTAAGGGGGTTTTGTGTCCTCCCGGTTCCCTAATTAGCCATCAGTTAACATTTAGTGGTTATTGTGGGGATTAGCATTTAGCAGACTGTGCCACTGAAATGTGGAGTCGTCTTTGTCATGAAATCTTTCACTTTCACAGTAAAAATTTTTTTTTTTTTGTAAATGGTGCTAATTATTACTCATAGTTGGGCATCAGACAGCTTTCTCAACTAAACTGCAAATTACTTCTGATTCAAATCTGTCTATTGTTTTCAGCTAGCTTTGGAGTATTTTCTGACTTGTAACAGAAGTCTTTAGTGGTTTGAATTTACCAAGGAACTCCTAACCTTGACGCTGAAACCCACTGTTTTATTTGCTAGGTGCAATAAACAGTGTTTTGACTCAGTAACACATATTGTCTTCCAAAATATAGAAAAATTTAGAGGCGTACGTATGTTTAATTTACTCTCGTTGGCATCGACACGCAAACCTGAAACGTAAAGGGAAGGGGGTCTCTTTGATTTTCACCCGACCAATTGTAGCCGCACATTCCGGACACTCGCCCCAGCGGCTTTTAAAATGGATCCCGCTTCATCTGGCGAAATGGCAGAGAAAAGACACGTTTCTTAAATCGGTCCACACCGGCCGGGGTCTACCTACAGCTCTCAATTTCCAGGGTGCAGTTCTGCTCATCGAGGGGATATCTTCTCAAGTCCATCATGCAGGCAGCCGTCGTGGTTATCCTGAAAATGAGAGGAAAAGAGGTGTATGTGCGGTGGGGGGGTGCTGTTACCGTGGTAACATTTGGGAAACGGCAGCTTAGCCTTGACTGCGTCATGCGCGCACGGTAATGAGTAATGTTCAGTGGTCCGTTGTTATGCTTTGAAAAGGGAAGAATGAAAAAATGCAATTGTTGGTAGGCGAGCGATGAATACAGTATGTCTAAAGCCCCCCCCGATTCCTCCGGGGGGGGGGGGGGGGGGGGGGCAAAAAACGAGTTAGTTTCGCGCCCCCCGCGTCTTGGGGGTGTTTTTTGTGCGGCCTCGCCCCGGCGCGCCGCCGGGTAGAAGTCA
>JAACJT020000053.1:1850918-1874519 GCA_009936485.2 Gymnarchus niloticus
AAGAGGAAGGCCAAAGAGGAGGTTTATAGATGTAGTGAGAGAGGACATGCAGTTGGTGGGTGTGACAGAGCGGGATGTGGAGGACGGGACGAGATGGAGAAGGTTGATCCGCTGTGGCGACCCCTGATGGGAGCAGCTGAAAGTGAATGATGATGATTTAACAATTTGTTATGGAAGGTCAGAAAAGATTTAGGACTTCCTTAAAAGTAATCATCCGGTGATATTTCACTCAGTCATATTGGGAGCCTTAATACAACATCTGCAATCAGTATGTATTATTAATATTGCAAACAGATGCAGTGAGTTACGTTCTTTTGTTTCTGCGTGTTCTGCTGATGTTTTATTTAAATGGCAGGGTTGCTGATGTGGTCGGAACTCTCTGATGTGGGAAAGAAACATGAATGTGCAAAAATCCATTTAGCATTTAGCATTGGTACTGTGGCAGCCCATGAATGCTTATCTGCATTTTGACTTTGATCTGGCTAAGTTAATGTTCACGACAACCACGGTACCCAAATGCCCTAGACCAAACAAGTCAATGAACGGTCCCCAACAGGAGGGTGACTCTACCCAAATGCCCTAGACCAAACAAGTCAATGAACGGCCCCCAACAGGAGGGTGACTCTACCCAAATGCTCTAGACCAAACAAGTCAATGAACGGTCCCCAGCAGGAGGGTGACTCTACCCAAATGCCCTAGACCAAACAAGTCAATGAACGGTCCCCAACAGGAGGGTGACTCTACCCAAATGCCCTAGACCAAACAAGTCAATGAACGGCCCCCAACAGGAGGGTGACTCTACCCAAATGCTCTAGACCAAACAAGTCAATGATCGTTCCCCAACAGGAGGGTGACTCTGCCCAAAATACAGAAAAGTCCCCAGTAAGTAATGATCCCCAGTAAGAGGATGCCAAATGCCTAAGACTGGACAAATCAATGACAAATCGTAATGGAGGGTCACCCTGCCTAACTGCCAAAGACCAAACCAGTTCTCCTCACAAGTGCTGACCTGAAACATGTTTAAATTTGGTTTCCGACATTCAGGCGACTTTCACTACTACTATGTTGACTAGCCATGTGTCGCTGAACAAACTCCACTCAACTTGGGAGGTACAGCTGTTCAATACTTCTGCTGCACCATGAATGCGAAGAGCTCACCCATGTAAACAATGTCCACGAGCTGACATGACATATATGTCCACACTGGAGAAGACGTGTCTCTTCTTTCATCTTTTCATGAGTCTGGGCACACTATCGATAAGTGATGAGATGAACAAAGTAGTAAAAATCTAGCATTTTTGCACTGATAGAGTCTGACCCGATTCATTTATTAAGGCTGGCTAAGTAAGTACTACAAAACCTCTTCATTATTACCTTAAAGTAAGTCATCACTTGTTTCTCCTTTTGTTCTTAAATTAGGGAAAAAATCTCAGTGGTCATTCAACTGGATATAAAATGACCTACATTTGCCAGGGTATGGGGAAAAAAAAAAAATTCTCAGTGTTCAATTTGAAAAATCCCTCACCACAGTGTACACCTGGAATAAAATATATTGCAAAAAATTTAAAGGTAGGCCACAAATCTATAACAACATTACTTTCTGTTTTGCCAGAATTTTGTAAACTGCATGTTGCTGTTGTATGCATCTGCCATCTACTTTGTTATTCAAATGTGATTCAAAATGTATTTTTAGGACTGAATCAGCAGAAAGAAATGAAATATGATTTATTTTTTTTGAAGGGCACATCTCACGAAAAGGTTGAAGACAGTTATATAATGCGTTGTTTTGTTCATAAATAAATCTAACCTTATGATCTGATTCAGCAGCTTCTATTCTCAATTTTTCAGATGTTCTGGGGGAAAAAAAATATATAATACGAGATATCGGACGGAACTTGCGGTGTCGTCAAAAACGCGAGTAGTGCAAGTGTATTTTGCAATAACATCGACTTAAAATAAATGAGCACAGCACCAAAAAAAAAAAAATCGATGAGAATTGTGCATATTTCAATAAATAATAATAAAAAAATCTGCTCTTCAAAAACTCCCATGCCGTCCGGTCGTGTTTGCAAGCGTCTTGCAGTCATGCTACGTTGAGTAACGCGAGGAAGACGAGTGAGGAAGACGAGTGAGGAAGGGCTGCTCCTCTGAGTCTTGAGACACGCTCAAATACCTGCATATGATGCCTCCTATTGAAGCAGCTTCCTAATAATTGAAAAATTGAAAATAAACTATTGAGATCAGAATTTCAATTTTTATTTGTAGGTATTTTTAAGATGCAGATGAAAATATTTTTTGTTAACATTGAATAAGCTAGCTTTGCTATAATTTAGAAGTTTGGTTGGTTAGATAAACAGTATAGGTACTGTATTATTTCATATCCCTCGCATTCATTTTCTATCATACATAGTGGCTACAGCTCAAACGTATGTTAAATGCACTGTATCTTGTATTCATGTCATAATAACATTTTTGGGTCCAAAACATGCCGCTGTTAATATCGGGCTGGAAAGCAAAGTTTTCTCTGCGTAGTGCGGATGATGTGACTGATCATCTGAGTCGTTGTGTTTGGTCTGTATAGTTCATTTTGGGTTTTGTCTGATGTCCCTATTTTAGAACCAGAGTGGCGCTTCTCGGTGTTCTGCTCTCTGAAATGTGTCGACTTCCATGATTTGTAAGTCCCTCTCTATTCCATCCTCTAGTATCCTCAGGTCGTGAAGATCTGTTTGCCAGCCCAGAGCGACTGGATATTCTGCTTTTACTTTTCAGACTATATACAGGTTTTTGGACGGGTGATGTATCCCGAGAGGAGTAAGAAACGACTCCGACGTTAATGACATTAACGTTTTTAAAATGAAATGACGGCAACAGTCCAAGAAACTCAATATAGCGTGGACTCATTGTGCAGAGAGTAAACAGAGATTTTCTGGCTCGTGTCTATAAATTTCTCAATCATTTATCCGATATAGGCAGGGAACAGCACAGGGTGATAATTATTGCCATGTTTCTGCTGGTTGTTTACTGAAGCAATTCAACAATTCTGCCCTGGTCGAAGTTACAATGACAAGGTGACCTTGGGCATCTGAACCAATAGGTTTTTCCGTTTAGATCCCGTCTCACCGCGCAACATTTTACAAAATGATCTAACACTGCTTGATAACTTTTTCATCTGTTTGCTCACGTATTTACTCTGAAACTATGGTAAAGATGCTAAATATACACAAATTATGCTAATATAATTGGTATAATTCTTAAACATTAATGGTAGTTAAAAGAAGGTGATGTTATACGAATCACAGTTGCTGGTGAAGAATTTTATCTTATTACACGTGTCAAAAAAAAAACAAAACTACCCTTATGCTGAGTTAGGCTAAATAAACACTAGATAATGAAAATAATACATGAAGATAAATTCTACTTAAAAACACTTTGTCTTATATGATGCAAACCCTTCTACATGATGGTAATATGGTATGGTGGAATTAATCTGAATTTCTCATCTGTTTCCATGGAAATAAAATGTTGCTTTGTCCTCCACTGAAAACGTCTTATATGGGAGTAGGAATTCTCAGTCTCTTTATTGGTCTTATTGATTGGCCTCGTATTAAATTTAAAGGGAACAACAGTGGCGTATGTGAAAAGAGAACCATTTTCTGTAGTACTTCATGGAATCCATTGACTGACCTGCTATGCCTTTAACGTCAAAGCTGTCATGAATTACAAGTCATTTTGCTTACATTTTGTTTGGACGTGGAAGCCTAAAATCTACGAAGCTCCTCAGTTAGAAGGCAGATATTGTCATGTCGTGACAAAGCGGGGAGTCATCATCGGCTGATAAAGATGGAGACTCTGCCCGCTACTGTGAAAGCCAGCACCACTGCATGTGGGTGACTGTAAATGAGCAGGGTTTGGACCTGTACCCTGTCTGCTGGTACCTGGAGCTAAAGGGTTTACAGGCCATTAAACGTAACGCTGCAGGACACCATCCTAATGGGTGATGGATGGCCTGGCTGTATCCATTTCAGTTAACGTCATTCAGTTTATAATCAATCCACTGAATAAACCCAGAACATGCATCACCTTTGAGACATTTTGTGTATATGTTTTTAAAAATTTTATATGTTACCTAGGCAATGAGGAGAACTGTGGTCAACTGGGAAAAAATCAATTTGCCTTCCTTTGCCTTTCGACTATAATTCATTATATTTGGAGTGACTTATGGGTTCAAATTCAGAATATTTATAATTAAATCAAAGCTTGCACGCTGTCTCCCTTCTGTGTCTGCAGTCCTGTGAAATCACAGGAACAAGGGACTCTTGAGGATGCCGTGCAGTGAATGCGCCCAAATCATATATTATGTTTCAGCGAATAATAACCATCGCAGCTAGATAGGTAATGTACCAGTGATTGATGTGGGCATTGTGATAAACAGAAAATTCTATTAAAGATGGCCGGTGTGTGTGCAGAATATCTTAAGCGTGCACACTGCACAATTTTGTTGCATATCCGGATTATGTGTACCGAGTAACCATCAAGAACAATCAATGGGATTACCTTGGCTACCTTTCCAGCTATAGCAGTCGGCATGGTCTGAGTCACGGAAACACAGTCGTGTACATCCTGGTGTGTGCTTTAAATCGCACCGTGCTTTCTCGGCTTCAGCGGCCTTCTGTGTCTTAAACTGGTGGACAGCTCCTTTGAGCCCCCCGGCATCCCTCAGAGTGAGCCGTGAGCTGGAGACGCGACTGAAAGCCGTGTTGCGGTGGAAGCCGCGTGGGCGGCGGGATCGGTGAAGGGCTACGGTGTTCGCTCCTGACACGTATACAAATAGCTATCATTTCAACGAGAAAAAAAATAAATAAAAAAATGCAGACCCGCTGTCCGGTATACGGTGCGTAAAGACGTTGCCCAAATGTTGTCATTGCAGTTCTGAATTTCGTGATTGATCAGATGAAAATGAAGACATTTTACGATTCCCAAGAGAGTGTAAGTGTCATGCAGCCTGACACGGCCCGTTACAGTAGCAGGTTGTAATTCACCTTTCATGACTTGCTGAAGATGCATAGAGCCTATAGTTGCTTCACATTCTCGATGTTGACGCCTTCCATTTTGAGACGTGCTGCGTAGACCTTATCTGTTATTAATTTTCAGTAAACATTTCCAACACTTCCAACACCAGAGCACACTTCCTCAGACACGCACCTGCACAGTGGGAGGCCACAACAATAAGGCGATCACTGCTTTCCTGAGGGTGTCAGCTCCTGCAATTTGCCTTTGCACCACACGAGTATGTCAAGATCATCCCCGTCTTAAGAGCCACTAAGTTAAGCTTGTGGAGAGAAGTGAACAAACTGTACTAAAAGGTGACCCAAGAAAATGGTTGATATTTTTAACACGTGAAGGTACTCGCTCTCAGAAATGGCCATTGACGCATTTTTCTTTTTCCTATCCACGTCAGTTTGGCTTGACGTGCGGTGTTAAAACATTGTGGTACCATAATAGACTGCAGAGTGTAGTGAGAATTTGAATAGTAGATATACAGCTATGTGGTGAATTGTAAAAAAAAAAAAAAAAGTCTATTTACAGCCGCAGCGTGTGTATAGTGTTTCCGTGACTGTCTGCCTCTGTATTTACATTCTTGATGTCACCAGGCTGGCTTGTAGCAGACAGCTGTGGGGGATTTCAGCTCAGACAGTGAGTCGTGTGTGTGTGTGTGTGTGTGTTTGTGTGCCTCTGTGTCGAAATTTCCGTGCCTTATCCTTCCGCCAGAGCCTTCTGTGAGACACACATTTGTCCACGCCTGTGACCGACAGTCATAACATGAGAAGTCATTAACTATCTAAACCATATTTATGTCAGTGTGAGACCCTGACATCTGCTTCTGTGTGAAGGAAACATCTGTTAGGTTCAGGTGGAGCACCTTGAGTTGGGTTTGTGGCAGTCGCACTTGACTGTGGATGGTCACACAATGCTACTGCAGCTACACGCTGGTCAATTATAGTTTCTTGGCTAGTTAACTGCAGACATTCGATTAAAAACAAACTGAAATACATATATCTAGCATGTGGTATACATTAGTCAAGCATTACCCTGTTCATTTGTGCAGTTAATTAAAATCAGACCATTTGTAGTCTGTAGTAAAGTAAAACAGTTCAATCTGACTCCCGTAAAAATGGCTGAATAACAGTACCTGCCATATAAATATAAATGAAAAAGTTTTAACTGTTTAGGTATAAACCACCTCTGGTATAGTAAACGTAGCTGAATAAATCCTCCCTAAGGTTTTTACTAGAAAGAACAATTGTTTTGGAATGAACTAGCTAAATTAAACGGGTCACATTTTAAAGACAACTCCAACATTAGGCTGAGAGTAGTCTTTATGAATAACAAGGTGACCTTAAACAGACCAGGTCATTTGGTTCAGCCGTGGTATTCTAACTGCTGAACGGATCGCGCTAACGTGTTAGGGCCACATTAAAGAAGACCCCCGTACATACGCTGATGAATCCCCATGTAAAAAAGATTGTAGACTAGATCGCTGCAAGATGCTCGCTTTGGTTGATACAAAACCGCATATACCAGGCTTGACCGTGAAACCAGAGTAATGATTTGCATTACATTGAAGAGTGACACAGAAAACGACTGAATTTCGACAAAGCTGCTTTTCTCTTTGTAGAGTCTTGGGTGAATATGCCTTTTACTGCGTGAGGTATATCGTACGGCATCTGACAGCATAAACGAGTCTTCCATCCCGTATTACAATAGGGTGAACTCGATTAATTTGGGACAATTTCTATAACGTTAACTTACAGTGCAATTTATTGTTCCAGAATACCCGAATCCAGCTTACAGTTATTTCCCCCGTCAACATGAGCCATGCTAAACATGGAGGGAATGGCAGAAAAATGGTTAGCATGACCTCGTTGTGTCATAGCCGACTACGCGGTAGTGACTTTAACGGGATTCCCAGTATAAGCACCTTCTCTGCACATACAGTATGTTCTAAGTTACCTTTTGAAGGCATTCATTCCCATATACGTATTGCACTAGCAGATCATCGCCACATAAAATCTAAAAATTATGACAAATGCAGGTACATTTACGTCATACATGCAAATAATCCAGTTTTGCGTATAGCTTCTGCTAGTTCAGTTGGAGGAATGGCAGCAAACTGACACCAAACATAGGCACTGCTGCGCAGATAACACAGATATCTAGGGATAAATCTTCATTAAACCTACGTACTGATAACTGAAAAATCATAAAATTGAAGAAAAGTTCAGCTTTTCACGCTCATGTGTGCCATATTTAGCGTTTTAAACATTTTTCTTGTGTTGTTATTTTTCCAGCATGTATTCCTTTTGAGTGGCGTGTAGCATGTCTGCATCATGCTAACGTTGATCTTTGCGTTTGTATGTTTCCATTAACTTTAGCATCAGCCTGGGATATCGTGAGCCAGGACTGACTTGGCTGACGAAAATGGAGGCAAACAGAATGTTACTTGTGACTGTTGCTTTAAGCAAATAATATTTGGCTGGATTTCAAATCACACAAAGAAACATGAGGCAACATTTCTTATATACTCTCACCTTTAACCTAATTCACTTTGTAACTCAATCTCAGCGAAACAGTGGTTGAGGAACCTTGCTACATGGCTGTCGTTAAGTCCTACAGACTGAAATTGAGTTTCATATTGCGTTGTCATGTATCATACTGTGTTTGGTTGGATATAGTGCCTTGAACTGCATGGTATTGTCCTGATATCTCAGTACAGTGCAGCTTCTGGAGGTGTTGCTGATGATTCACATCCTTATGGCTTCCAACGGTTTAAACAAACACGTTGGCATTCCCGCGTTTCTCCGGGCAACTGACTGCTCTCTATAAGCGAACAGCAGAATGACTGGCCAACGCGTCGTACAGCAGAGACTGAAAAAGCAGGAACGTGTGACTATCGTTACTCTTCTAGATTAGTCATGTTGTCTTGTGTAAAAATAAATAGCAGGTTTAACATTTCAGGGAAGGCTGCTTTGTAGTTCTGTGGTAATTCACATGTAGCCGCAGTCACTACACAAGATCGAATCTGATCTGGTGGGCAACATAAAGTCTTTTGAGATCCTTAGAAGTCATAAAATGTTGTGTTGACCACATCATACCTAGTAATGCCTGAAAACTCCATGGCTCACGCATGATGTACTTGGGAGACGGCTACCTACTCACCATGTTGACTTCTGAGATGGAGTCGATGCTGGCGATGTTGATGCTCATTCCAACAATGACTGGAGGACCTGGAGAACGACAGGCAGAGTGGTGGCATCGTCAGTTCCCACACTTCTCTCCTGTCCTGTATTTTCCAGCAGCACAGGCTGACAGAAACCTTGCTTGTCTAGGTGAGACGGATAGAGTTTTAATGACCACGACGATGAATTATGGATCAAATAAACTGGATGCACAAACATGATTACACACCCTGAAAGCATTTCACTGTCTCTTGTTAAGCAAGGACCCAAAATTATACAGGAGCGGTTTCTCCAGTACTTTGGCAGAAGCAACAGGAATCTGTCTAGTGGCAAGATTCACCATGATGCGTCTCTTAGCTGCCAGGCCGGCTTACAAGATCAGACCATGGAATCAACTTCTTGAAGAGTGAGTGTCTGCTAATCACCAAAGCACATTAACCTCTCCCTCTCTTTCAAGACTCACTCCAGCTCTGTTCTTCTCACCAGTGGACAGCTGTGGAAAGAGCTTCCGCCCAGCCCATTTGTGGGCTTGTGGCTCCGCCCTTTCTGCTGACCAATGGCATTGGCTTGTTACTGGTCATTGGATGAACGTTAACAAGTACAATAAATCAAATAACGTACTATTTCAGATACAACAGCTAAACGGATCACCAAAGACAATGAACACACTGTATTCTGTGGATAGTCATAGTTATACATCATGAAAGTTGAAAAAGTCTAAAAACTATTTAAAATATATTTCTTTCAAGCACTTGATGATTTAATAGTTGAATCTGGTATTTGGAGTTCTTTGGACTTAGTTACCCTTATCCAGATCGCTACCCCAGGGAGGTCCGGCAGTCAATAAATTCAAGGACATCACAGTAAATTGGTAAAGGCCTTTGCTCCCATTAGAGCGAGCAGTCGTACAATGAAACACGTCATACAAAAGGCGTGGTATGTTTATATGTAAAAATTAAATGTATTTTATTTAAGCGGGACATATTAATAAGCCGAACATCAGTTATGGTCAGTGTGATGGGCATAGTAATGGTTAAAATTACCATGATAGGAAAAGAGATTTCTGAAACATAAGAAATGAAAGCATTGGAGTAAGAGTGTTAGTATCCCACCGGTAGCGGCTTGAAGATGTCTGGGTTTACACAGACGCACCAAATATCTGCATTTCCTCCCATGGTAATAGTGAAGTAGATTCTTGAGTCTGTTTCTGCACTCTGAAATATAGGAACGAGAACTACGACCGTCTTACTGACTTTTGATTAGGTGCCGACCTGGATGAATCCGAAAGTGGTGCTTCTGCGGGGAGCCTCATGAGGGACCATCTCAGTCACCGTTGTCTTTTTGAGAGATCCTCAAATCATTACTATCTGTGGAGACCCTGGCGTCTCTGTGTATCTTAAAGAGGTGACAAATTTGGTGGTTCGCTTTCGCTCAAACATTCATTGGGGATCATATATCTTCACTACCTAGCAGGTGTATAATGCATGGGAGGAAATGATTTCTCAATTCAGATGCAGACCCATTCACATCTAGTTTTCATTTGCGACTGAAATACTGAACATGTGAAAGGAAACCTTGGTACCGAGCGATTTGTATATTTGGATAATGTGCCCCTTTATTTATTGCTAGAGTACCCTTCCATGGGAACCTTCTAAGACTAAGAATCAATTGTAACTCTTCCTTTAATCCACTGTAATGTGTCAAAGAATCTTTATTAGGTTTTTTTTTTTTGAGGTCAGATGACCAAAGCTCTATATGCTTCCCTGGTCTAACTAAGGGACTGTGCAACTCATGCATGCCTTCCTTTAATTTTGATTTTTATACCATTGCCGATACATTCAGGCACTCATTTTTTGCTTGGTTGTACCCTCAAAGTTATGTGATGAAGAAGCATCAATATAAACATTCAGATATTCCTCAGCCAATGCTGTAGTTCATATAAAATATTCTGCTGTTTGGCAAAACGCTGAAATGGACTTGAAAGAGTTGCCAAACACGTTGATTTAAAAGGATCAGTCTTCAAATTTCTGATCAAATGGTCACGAGTGTTTTTCTGAGAAAATCAGATCAATGGAAGTTGATAAATCACATCATACTGATGTTTCTGTTCAGACTCTTGTTAGGAGCAGTTCTCTGATAGGTAAGGAACACACAACCATCTGGCTGGGAAATACTAGTTTGCTTTATGTGCAGTTAATGAGTTGTTTTTCAGCAAACAGCCTACAGACTCGTAATGATCGGACGAGGAACAAAGAAAGCGTTAGTGAGTACGTGACTGACTCGCAGAAATTACCCAGAAGGTTCACCTGTTTCTTAAACGAGGGACACGAGTACTGAGTCTAGCTGATCCTCGCTCAGCATGTACCTGCGGGAACACTGTGGCAAATGTGACACGTTCATTGCTGATTGTAGAGGTCACACCATCAATTAGCCTATTGCGAAACGAGGCATATTTGATGTGTTGGCGAATGGCTTTAATTTACACAGGAAGCATCGGACTTTGAACCTCCTTGTTACATGCACATTAACACTGTTTAATGCCAGCCTTATGGAACTCTGTGGCTTCCAGTCTGTTGCATGTCGTTGGTACTCACACGCTGAGAGTTCGATGACCCATTTGCACATCCCAGTACCGTCCAGTTCACCAGAAACAATGTCTTCCAAGCTGATGTGCTGAGCAGCAATTACAGTAACTGAGAGTCTGCATTAATGCGGACACCAATACTTCTAGATGAACATCTTAATAAACAACCAGTGTTCCTAGCTCTGGCTAGTTGAGAGAACAATGCAGATTGCATCCTCCATCGAACTTGCTCCATCAGGCTAATTTTGCTCCAGCTTCAAGACTGATTTGCGTCAGCCGGGTCCTCCGTGGGGCTTCCGAACGACTCGTTCACCAGTAAACAAGGTTTTCCCGGTCGCATAAATATTTCAAAGGTGCATTTATAACATGCCAGAAGTTTTTGTCACAATGAAACTGAAGGCTGGAAAAAAGATCCCTCCACCCGACAACGTCACAAGTTTGAAGGAGATGTCAGGAAGGTCAACAAGGGTTACCTGAGGGCTGCCCTTTGAAACGAAGGCAATGTGGTGTATTCTGGGAGGAAGTACTGCTATTGGAAGAGAGTGCATGCTTATTTGTCACTCTAAATTGTGTTTCAGCTACAAAAATCTGATTGGACAGTCTGACTCTTCTCTCTGTGTGCATAAATCACCCCGCCTTCTGCTGGAACCGCCTGCTGATGTCTTCCTGTCCACCCTATCCTGATAATTAACCACTCCCCTCCTGCCATTATTCTAAAATGTTAACCTCACATTGCTCATTCTCCTTTCTCCACACCATTGGTAATCACCCGGCCAGCCCAATCCCACAACACCACCCCCTTCTGCCGTGTCAACATGACCACCCACCTCTTCTTCCCTCTAAAATGCCTGGCAGCATTGTCATATTCCCCGACCCAAAAAGAGCTTGCTCCAAAATAAAAACGTCCCTTGCATCAAAGTGCATTACTATTGGTAAACATGAAGTCTTTATCTCCCTTTCTTTCTCTGTCAATAAAAGGGATGGCTTTTCTTCTCCAGTGGGGCTAACGCAATGCGCTACTCCAACAATAAGAAAGTTAACTGCTGTAACCGCAGACTGAAATCCTCTGCTTACGATGCAGGTTCTGTGAGGTCGGCTCTCGCAGTTTCATTTGGCCGTTTTTATATTAATTTTAACATTGTAAGAAAAAAATGTCTTCTCCAGTGGGCTTGCAAAAACAAAAGAAATTGTTTGTTAAATGGGATTATGGTCCTTGCTGATTAATATTCCAGAAAAACAGTCAAAGCAAAAGTACGACACCCCCCCCCATCCCCTGTCCCCCTTCCCATGTGTAATTATTACATTATAATGTCAGAATTTTCCGGTGCTTTTGCTGTAAGCCATCTTTAAGCTATTGAGATCTGCCACCTCACATAGCTTCTTGGATACAGGGCCTAAGTCCCAATCTCCAGCCTCCAGGAGTTTCATCCACCTGAGCCAGAGACTTCAGTGGGTACGGGCGAGGTACGTCGAAAGGTGTCTCTGATAAAGCCGGCTGCTGTCCCAGGTCCTGGGCTGCGATCATGTGCTCAATGTGCTGATCTTTGATTGGCTGCCAGGCTCCTCTCTGATCTCAGCAGATTTCCTCAGCAAGGCGCACAGGGCCTCTGAAAGGAGATAGAGATACCCTGGCCTTGTTACGGCATTAATTCGCCTCTGAGTTTTAAACGGTGGAAACGTTCCTAATCCCGGCCTATCCGCTATTTATTTTGAAGGATTTCACGCCGGCTGTGAGCATAGTGGTAAAATGAGGCGTGCGCTGGTCTGATTGCGTTAGCGACTCTACAGCCGCCGACCCAGTCTGGCAGATTCACCTAAATGCAGCACGACTGCACGGTTTTTATTAATGCTTCTGAAGAGCTGCGGGAAGCGTGTCGGAAAGGTAGACAAAAGCTAGGGAGAGCCGGCGCACTCAGCAATTAACGATGTTCGCTTGTGCTCTGCAGTCTTTAGTAGGTTACCTTAATCCTCAGAAAACTGGGTTTTAACTAAATAAAGACCTTTTGGAGAATTTTCCTTACACTTACATCAGGGAGTATCATTCCTGAATTTCCCTGTTATCATGACAATAGCACTTCTCCATTAAAAACATTTCAAATTCACAAACGTGGACAACATTACCATGTGCGCATCAAGCTTACCTTAACGCTATTTAAATGAAGCACTTCCAGTTTATTATAGCCGATGGCATGAAACAATTTTTCCCCGTTTTGTCAGGAACTTGACCAGTGCAAAAGGTTCTGAAAGCTACTGTAATCACACTTCCCATTGGGCAGGTTACTGAAGGTGACTGTATTCACAGCGACGAATGGGCAGACTATTCAAAGTAACAGTAATCACACTGGCCAATGGGGAGCTTACTGAAGGCTACAGTAGCATCAGTGACCAATGGACAGGCTACTGAAGGTCACTGTAGTCGCACTAAAACCAGCCACTAGATTCCCAATATTCTTGTAATGAAATGTTAAAAGGAGTCTTGTTATTGGTTCATGGGGTGCGTTATAAAAAGTACAGTTAGTTGAATGAGTCGACACTGCGATTTTTGGCCTGGCAGGTGCTTGATGCACACTATGCTACTTTTAGAAAACATATTTGCATGTAAATAATTCTTGTTATTTACAGTATTTGAAAATGGGAGTCACATTTGAAAACACAGCTTTGTCAATAATTGAAGTTGTAGACGAGAGTTGCAGCTCAGTGCCTGTGCATGAAGCGGCAAGTTTAACGTTTAAGCCCCAGTGGCACAGGAGTAGTCTTGAAAGAAGGCCTGGTGTAGAAGAGCACTGTCATGTAATGAAGCTACGAGGATACACACCTCTGTTAATGGTGTCATTTAATGACTGCTTCTCCGTCCGGCAACTTCTAGTGCATGACGGTTTTACGCGGAATTAGTTACCCTCGACGTAAGTCTCTAGCTCACCAAAATATTCACACAAAACATTCTCAATTGAGCGGTATCGTTTTTTGTCTAACTGCAGGAATGCCTGTAATGATAAGCACAATGCAATATTTATTATTTCAATGCAGTGACAACTTCAGTATTTTTTAGCTATTCATGAGTTTATGCATTTAGCAGGTACTGCATTTTCTTACATTTGTTGAAATAATCAAATAAGCAAGATTTATTATCGCATGCAGACCTGGTAGAGTGTTACACCATACCAGGTATCCTCTGTCTGATACACATGGTATTAAACCAGATTATATAACACAAATCTGTCTGAAATATATCCTTCAGTGCCCTGCGATCTGTGGGATAGCATCTGGACTCATTGCAACCCCACACTGAAAAAGGGGTTATAGGAAACATCAAAGTGGGGAATAGAATGACTCTACAATGGATTAGGATTTTGTTCGGGCTTTAGTCCTGCCTTGTGTCCTCTGTAGAGTAGGCTAACAGACATGACTTGGCTCAGGATAAGTGTTTAGAAGATGGATGGTTACATATATCTCTGTAACGTTTTAGTGCGTACTCAAATAACCCATTTGACTTAATACAATTTCTGGTCTGAGATTTATTACATCAGCATTTTAGTCACTACTAAGAACTTAGTGGGAACCAAAAGCACCATATAACGTGGGCTACCAGGTCCAGCATAAGCCACTACTAACTTAAAGAGGTTTTCAAGGATGAAGAGTATCTCCAACAATGGGAAGATTGGCTGAACCCATGAACCGTCACGTTACATCATGATGCAGCAGATAAAATAATAAGGCCTATCCTGGGTCATGAGTGTAAATGTTATTGCTGATGGTCACTTAGAGAGGCAGTTTACACAGCTAATGGATTCTGATCTGCTAGCAAAAATTTGCGTTCGCATCAATAGTTGTAGTGAGGGCATCTAATAGCTTGGATAACGTCAATATGTAAAATGATAATTACATCTCTACTATAGTTCTGGGTGATTGAAAAATGGTCCATAAATGCATGTTGCCACTAGATTCCAATGTCGGAATCCCATGCCATAAACCAATGGGCGTTTTCTCTCATTCTCCAAGTGCTCAGTGGCATTCACTGCCACCCTCACTACTGCACTAGTGAGCAATAGCTGACTAGCAAAAAACAGCATGTGATTGGGCAAAGCTTAAGCAAGGTCAACAGTGTTGACAAAGACTTGGACTGCCTACAAGAGCAGTGACACGATGGAGGTATGACCCGCTACGGTGTATCCTTGTGCTTCGTGCTAAAGATGAAAAGCTTCAGGCTTCCCATCGTCCTGCTTTGGACAGGAAGATGGATGGAATAATGGAACGATGTGGTTACAACCTTGCTGACATTCCTCACCTCTGCTCTTTGGTGGCGAGGTTGGGCATTGAAAAAACCACACCTGAAAAGATAAAGAAAAACCTCTACAGGTTATTTACTAGCTATTCTTATTTTGGGCTCCTCTGAGCAGGTTCATTGCCCTGCACTCATTTGTACGTTCGGCAGACAGATGGACCTATCATCTGTGTACATATTTAAATGACAAATGTAAGGCAGGAGGCCTCTCTGGAGGTGCAGACTCAATTCGGATCCCACCCTCGTCCTCCCTCAGTGCCACTGTGTAACTAAACAAAGGCGGGAAAACAAACACATGGCCGTCGGACTTTCTCGGGAAAAATAAAGAAGCTGGCCAGGTGTGCTGTTCCAGCTGAACTTCTGCCATCGACCACCTTGACTTCTCCATCAATCTCCTAACCTTTGACAGTCCTGGCCGGTGTGGCACTATTTACTGTCCACCTTTGACAGTCTTGCAGACGTAATAAGGACATGCGTCTGCCTTCTCCGCGGCTGTAATGAAGACTGGAAAGCGTAAGCTCTAATTATGGGATGGCAGCCAGCAGTCGATCCAAAGATGGGAAGCGTCGTTATAAAAAGACGGGCAGCGCTGCCCTCACAGGCTCCCCGCTGAATCCGAGTCCACACATCCAGGAACATACGACGAATGCTTCCAAGCATCACGGCCTGTTCTTGGTGACGGCCTACCTTTCAGAGTGAAACTGCTCAGGCTCTGGCACAGTGCATCCAAAATATTTATGTATTTCTCTTCCTGACATTTATAGTTATTAACACATTGTTGACATTTAAAAATCTGTTGCTGGAAGCTATGAGTCAGATTTAGCAGTTTGTTCATTATGCATTAATTGTAATTGGAAACATCTTTGCCTATAAGGCTGCTGCTCACAGGAATGCAATAATAATAATAATAATAATAATAATAATAACTGCAGCATCATCAGTGGAGGACGTCATATCTGTTAAATTCTGAATCTCAGCCACTAAACAATGTGTATTCAAATTATATTTAAATTATGATGAATTTCATGAAATATAATGAATTTTAGTTTTAGAATTTATAGTTTTCTTACTCAATGGTGATAGACATTAATTGTATATATATATTAATATATAGATAAATACAGTGTGTACAGCAATATTTTAAATCGAAATTTGCCAATAGATGAAGGAAGTAACATTCGTTTAATTTGTGCTGAATTTCAAGAAAGTGACTATTTTCAGCTTTCTGTTGTCCACAAGGAGAAGGCAGACTCTTCTAAAGAGCAAAACGTTTAATTAGCATAGCTGTGGCCAGTGAAACGAATCTCAGTCGCTTATAGTCCTTGATGAATGAAAAGAGGTCGTTATTCCAGAGTCAGTAGTTACAAGTTCGATAGTTAATGTCTGGGGCATATAAAGAGGAGGGAAAAATCAATGAAACACGTTTGGAAGGAACAAAAAAAAACAGATGAATTTCAAAATTGAGAAGTAAGATGACGCATAGCCTGTCCTGCCACTGAGATTAGGGAATAAATCAGTTAAGGTTATGGGCAAGTTTCACTTCCGGTAATCTTGAGCAAGATATTCAACTTAAATTACCCTGTAACATTGCTAGCTGTTTAAATGGACGCTGACATTAAACTGCTGGACCTTACTAGACAAAAATATACAACACTAACTTCATCGAATGAAAACACGAGGGGAACGACTAGGCCTAACTGTTTAATAACTCAGTGACCTCACTGACATCCAGCATGAGTCATACCAACCGACGTCTGAGCATCACTCTGACCATTGGCTGCCGCAGCCGTCAATATTTTGCCGTTGGAGATATTTCCTTCCTGTCTGTTTATCTGATGCAGTGAGCTTGCATGACCCGCCCCAGCACCACTCCAAAGAGATCCCTGAGACTCCTCGGGGATTCAGCAGCTGTGAGACTCCGGAGCAGGTGAAGGTGGGGGGGGGGGGACAGCCAGTGATCAGTAAACCCTGGAAAGTGCCCCATAGGCCAGAAGATCTTGCCTCGCCTTCCTCCATTATTGTGGTCCATGGTCCGCGGGGATCTACTCACATCTCATTCTGATCAGCGTTTCTGTTTAAAAGGTGCTGAAAACCACAGTAAAAGGTGATGTAAATGGGGGAAAGCAAGCCTGCTTTGTTAAGCAATTTTTCTCCTGCTCCCTCCTCTATAAATCACACGGCGCTCCATGCTTTATTGGGGGGGGTTGATCACTTCTGCACTCTGTGTGCATTCATTTTTAGGCTCTGACAACACGTTCTGTTTTGTGCTGAATGAGCTGCACTTTGCATCGAGCCATGCACCGTGATAAGAACTCCCGGATTATGTAACTTATCGTTGGTGAATGCACTGTAGAAACGGGAACAAATCTGGAAGGATTTACAGGAATTTATCAGTGACATGTACCTAGAAACCATTTACGAAGAATGTCATTTGTTGTGGTTTTTTCAATTCAGTTAGAAATTATACGTTAAATTACAATTTTGCTTGTTGGCTATCTTTCAGTATGCGCAGAATCTTTGTTTTTAGATGCCGAATGCTTTTGAGGGTACCTCACAGGGAACTTGCTTGGTGCATCTGATTGTAGTGTAAACATGACATTTTATATTGCATGCCTTGTCTCAACACGTTTTCATTACAGCCAGCAGTAAACTAGCGATAATTTGCTTAAACATGTGAGCCAAACATCGACTTTAATTTCTCTGCAGTAATTCAGCAGTTTCACCATTACATACCCTTATGGCTGAGCCATCAAGAAGAATAATATGGCAGCTGTGATTCGTTAAGCCTTAACGGGAAATGTGATATGGGAAACATGCAAAGGACATTCTGCAGGTGGCACGGACAGGTGGAGTTACATCTGCAACAGAAGTGAAGTGATCGTTGCCCTTTGACCTCTTAGGTCCTCAAGCATGATCAGGTGCACTTATGGATGAAAACATCAGATAATGACAGATACCTATCCATTCACTCCAATGGTCTCACTAGTTTGCCCAGTAACCAGAGAACTGTTCTTGCTTTCTCACTTAAAGACATGACTTTGTATGGACAAGGCGGTGGGTTAAAACGCTATGAGAAAACAGCAGATTACAGGGTGACCTTCTGATAGACTCCCCTGCCAAACTGGTCAGATTCTGTATGTAGTTCAGTTCAAACGTGATGGAGGAGTGAGGGTTAATTAGGACCTGCTGATGCAGCTTTGTTTCCTGCCTCTGCCCACCTTTGGTCTGACAGCCAACAAGCTATGATTGAGTTTACTAAAGCCCTAGCCTCAGGGGAATGATTGCTGTAATGACTGGACGTTACAAGTCTCCCAGTCATACTTGGCTAATGGTGTAATGCACATCTGGACCCAGGCAGTCGAAAGTATGCTCAGTGCCCAAAGGGCCATACCAGAAACTTCTGCAAGCTTACAAGCTCCGCCCATAACCATTGACCATCGTCAGTGTGCACAAGTTCAACCCCATGAACTTTAAATTACAGATGAGAGAAGGTCGGTTGGACCGGAGCGATGGATGGTTAGGCGACTGAAGGGGTGAGAAGCTTGAGCTAAGGCCCAGTGACCCTAGCTCTCGCGGGAATGAGCTGGGGAACCTGGACCTCACCAGCGCTGTGCTCGCAATGCCATTAAGTGACGACCACTAAATTTAATGTGCTGTCATGGGGGGTGGGTCTTGCTCATTTAGGCTCCTAGTCAACAGGCTCACTTATGTCTTCTGTGAAATTGTTAGACTAAATTCCTAAATTCCCCTTTGGCAGAGTAGGAGCTCTGCAGCACACGGGTGACTCTCAAGTCCTGTGGTGCTGTTTAAAGTAACGACAACTGTGGTTTCTCCTGCAACACCCAAAGGAGTTCCATAAGATGAAGAGAATCATTCAAAGTGTAATGTTAAACCACAAATTTCAAAATCTGATTTCTTTATGAGAATTAAAAGCTTAGTTCCGTCTTTGTTATAAGTAACTAAAAAATTGCTTGGGACAACACTCAACAGACAACAAAAATAAATCAAGTAAACAGGAGAGCCATCTTTTTACCTAATAGCTGAGACACTCTCGGATATTTCAATAACCTACTGGAATTTCGTCAATGTTCAGTTTATTTTTAAATTAATTTGAAATGTGGACATTGTATAGTTCATGCTGTAAGCATATTTTTATAGCTTAAGGTTGTTGTAAAACTGAATTGTTTTGAATTTTGAAAAAGTTATACAAAATAAAGCTTTCATTACCGTACAGTTTATATCTTGTCCTCAGAACAGAGCCTTGCAATGAGTGGACAGTCACATTTAAAGCTGTCACGTTAAATGAAGTTGTTTATGCAATTGAGACTATTTTATTCAACAGAAAAATGACTGATTTTGCTCAATATGGAGAAAGTGGAACATTACACTTCTCCTTGACAAGGTTTTGGTGTTTTATGGTTTTCTTTCATTCGTCTCGTAATTGGACATTGTGCTTTGTGGACTTTGAGGCCTTAAAAATGCTTCTCATTAAAAGAGGGGACTTATCCCCAGTTTTTCTGCCTTTCCTTTGTTGCTTCGTGACCCTTCCTACCCAGGGATCAGGTTGTTAAATAACATCTTTATGAGTCCTGCTACTCTGTGGCTGCGAAAGACTGCCATTAATCTGAGGTGTGGAGGCCATTTTGATACTGTACAAGGTGTGTGATGTAGGTGAGCACACACATTATCAACGTGAAGGCTATTTCCTTTAAAATTTTGGAAATGGCTTTATGCAGAAAACAGGATAACATGGATTTTAAACAACTTCACTCTCTACGGCTTAGTTTATTTGCTATACAATGGTATGGCAGAAGCTACAGTGAACCACGAGTAAATGCATCACCGTGACGAGACAATCTGACTGATTTGCACACAAAGAAATGTTGCTAATCGTAAAATGATCCCTTAAATTAAGGACAGTAATAAACAATACCGATTTAATGGCACTGGGAAATCTGGCTGCAAAATACTGCATTGAAATCACGTAAGTTGTCGTTTTTAAAAACTCATTTTCACACAGTTCATTTAGCGAAACTTTCAAAGCGGTGCCACTGGCGCCGAAGTTGTAGGAGATGCTAATAACACGGCAGAAGAAAACACTTAGCGAAACAATCCACAGCCCACAGGTCTTCATTAGCTTTCCTGCAGTCCGCTGAGGCCGCTTACAGCTTTGGCAAATGGCGAGCTGCTCGCACATAACGTAATTAGCAGCTTTCGGCGCATGGTTTCATTTTAACGGAATTTCCCCTGGCGACTTTCTCTGACCGTTGCCTTAATTATTTATCGCGGATCGACTGATACAGCTGTATCGGTGCCACGTTTTTGACATGGTGACTTTTATATAACGGGATCCCCTGTTTGGGTATGTAATACTGCTAAAGGGCAGTACTAAGGTACCATGGCAACAATGCAGAGTATAGCTAACGTTCAGTCTTCGGTGTGCGCACTCATACATGGGATTCAAAAAGAGATGGGCAGTGGGTTTCACTGTGTATGAGCGTTTGTCTGTACAGTACAATCTAGCTATAAGCATTCTGATTCTTACCAGTCTATTCAACTATTTCAAATGAAATTAATGTTTTTGATATTCAGTGACAGACACAATGTAGCCTCATGATGAGACTGCAGTGTTTGAAAGCATCATTCTGCGACAACAATTTTACCTTAGTTACCCGCTGCCTCTCTAGGTCCTGATCCAATAATGATCTCAAATTATGGCAAGTGTTATTTATCCGTTCGGAAAATAATAATGATGAATATTTGAAACATGTTGCTGGGGACCAATAAACATACAGAAATTGCTCATCGTCCACCTCAGATCTTGTAGCATTGATTAACTTGGAAGAACCGTAATGTGGTGGGACTGGGATATCATTATACTTCCTCACATACTCATATTAAAACTTTTTAATATACGTGAATAATTCTGCCTTCAATTAGACGCAATTCTCCATACTGCAAATTACAACACGTGATGACATTCCCCACTTGTAGACAGGGAACACCAGATCGGCAGCACTTGTAACAGATTCCCTGCTAAAATGTGCTTGGCAGTAATCAAATTTCTAATATTTGGCTCTCGAGTATCGCACAGTACGAACGACTCTTGCGTTCAAACTTTTTGGCTTCCTTCCTCCATGTGCTTGTCAAATGCTGCCATTGGATACATGAAGCTGCCGTTGTGTACATTCCATCAGGAGTCCACAGGCTCAAAGACCCGTCTACGACATCGCCAGAGTTCAAAGTCATTGCTAGCTAAATATTACCGGATGTCTCCCGGGGACGGCTGCTGGACTGAAGCAACAGACTAGACAGGCAAAATATCAGGCCACAGGAAACAGCGATGAATCATGGCCTCGAGTGTGACACGTGTATCCAGGCAACTGCCTTTCTCTTCCATTTCGTTAATTAAACTTTCGGAGTGTTTTTTTTATGGCTGGGACGTGAACTGGATCCTCAACACAAGACAATTCAGAGTGCTGTTCACCCTGGAGCTGCCTATTGTGCCGAGTCCTGCTCTAAAACCATCTCATAAAATGAAGGTCCTTCAAAGATGACCTGCTTATTGGGGGTCGTAAACACTGTACATCTTTTATGGAAGGGAATTAATTCCGCCGCTGTAATAATGGGACGGGGGCTGATTTTGTCATTTGTCATTTATCGGTATTGGCGGGGGCATGTTATTAAACATCAAAAGCAAGCCATAGCTTGCCGTAGCATCCATATTTAATCTAATCTGGGGAAAAACTCCATGTTGCCAATGCTATTGTTGTTAGCTATCCATGTCATTTCTGTAAGATGCTGCAGTTTGTAATGTCAGAAATTAAACTGTAAGTAAAATGAAAAACAGAGCCATCAAACACAGCTCTATAATTATAAATAAAAGAAATGAAAAAATAAAATGGTTGAAAAGTTATTGCATCACTATTGGAAAGGGAGTCAATAAAAATTTGAGTCTTCTGCAATTAATTATTGAATCTAACAGCCCACAAATGTTGACAAAATGTAAATTTGGCATCCAAAATAACGAGGTGGCACAAAAAAGTCAAACAAATGGGAAACCACATCGGGTTATTGTAAGAAAAGGGAATCCAACATGGTTTCGATCCCCATGTGGTGGATTTTTGTAACTGCATGATATAATTTGTCAGCTTGGCACAGGTATGCATTAAACAGGGCCACAAAACATTTCAAACGACACCTTCGCAATGCATTTTGAATCTTAACTATCAGATTATGTGGCGTGACATTGATATATATTTTCCAGGAACAGAAAAAACAGTGAATTTTCATCACGTAAATATTAGGTATAATTTTCCAAAGAAAGGTTCATTCTGCTCCACAAGTTGTCCTTGATTCTAACGTCCTGTTGGCATCTTGGTGCCACTTGTCCTTGTACCTTAGGACTTACATTATGGCAAATTACATGACAACGCAATGAATAGGGAAGGAGTGTCAATCTGCTATTCACACTGTGACCTCGATCGTGTGACGGTGGCTGCAGAGAACCCATTAGCTACCAACCCCCCCCCCCCCGTTAACATGCATAATGATTAAAACCAAAAAAATAATAATCCCGTATAACCATGCCAGCTGACAAGCCGATCGGTCATCGGAACACCAAACAAAATGAGCTTATCCACTGCAAAAAAACAAAGTCCCCACTAGCAAAGATACGGCATACCCATCAAGCAGTCTGCAGTCTTTTTAAGGTGTTGACATCCTATCAAAACATCTCATTGGGGGGTTCTTGTATGTGCGGCATCGGTTTGGAACTTAACGCCAAGTGCACACAGTGCTTTTGATCCAGTTCGACGTCAGTATGTGTAGCTAACGTGCTACAACGCTGACATGATGTCGTTCAACTTAATGACATACGAATGAAAGCCCCAACTGTCTATGCAGACAGGTCTGATCATCTCATGTTGGCATAGTGGATGAAGAAGTTCTTGGAAAATGATTCTGGGGTAGCTGAATGAAGACAGGACTACAGTTGTAGTAAAGAAAATGTCATTCAAGTTGGATTGCTTAACAATAGCTGCTGCGTAAAGGGTTAAAATCGTTAGTCATGCAGCTGACAATGGATAAAAAGGTCCAACAAGCATGGAACTTTACCCATTAGTATATTCCTTGCTGTTAGTGTTGTGCTGTACCGACTGCTTTTACTGGTGCATCGTGGTATTAAGATTGCACTGCTTTCCCTGGTGTAATGGATTCTGTTGCCTGAGTTCTTTTCTTCTCCTGCCCCGTAGTGTGCTACATCCACAGGCTGCTTGTCAGAACGTTGAGCCAAAGCCAAAAGAACGTGGAAAGAACGCAAATGAAAGAAACAGGCAGCTCAACTAGCAAGGCTCCTCGGCCAACTGACAGCACCTTAGACGACACGTGTGCAGGGGGCCGGAAATCGCTCGCTTATGAGGAAGCTCCGCACTCCCCCCCCCCCCCCCCGCCCCCCCCCCCCCCCCCGCCCCCCCCGCCCACCCCGCCCGGCCCCCCAC
>JAACJT020000053.1:1884124-1897725 GCA_009936485.2 Gymnarchus niloticus
TCCGCATGTACAGGAACAGATATCGCGCAGGGAGTAGGGTGGGGAGAAGGGGAGACGCGGGCGGGCTCAGCCCCGGGAGCGCTGCCATGTGGGCTCGGGGGGGTGTCTTCATTGAGCATCACCCTTCTTAGAACAATTTAGATGGCAGCTTTAACCGTCCCCACAACCCGTACCCCACTACAGACGTTGCATTACCATCTGGTCCAGAAAGTGCCACAGAACCGGGCCTCTGCCAAATCCAAGTTCCTCTGCCGCACACATGCACCGCGTCCAACCCAGCTGTGAGCACTGGCACATTACTTTGCATGAAGATGTTGTCCTGGCGACCGGCTGTTGCCGGCACCTCGATGAATGGCGTCACTCTCCTGCCACTGTGGGACGCCTCACGCCCGCGCGCCGCCGCCGAGCTCAGGGGCCATACCAGATAAGATGGCGCGACCAGGTGGTGTGCCAGACGTCTCCCCGCAGCTCGCCCTCTGAGGACGGGAAGCCAGCGTGCCGCCCTTTCCTGGAGCCTGTGCATGCACACGGCTGCTCACTGGGCCCCGGGGGTCACCTGACCACCACTCCTGGCTCCTATTGGTTGCTGGGGTGGTGCGAGCTGAGCCCCCGGGATGATGGTATGCTGTGTTCCTTTTTCCCCCCACTCACATGTTGCATAAGACATGCGAGTTACTGGGTCAGCTTCACCCCTCAAATATAAATAGTAGCACATGCTAAATACACTTGTGTCTTCAAGCCCCTCTCTCTCCTCCCAATCTCTCTCTTTCTCTATCTCTTCTCCCCATCTCTCTCTCTCTCCCTCTCTCCTCCCAATCTCTCACTCTCCTCCCTATCTCTCTCTGTGTCTTTCCTCTCACCATTCTGCTCTCTTTCCCTCAGAGATCATCATTCTCAACCTTCATATTTCTCACGGACAGCACTGGCTGGGTGCTATCAGCATTTTGGCTATGATGGATCCATGTCTTTCTGAAATACGCAAGGAACTGTTTCCTGTTTTGCTCAGGTGTCAGCCTTTACAGAACAGGATGTCAGTTACCGTGGATCTTTGCCACGAACAGTGATGAATTTAGAATCAGTCATATTTTAACATGTTTTGACCAAACCTTGCTTTTCCTAGCTCCCATTTAGGAGCAAAATCCTTACCTTTATCTGTTATGACGCAGTTGAAAATATATTTTGTGAACTTCCCCAGGAAATGGTGGGAGCAGAATACCCTTCATGCTCATCTTCCATTTTAAATTGCTTTCCCACTCTTCATCATCACCATCATCATCCTCATCATTTTCTCAGATCTTATCCTAGCGATGGTCACAGTGTCCACCTTTTATTTGCAACATAAACCACATGAGCAGAGAGACACCTTAAGAGACGCTTAAAACAAGGATGAACGTTGTTTGTAAAATATTGTTGTAAAGTACGCGCTCATCGGAGGATGCTCTACTCTCTGTGGCGTGCAATCGTCCAGTGGTCTGTAGAAGGATAACTCAGACATTAAGTAAATATACGACATGTTTTGTATGTACTAAGTGTAGCCCTTTTAATAATCTCCCAGTGATGTTTCACCAAAGTGTATCCTTTCCATGGAAAGACCAGCATCTCAGTAGATCTGGCCTGGAAAGCAGTGGCAATCGTAAGCTTGTACTTAGAAAACAAAATCGTTTTTAGGTAACTCTATACTTAACAAAGGCCCTCATAATTTTGTCTCCTGAAGCTGTCAGAGGAATACAGCCTGGCCAGACCCACACATTTAATAAACCTATGTGTGTCTTCTCTTCGATTTAGAAAATGATTTGAGCTACCTTCTTATCTTTAGCGATTGCCATCTAATATGCAGACTAGATGTAAATTTAAGTTATTGATTTATTCATTATGCTCTGACAACTGTATTATATTGACTCAACTGGGTCCTTTGGTCAGTCAAATTTGCTCATTTGCTGATGAAATTGCTGTTAATACGTAAGGTTTAATTTAGTCATACAAAGACGGTGTTGGTCAGAGAGAGCTGAGAGAGATGTTCTGTGGTTCCCGCTATCTATCTATCTATCTATCTATCTATCTATCTATCTATCTATCTTAAAGGCACGGTACCATCTTCCTGCTCAATCAGAGGATCCACCTTTGGGAAGTTATATCACTCTGTCAAAAGGCCCAGTGAATGTTACAAAAATGATGATTCGCTGGAATGGCACATAATGGCTACCGTTACCATGTGACCTGGATGGACGGAGTTTCAGAGTCAGCGTGCCACCATGTATGAGTGAGAGATGATGGCGCCATTCCTAGGGCAGAGGTGGCTGGCGTTGGGATTGTGTCTTGGTAGTGTGAATCCTGCTGAAGTGGCAAGCATATGGCTTGAACGATTATTATTTTTATTGGCTGTTTCAGAGATTTTGTTATTGTTGCTGTGTCTGAAATGCACTCCACTCCATCACCTCCAGCATCCTTACTGTTATCAATAAGTGTGGAATTCATTATATCGCTCGAGCTCCTCTCGACTCGGAATGGGAAGAAAGGGTTGTGTTCGACCAGGACGGTGAAATGAAGAAGGGATACGGCAAATCGGCATGGCATCTGCGAGTCATTACACACTAGGTTACACTTTGTTTTTAAACTGTGCGAAGAATACTAAAAATAAGGCTATTAGCTGCAAGAACATGTGAGGGTTTAATGGCAATCCTTGACAGCTGAACGAGCAGGAGATGTCTTCACCTGTGAGAGGGGGAAAAAAGGAGGGGGCTCAATACCAGGCAAAACCAGGCAAAACCAGTCTTGCCGGTATGCTGATCTGTATGCTGCATGGGATTTCTGCGAGAAAACCCCGCAGGAAAGGGTTAATGAATTCTCCTCACAGATAGATATTACCATGGAAACAGCTGCGTGACTGCTCGCAGCCTGTATTCAGTACACACAGAGGAAAAAATATATAATATATATAAATATATATATATATAAAATAGCACTGGAAATATTTTAAAATTCTGAGAGCGGATGCTGCTTGGCGCACAGAACCACATTTAAGCTTCGGAAAGCTGTGACCACCAACACCAGCTCCTCCTCTTGTCTTCTTCCATCTTATTTTCCTCCATCTCATCTTCTTTTAGATGCTGAGCAGTGAGACTCGTCTCCACGGTGTGCGAGGGGATCGTGGCGCGGACGCGTGTTCGGAAAACGAATGGAGACGAGGGCAGACCCAGCCGGGCCGCTGGTGAATCCCGGTTCACTGTGGACTCCCTCTTAGACTCATGTGCTGTTACATCACATCGCCCGTAACCCTATAGATAGAGAGATGAGGAGGACCTGGACAGGAGCAGTGAGTGACGTTTAAAAGTGAGCCTCTTACCGTACTTCCTGCTAAGGGGCAGGCCCCGGAGAGAACGGGGAGGGAGACGCCATAGCGATGAGGAATGAATCGACGGGGTGGGGCTCGGTTTTTTGGAAATTCTTCAGCTCTTTAAAGGGAATGTGCCTCTGAGGGTCTCCCTGTGCTGCCTCAATGCCAACACGCACGCTTTCGTGAACGTCTGTGCATGTGAACGTGAGAAATCTTGCCACTGAGGGCTTCAGGTGAAAGGAGCGAGCAGGTAGCCTTTGAGTGGAGCCAGACACAAGAGGTTTTCGCTTCAAACCTTCGGGCCAAAGCGTTAGAGACGGGCATAACAATTTGAACGATATCCCATAAGCGAAAGCCAAATCAAGAGCTCCTTATGAATGTTTGACCTGCGCTGATCTCCCTAAGGGATCGTGACTTGCTACTATGCATTACCCACAGTAACGTCGTGTCCTCGCTCCTGTACCTAGCAAATGGTGTGTTAATCAAATTTATGGTGCTGTATATTCATATATAATGACACCTCAATGGCAGCAACCATGTGTATTTGAAATGTAGATATATATAGTTTGAGCGCAGAAGTGTGATGGGACAGGTCATCGTCGCAACGTGCGTCATGTTGATCGCTAACGTCTTACAGCAACGTGAAAGCATCTGGACATGTGTATTTTTAGCCTAATGGGATTGTTTGTTGCAATATTGATGCGTAAGCACCGTTTACAGACACAACAGCCACCAACCGAAGGCTAAGAAGAACTAGTAGCTGCCCTTAATGGATTTTGTCCCTCCGCACCCTGGCAACAGTTTGCTTCGTTGACCAATCCCCCTTGACCGCCATCTTTACTTGAAAAACAAACATCATTCAGCACACGAACAGCAAACGCAAGCTCATTGGAGAACATTACACGATAGCATGTAGGAGAGCAGGCCACTGAAAGTTGTGTTCCGTGTGTTCAGTTTCCTTTAGTGACATGCATGTAAAGATAGGTGGTACTGAAATATCGTATGTTCCTCTAACAATAACAATAAATACGAGTAAAGCTATAGTATAAATTACATGACCTAGAGGATTTTCCGTTACGTATTTTGGACGTATTCTTGATATTTCAAAATTTGACAGTCCTGCAGAACTGCGGGGTGTCTGTCCACCAAGTTCATTATATTTTATCTGTCTGCTGTGGTCATGACCCGAGACGTTTCTCAACACCCTAAGCGAACCACAGATGGCGAATGGCTTTTCATTTGGGGACTGTTAATCGCTCGCCGTTGTATTTAGCGTCGTGGCATCTCGGTTTGTGGAGCACTAATCAGATGGCACGGTGACGAAAGAGGCCGGTGGTGAGAAACACCAGGGGAGCTGGTGTCAGTATCCAGGACCTCATGAGGTGTCACATGGTAAGGAGCTAAACAATGACTGATCAACACCCAGACCGACGATATGGTCAAACTGGCGTGGCGAGAAGCCCCACAGGCTGACCTCTCGTCCCGCTTTGGCCTCAGACCTCATCGCATTCGGCTGGCCTGGCTGCTTCTGCTGGTTCTTCCCGATGATCCCTCTTCACGCTCATACTGGTTAACTCTGGCCGACAGTACTGTTTGCCGGTTTCGCTACCCCCCCTTTTATTTTACCACTTGTGAATTTCATACATAATAGACTAATGGATCGCATGACTTTTGGCAAACGTGTTATATGTAGGACTGAAGACTTTGGTCATTGAATGAATATTGGGAGAAGCTTACACTGAAAATCTGTTCCCATAAGGCAGCGGTTTCCAGACTGGGCTGTGGGGCGAGGGCTTGTGTGTGTGTCTGTGCTGTTCTAATTTGTGTGTATGTGTACCATAATGCATTGAGTTGACTAACACGTCTAATAAATCTCCCTCCAGGGCATAATGTTAGGGTACACCCTGGATGGGATGCCAGTCTTCCATTCATCAAAACGAGTTAGTAACTAGGCTATGTCATTAACCACCACACCCTCTGCTGCCCATAGATTCAGGTGACCTCTTCTGCTCGATTCTTTCATTCTTTCCTGTGTACTCAGGAGTCCTGGGTGTTGCCATGAAAATCTGAGTCTCTGCAGATTAAAACGTATATTCATCTAGTGAGCTTGACTTGAAACCAGGGTGCTGTTCTTCAGGGGGTAGCTAAAGTATCCAAATTCCTCACTGAGCATAATCGAACTGTAGCAATTGTCACTGAAATCGACTCCTAGCAAACTCGTGTTTACAAATCACTCTAGTATAAATGTGACATTCGGCAGACCATAAATTTACCTTTATGCACATAAATATTTCTGAAAGCTCTGATGTTTTATTCTGAAAGAAATCTGAGTTTAATCTGATGCAAATTACAGTTATTGGCTTTTAATTCATTGTGTTAAAGACCTGCATCCGGATTTACGGTGGAAGCCTGTTGTAAATTTCACAAGTCCTATGGCATCTGTGCAGTAATAAGTATTTTGTCAGCTTATGAAGGGTGATAAATTTAAACCAGATGCAGACATTATCTTTTCTTGATGTTTATCGTCACGGATTTGGTTTATACAGAATCATGTGGACCTGAGTTCTGTCAGGGTGCTTTGCAGTATATCCAGGTCTTATGAGATGCATTGAAAGTGCAGCCCCGTCCAAAGACTGAATTGCGATGCAATTGCAGAGGGCCTCGTTCAAAACGCAGTGGCTTTCGGTCTTACCGCTAAGCGACAGTGAGTGTCATGCATTTTGCAGTGCGCAGAAAATCTCCGGCTGTCTCTGAAAGCAGCGTGAAATTCTGAGCGAGTGACAATAAAGAGTAAAGTGCCCGCCTTCCTCGGAGATTAAACCGGAGCGTAATTCCACGCACGCGTTTTATCCACGGTCACGTGCTGCATAGTCGCTGCCTCGGGACTCTTGTTTAAAAGGCTGCCTAGGAGTGGCCGAGTCTTTTTCAGTAAATAAATTTTATCCTGTAGGACATTTTTTTTAACTGGACCTTTTAAATCCAATTAAATTTACAGACCAGACCTACCACTTGCACATTTTTCATCATGAATGTTTGATGGGCTGTTGCATAATAGATCTCGTGTCAGGCCTTGAAAAGGTGGGATTGATGGATGATTGGATTGGCAGATGGGTGGACGGATGTGTCCTCTGCTGGTAAGACACCACGCTTTTGACTGACAGATAATTGATTAGACAGGCTGGGCATGTGTGGGGGTCAGAATGGGCGATTTACTCGCGTGTGGCTCACGCTCACAACAGAACTTTTGAGCATAACGGGCAGGACAGCCTTCAAAGCAACAGAAACGTTCCTCCTACAAGTCCACAATATTTAAAATGCATTAAGGGTATTTATTTAAATATGAACATTGAAGGAGCAGCTGAGATTAAAATTCTACCCATGCCTATATACCGTTGGCCGCCGGTCATATGTGAACACCAGCTTCTCAGCTTACCCGCCTGCCTTTGTGCAGACTGACGTTGACGCGTTGCTGATTTGCACTCCATGTGTCAACACGCCGCCTTGCTATTGGCCAGAAACCAGCATACTGCCTTTCAGTTGGTGAGACCTGTACCTGTATGCTCCCCCTCAGCTCTGAGAAAGTCTTCTTTGAGGTGAATGATTTTAAGCCATATGCTGAGTCAAAGCATACCTCACATGATGCAAATATCACACAATTCTGTACAATATCCACCGCCCAAGTTCCATGCCCCGTGGTTCTGCACACCATCCAGAAGAAGCTGGCATTTCATCAAAATCTCGAACCCACGACCCTGGAGGCAACAGTACTATAAACTATGCCACCGTACTCATTCACTACTTAACACGTGAATGATCAAGAGCTTCACTTTATGCAGTCAAGCTTCATTAAATGGAAATGAGTTTGAATTTAAATGCGCATTTTTAAAACAATACACTCGTGCTTGTGTTCTACGCGCACTGCATGATACTAAAAACTTACATGAAAATCTGCATTCTTGATTAATTTTTAATGCTCTCATTAGTAGCCATAGTTGTTTCACAGTATTTCATGCATGCAAACGGTTCACTTTCTGTCCAGGTTTGATCACTTGAAGGAGTTATGCTCAGATCTCCTTCAGTGACGAAATCGAGCTCCCAGCTCTTCCTTCTCGGTCAAGCCTGTGAGTACCGGTGGTGAGTAGGGGATACAAGTCAAGGAGACGCTCACAGACCTTCTCGAGTTCATACACGAGAACCTTTGACCCACGTGAACGCGGCACGCCTGTGTCCGCGGGGCGCCGAGTCACCCAGGTGCACGTGTGTACCCCTGCTGCTTTTGGGAGACAGCCCCTGACTCATTTTCTTGACCGCGTTGTCGCTGTCCTGTGAAGCGTGGCCCAGTGAGGTCCGAAAAGTTCAACCGCAACGGAGAGGAGTGGAATAGATTCAGAGGTTATGTGCAGGCATCTAACCACTTAATGCCAGGCCTCCTGCTGTCTGTCGGACTTGCAGTAGTTTATGCCGGTCTGCACCAGTTTCTGTAACATCACGTTATGCCGTCTCCTATAGCACCACAGCATGCAGTCAGGGGGGTCCATTTGTTTGTGATGCGTATGTTTTCCTTTTGCAATGTGTACTGTAATCGTGATGCTCGAGCACACGTCCCTAAAATTGCAGGCTTTTGTCTTTGTTCCACTTCACTTGTGGTGGTTACATTTGTTTAAATTTAGGCGTTTATGCTAAAAGGCTGATAGCCATAAACCCTTCCCAGAATGCAAAGCGGAAGGGTGGCACCATGTGAGCAAATGAAGTCGTACTTAAATCGTTCACTGGGCAATGCAGGTGACTGGCTTGCCACGTAACGTGAAGTGAAATTACTATCGGGACAGATGAGGCTAAACGACAAACAGCACAAACAAGAAGGGCATCGTTTATTAAGAATGCCGACGGAATTGTGTGAGATTCACACAATAAGACGGACAGTCCAATTAAAAGAAGCATAGTTGCAAATCTAAATCTGAATTAAATGAAGGTGAACATACAGAGTGGGTGCTTTATAAGTAGGAGGTGACTGCAGAATAAAATGACTGTAGCTCAAGCTATGTCACAGGCAGAAGAGAACTGTACTGGAGAACAACCTCCAGTAAGCAAAATGACTGCAAAGTCGTACAGCGTATGCAAAAAAGAAAAAAAAAAACGAAATGAAAGAAAAGCCGTGTAAGCTGATTTAACCCTGGATGGTATGACGGCCTACCATCCGCAGCGTAAAAGACTGCCGACCCGGAAACGTCAAAAGGGAAAGACAGTCTATAAGCAGCTGGTCGGCTAGCAGATAGCAGACCTGCACTTATAGCGGAAAAGTTGCTAGTTAAAGTCACCTAAGTGGTTTGGCCAGATAAATAGAATCTAAACTGTTGGTCTTCACCTTCCTTGGATAAATCTGTCTCCCCTTTCACATCTTGGCAGCAAGACTCATGGATAATTGAACTCGTTCCATTTTGCTTCTTGCATTTTTGCGTACGGTGTTGCCCTTTAAGTTCTTAGTAGCTGGGATTTTTGTCTGTTGGGGCAGTGTAAGGGAGAACACAGTGAAGTAACCTGGAGGTTGTTGGTTCGAGTTTCTGGGGGGCCCCCACTGGGAGCCTTGAACAAAACATTTAACTTAAGCAACGCTAGTAAAATATCTAGTGAGTAAAATAGTGTAGTGCTTAGGCAAATGGTGTCAACTGAGCCTCTAAAAATAAAGTGTTCAGCTTTTGAAGGTGGAGAAATTGAGGTGTCGGTCTTCTGACTTGGGAAGGCGATGCAGCGGGACGTGGTTCAGCTTGCACCTGTGCCTCGCTCACGCCGCCCCCAAGAGGCACAGTGCCGGGAGCAGCGGGAAAGTCTCTCTTCCCCTCCCTCCCTTTAGCAGCACAGGATAACCGATAATGTCACCCTGTCATCTCTCAGCCACGTTTTCACTACCACGGCGGTACAGAAATATTAAAGTTGGGTGTTTGTGGGGGAGTGTGTGTGTGTGGGGGGGGGAAGAGGTGGGGTTTGGCGGGGGGGATGACTCAGCTTTGCCATTGCTGCATCAAGCTCAGAGACAAAATGCCGGTGCTTCTTTTAGAAGCGCAACTCGGGAAACATCTCTTGCCTCTGTTTGTGGAGTAAAATATATTTGAGGAAAACTGATGACTAATGAACTCATTTTAACTCATTAAAATCCAAGGTACCATCCTGTACTGACACAAAAGGTGTTCCTGTATGTTTTTTGTCTGTGTCATCTCGGCTGGTAGGCCCCGTTCCCAAGAGGGTGGCCCAAATCTTTTGACAGGGGCCGGAAGAGCATGTTTGCTAACTGTTTGACTGGAAGTGCGTAACCTCAGCATCAATTAGATGACAAGCCAATCAGAGACAGGACCATTTTGGCCCGATCCTTCCCTGACATTCTACCGAATCCTTTGCTTCTGCCATGGCTTCTCCAAAGACATCGAATGAGCATAGCGTCAAAACACCATGAGAGTTAAGCACGTGAAAAATTGGTGGGGTGGGCTTAGAGACAAGCCCAAGCGATGTAAAGACTCAGCACACCGAGTCCTCCAGGAGTCCTCTACACAGGCTGTATCGCTGAGCGCAGAGTAGCATTAATCTTACTGTCACCTTGTCCCGGGACTCCAACACCTCAAGTAAGGTCAATTAAATTCCCAAAGATAAATTACCTTACATAACGTTGTTATAAAAATAGAATTTGTGATGGGGGGGGGGGGGGTTTGACACGGTTGGTGTCTGGGGGGGGTGTGCAGCTCTGCGCAGTTTTGCGGTCGCGGCCTTGTTTGACAGACTCCTCCAGCGCCAGTCCGTGTCGCGTCCCAAATGACGGAGTTTAGAAAGGGCAGATTCAGCCAGGCGGATTTCGGAAACGAGGGCCGGGTTACTGCTGAGCTCTGGGCGGGTTTGGGAGATGATCGAAAGCAGGAGTGTTCTGGGCAGCAGGTCGGCGCGGTGGCCCATCGATGGCACGATTTAAAAAGTCCTTCAGATGCTGTAGCTCGGACACGACCCCATGGTCCTGAGGGCCTCGGCTAAGCGACTTAATGATGACAGGAGGAGGAGTCTGCCTGACAGACTGCCTTTTTTTCTGTTTTTGGGACCACACCTGGTCACCTTGCAGGAGGCAGTCCCTCTGAAGCCTTTCACTATGGTGGTATCAGTTACCTAACGTGGTTCCCCTTCCTCTACACGAGTTAACAGCCAACTCTCTGTATCACATGGGCCTTGTCTGACGCAGCAGTTGAACGTTAGCATCCGAACGCTCTCTGCTCATGTCTTTTAGCCTTTAGCCGAACAGGATGAGACCATCAGTTCCTGAATGTTGGCTTTTTTAATAGACAAGTCTCCTTACTATAAAGTTTCAGCTTTGTCTTCTTTATTGTTAATGGGAAAATACTCTTGTAATTTTTTGATTGTTCTTCTATAAAGAGCTACAGTTAAGTCAAAGCGTAATATCTGATAGGACAAAAGGTTTGGGGTGAAGCTCTGCAGTAAAGGCCTGGATATGTCCTCTGCTATATCTTTAATAACCTGAATCCACCCCCCCCCCGGCAGCAAAATAACGGCCATGCATTACCAAGCGGTTGTGTTCAGCTGCGAATCAGTAAGTGTGGTACCGTCAGGATGGACCGGTTAACCAAGTTTATTGAAAACAAAACAAAAAAAAGAGGGGTAATATTAGTGTTTAGGAGAACAGTTGGCCTTATGTGGTGGAGGATACATTTGTGTATATAAAATTTGATGTAGTTCAGATGTACTTTAGGCCATATTTGCAAGGGCGTAGGAGAGGGTTCAGCATTGGGGGATAAAATGACACCAGTGATTAATCTTAATATCACACCCCTATGATACTGGGGGAACAAAAATTGCTTACTAAAATATTGGGGCTGTGACCCCCCCCCCCCCCATTCCTACACCCTCTATTTTGCATTCTTTTCTAATTTAATATACATTTATTTATTACAAATTATATTATCAGCATAACAATTCTGAGTGAAAAGTCTTTGCATTCCAGCTGGCATGGACTCTACAAGTTTGTGCAAAGCCTGCTGATCTATGTTATCCCAGTATGGTCTGAGAAAATTCCAGAGAGTATCTTGTAATGTTACCGAATGCTTGGCCTTCTTGGTCATCATGTGCCACCATAAATGTCTGAAGGGGTTGTGGTCATGTGATCGTGGAGGAACGTCCTTCAAGTAGCTCTGGTAGAGCTTTGAGGTATGTCTGGGGTCTTTATCCTGCTGCAGTATGAATCCTTCTACATGAAGATCCAATGTCTCTGAAGAGTGGAGTGGTGCTTCTCCTTTTTTCAGGCTGTAGTCAGATCAGTGCAGGTGTTCAACTCCAGAGTAGGTGAAACACCCCCAGACTTGAATATTCCCACCACCATGCTTCACCGTTGTTTTGATGCACTGTGATATCGATCTCTTTGCTCATCTCCTTACATAAACCCTTCTGTTACTGCTGTAAATCTCATTCATCAATAAATAGGGCATGCTCCTTGTGATCCACAATGAAATGATAGTATGTACAAGCCCATCCTAAAACTTTGTTTATTTCTAGGATTAAATAAATAATAAAAAAAAAAATCCCAGATTTTCAATGTGGCCTCGGACTTTTGGAGCCCACTGTATGAATATTTTGCCCTCTGCTTCCTGGAATGGACTCCAGGCTCCCTGTAGCTCTGTGATCGCTGATCAGTCTGCAACGCGGATGGCTGTTTGCACGTTTACTTATACGTGTTGATTATTATAGCCTTTGTTAAAGCTCAGTATCTCACGCTCTTAGCCAGCCGGCGGAAGTGATGTCACCCTTTGATCAGTTCAGGGACGTTATCAGGCTCTTCTCTTTCAAGTCACCGGCCGTCAGGTTGCCTCTCTCAAGGGAGAGTCGGGTCACTCCCCCAGAACTCTAAGCTTCAGACCAGGGGGTGTGGCATCAGACATTATGACTTGTCATGAAGATAAACGCACTGCCAAAGCTATCGGGCAGTCAATCAATCAACCTGCCTTCGCTCAGTCAACAGCTTGTCACAAGTTGCTGTTCTGCTCTTTTCAGAACAAATTAAACCAAAAGAAACAGTCAAGGAAACCCTTAGCAGCAATACAGACATGTTAATTAGGGACGTATATTTGAATAATAATTATGGATGATGCGCTTAGATGCATTTTTTTGCAGACACACACTTTCGACTCTCAAAATAGCTTTAAGACCATCCAGAGACAGGAGACTCTTTGTCCTGCACTTCAAGGGCCACTAATTAAGGGGGTATAATTAGGCTTAGGGGGGTCTTTCCTGCCGAGCTCAACCCAGGAGCTGTCCAGAATGAGTCAGAGCAATGGTTGAGGCTGGGTCCTGCTGGTTCGGTGATTCAGAGATATTTCCGGTCTTCCCTCAGCCCACGAGGACCCATGGGAATGGTGGGTAATAGGCCCATTGCCACAGGTGGGACCATCATTTGCTAAAGGCTTTTCATTTTGGGTGTCAAACGGATTCCTGAATGAGTCACAGCAACGCACATACATTGTCAAGCCTCATATACACAAGAGCACTAATTACTGGTCCATTTCCCAACTTATGTTCCAGAAGGAAATCATGCAGCGTCCCGGGTGGTTAAAAAGTGGTTAAAGCACCACATGTCATCCAGAAATGCTGCGCGGTGAACCGTCGTTCCGGTTCACCTGCGCCATGTCGTTGAGGGAACCTCTGGAAATGGAGCGTTCTGTTGACCTGAAAACCCCCACGGCGTTCTGGAGGCTGCCGCCCAAATGCCGTGCTGTCTTATTACATCCGCCGGGGGACGCACCATGCAGCTGTAGAAGCAGCATGGCAGCCAAGGGAGATGCTAACAAGGTGTGAACGCTCAAGCGTGCTGTGCTGCGTAGCATCCACCGCATAATCACACGGCATGGCTGCTGACCTTAGCACCCATCACACATTCCCTTATTGCTTTGTGAAAATCCAATCACCATTCATCATACTGCTTTTGTTTTCCTCCAGTATCAACCTCCTTAAGTTAACTATGGCACAATGAGATGTGATTTAAAAATAGATAAAGGATGCATACTGAAGCATCTGCCATCTAACCTTCTCCCCATGCAGGTCAGGGTTGTAGGGGAACATGGGTCCTATACTAGGTAGAATAAGGCAGGATGCCTGGCTGCTAAAGCATATTGCTTAATTGATATCGATTTTTATTTATTCATATTTGCTTTTATTCTTTGCGAGGTTAGGCCGAAAATGATAGCAGCAAAAAATTTTAAAACCAGGTGGGCGGTCCCCAGCTATT